>JAECWL010000146.1:605000-1069363 GCA_018150545.1 Drosophila ercepeae | reverse complement strand
GATAGACAGATAGGCAGATAGACAGATAAACAGATAAACAGATAAACAAATAGATAGATATACAGATAGACAGATAGACAAATGGACAGATAGATAGATAGACAGATAGACAGATAGACAGATAGACAGATAGACAGATAGACAGATAGACAGATAGACAAATGGACAGATAGACAGATAGATAGATAGTCAAATAGACAGATAGACAAATAGACAGATAGACAGATAGACAGATAGACAGATAGACAGATAGACGGATAGACAGATAGACAGATAAACAGATAGACAGATAGACATATAGACAGATAGACAGATAGACAGATAGACAGATAGACAGATAGACAGATAGACAGATAGACAGATAGACAGATAGACAGATAGACAGATAGACAGATAGACAGATAGACAGATAGACAGATAGACAGATAGACAGATAGACAGATAGACAGATAGACAGATAGACAGATAGACAGTTAGACAGATAGACACCTGAGTGAAGATAATCGTAACAATCCGGGCAGCAATCAGTCTCTCAAACATCTCGACCTCGTTAATTGCACCTTCCTGCACCCCAGAGCCAGTGGGACGCGTACCAATAGCACGCAACAATATACCTCAGGAAATTTTGGTCCAGGATATCATTAAACTCCTTCGTAGTCGGAGGGCCTGTCCCTCTGCAGCTAGTCCCGCTAAGCAGCAATATGTAAATTTCTTCTCACCGCACCAAACTGTCAAGTTTGGGCAGCTTCGCGGACACTATTAGCATCCCACACTAAAATGCGTAGCTGCGTTATTTTGAGGCTCGCTGCTGCTGTGTCTGTTCCGGCTGCTGCTTCATCAAAATGAGGTCTATTTTTTTCTCTTGGATCAAGAGAGAGTTAATAATGTCGTTAAGCGTTTTAAGCATATCGTCAGTTGTGTTGCAGCTTGGCGTTGGACGTAGAGGTGGATCGCGGCGACTTCTTGACCAAGAACGACTTCTGTCATTTCGCTGTCGATGGTGTTGTTGTGCCTGAGTTTGGTCTTGCTACTTGTTGCTATCTCTTGTTATACAACAGATGTTCGCTTCTAGAGCGGTTCAACTGCCATTCACATGTGACACAGGGTCCTAACATTCAATATACCCTTTTAATGGGCGCAGTGGAATTTTTATAAAGAACATGTTAAATGGTCTCGCTTCGGGGCAGTCTGGTTCGCTGCGGCACTGAGGCGTGTGTACTTCTAGCATTTTGTGTCCTAGCTTTGCCAGCTCTTCCTTGATATGGCTATGGAGTGTGCTATGACGCAGTCCTTTTATGCAAGCATGGGATCTCTTTTTCTTCAGTTGGTAGCAGTTATATCATAGTGTTACCCCAATTTCATTGTACACTTAAAAGTATGCAACGGAAATCTGAAAAAGATTGCCAAGATACAAGCCGAGACTCGACATTGGATAGAGCTTGATAAGAGCTTATAGACAAAACAGATGTTTTGTATGTACTAGCCAGAATGTGAATACACGTGGAACACCATTGAATGCCTGCTTCTCCCCGAAACGTAGTTCACGCTGAAGTTACAGCAATCAGGGGAGCTCCAATCATCTCAAAATGTTTAGCCTAAAAAGCTCACACGTAATATCACACATACAGTTTGTTAAGAAACTGTTTACACACTGAAAATAAATAGTATTTTCTGACTTTGAATGCAAAATTAAAGGCCTTCATTTTTTTTTATTGATGTCTATGTTATTAATATATTTTTTATCAATATGTAAAAAAATAATATCTATAAACAGTTAACGAGAAAAACAACAAAATCCAAGTTTTCATACTTTTGACACTGTCAAGAAATTGTTTTCCCAAATCACTTTAGCTCTCTTACAGTTAAATTTTATAAGAAAAATAATTTAAAAAAAAATAATAATTTTAATACATTCCTCCATTAGCATTAGGAACATATTGAAGGCATTTTTTCATCGATCTAATCAGTTTTGGTAGGTCATATTCCATGGAATCTCTTGCCACTCTTCTAGTTAGGGCCGCTCGGTTTTTTTGTGCCCTTTTTCCTTCTCTTTTAAGGTGGACCCAAAAATTTTCTATGAGGTTCAGATCTGGGCTTTGGAATGGTGTGTCGATGACTTGCCGGTTCTAAAGGACCCAGTTCCACACAGTAAGCGCATAATGCTTAGGGACACTAAATTTTTCGGCGCTGGAAGTCAAATTGGGTTTTAAAATTTCTAGGAATTGAGCTGCATTCAATGTGTTCTCAATAAATGCCAAATCTCGGGAACCTCAGCTGGATATGCACCCCGAGATATGCACCCCCACAACAGTGGGGGACCAACAGCTTGGAAAATTTGACTGTCGGTATGATGTTGCGGTGTTCCAGCGCAGTTAGCGCCTTGCGCCACAATCTGTTGGGTCCATGATTGTAATACAACAGCATCTAGATTTCATCTCCGAAAACCCAGTAATCTTCCGGCCGATTTTGCATCCTGGTAGCGAAAGTAAGCCGTTTTTCAATGTTGATTGCCAACAGCATCGGTTTCTTACGTGGTATCGTTGACTTGTACTTATGCCGGAGTATGGCTTGGCGCACTGTTTCGTGTGACACACCCAAATCGAACTCTTCCTTATTTTCCTAGCTAACTTTTTATCGATATTTGACTTCCAGCACCCAAAAATCATATACACGTAAAAAAAACATACACGTAAATCACACATATTCAGTAATAGTCAAGCAGCTCGCATACGCATTATTACGCCACCCATACAAGAGATTGAGTGCATCTGTTTGCCTTAGGCACATGTAAACTCTTATTCAGGGAAATCTAAGCGAAACGAAACAAAAACGCAGGAAAAATATTCCACACTATCACTGAACTCTCAACTTAAGCTCTAAGCAAAAGAAAAACTACACAACTTTTTTGGCTAAGCAGAATAAACATCATCACGGCGGTAAGAGTCATCAGGGGACACTGTAGTCATGCTAAAAGATTCAATGCCCCATATAGTGTCTTCTGTCGCAGATGAGTAGGACATAACGGACAACTACCTACTATGTTACTCCCCAGTATTGCAGATCCAAAAACTAACTAACTGTTAGAGACAATTCTTAAAAACTTAAAAAAAAGTGGAATAGAAATTTAAAATTTAGAATGTTTTAATAGCTTTATTGGTTGTGAAGTTAGATGTATTTAAATTTACAAATGTTTCTAAATTTTATATTTTTCGTAAACGTTAGGTATTTAAAAAAAAAAAAACTAGAACAAAATTTTTTTTCATCTCAGCAACAAAAATTTCTAATTTTCTTTCAAGATTGGCAAAAACCTATTCTATACAATCGACAATAGATTTTGGTGGCAATTTACACCTCACATTGCGTTAAATCCGAGATAGTTTCATCACCCCCGTGGGATGAATAATAATGGTTATATGTAATCAATGGTAAAGGTAAAGGTACACTAATAGAAAACATGTATCGCTATGAATTTTCTGTAAAAAGCCCCAAGTTTCGACTCCCCATATAAAAGTAATAGCATTCCATATTATTCAGTTATATAGCTGCTTTAAGCTGTAGTCGCTAGATCCGTATGCAAATTTTCGGAACGGACCGAGGCTCTGAGAAAGTTTCGAAAACTCGACCAAAATTAAAATACCCTATGCAATGGTTACGATGCAATGGATACGATTTTTTTCGTCAATCAGGGGTGCTTATACATATTTTTGTTACCCAAATTTAGCCATGTCTAGGTGGTTGCTTATTTGATCATCTAATTATAATATGAGAAGCTATTATGCCAACTACTTCAGATTTATTCATGCAGTATTTTCTTAATGAAAATTATTTTTTTGTATATACATACATATGCACTTTTGTATACAAGAAAGTACATAATAACGATATCGTTCCTGGCATTTTGTCCAATAATTTGGTGTTGTGACCAAATTCTTAATCGAACGGAAAGTCCGGTAACTCCGAATCAACATTAAATAAACAAAATATATTTAGACGCAAGCCATTTTAGAACAGGGTTGACAATTTTAAATAAGTCTCGTAATCAACGTTTAGAGGCCTGGACTGTTTAATATGTTTAGATTAATGAATAGCTAATACATGACCCCAACGTGCTGGAGTGTGGCCTAAAATGTTGCCAGAAAGGCATCGTCGAAGCTTAATAAAAGCTTTTATTCTTAAAAGGCCAAAAGTATGCACTGCATATTAGTCTGTTAGTAGCTACAAGCGTCACAAAGACCTTTGCTGACGTTTTAACAAAACTATACATATAATGTTCAAAATTAAAATGCTTTTAAGCATAAATATTGTTTTCAAAATAAGATAATTTACACTGATTTTCACAATTTCTAAAAGAGCGTGATAAGGTAAAAGAATACAAGTGCATTTATTTCTTTCAACATTTTTGACTTTTGTCTGCCGCATTTGTCCATTTGGCGCCGACATGTCTGGTTTTCAGTGCTGCTTTTTGTGATTTTAAGTATTGATATTTTCAACCCCAATGTTTAATACAGCTGTGAAAATATTTATTTAAAATATGATATATTCAGTGGGGTTAAAAAATTAAATATATGCACTTCTCATCATGAGATGAGACAACTAACAAACGCCAAAAGACCCAAAAATTGAGGTTTGACGAAATACATTTTTCTCTAATTACTAGTTAATATAATTAATATACTCGTGCATTTGTATGTAACAGGGGAAGGTCCTGCAATAAAATATGCCGAATCGATGTAGATAATTCGTTCGTCTGTATTAATGCGTCAATGAGCATATGAATCTTAAATAAATGGATTATAAGAGCTTGGGAAATGAAATAAGGTTAGTAGAGTTTACATCGTAGACTCTCACAATAGAGTTTGTCCAGTGGTGAGTAAAATGTTCGTGATGTAACAGACTATACATACAAACGTAGCTTGTACATTAGTAATAAACAAGTTCAAAAACTTTGGCAGTTCCACATATGTATTATACTCGTATTCACATGTGCATTTTATAGCCAATCAAAAAATTTGGACTCCTATTGGTTATTATACCCTTGTAGAGGGTATTATAATTTTGTCCAGAAATGTGTAACGCTTCCTTTAATGCATCTCCGACCCCACAAAGTATATATATTCTTGATCAGCATCAACAGTCGAGTCGATATAGCCATGTCCGTCTGTCCGTCTGTGTTTAGCAAAAAATAGACAGTAGTTTTAAAGCTAGCGTTTTGAAATTTTTACATGATCATTATTTTTGTTGCACGCAGATCAAGTTTAAAAATCGGTCGGATCGGACCACTATATCATATAGCTGCCATACAAACGATCAATCAGATTTCAAGTCTTCTTATGGAAATTTTTTTTGTTCTCCAAGCTATCGCAACCGAATTAAACATTCATTCACTTGACATAGCCATACATGATTTTTTAAAGTTTGGTCCGGATCGGACCACTATATCACATAGCCGCTATACAAACGACCGATATGAAAACAAGTCTTTGTATGAAAAACTTTTTTGTTTTCCAAGCTATTGCAACCGAATTCAACATTTATTCATTTGATATACCCATACCAATAATATTGAAAAGACTTCTGATTTTTACATAAGTACTTATTGCAATTTTGTAAAGATCTGTAAGGGTATACCATCTTCGGCAAGCCAGAGATAACTTTTCTCACTTGTTTTTTCCTGTCTTCATAAACCAAAATGTAAAGGAATTTTAACCATTCACTTGTATGGCAGGTATAATATATGTATAGTCGACCAATCCTTTAGTGACTTTGTAAGACAGATTGGTTTTTAAAGAAATAAAATTATGTTCTTAAACTTCTATTTAGAAATAGCTGTACTGTATGGCGATCATCAATCTTTAAAAAAAATGGGCTTTAAAAAGTTCCAAAGCTTTTTCGATTCCGATCAGTCTTGTTTATACATGGCAGATAAAGGATATAAATATTTTTAACAATTTAAACAATGGAAAAACGACGTAAAAAATATAAACATGACTCTGGGAAGGGGTTACCCTGATTAGGAATATATGAATATATAATTAAATACTTTACTTTTATTCGTAAGTAAAAATAAATATAATTTTATTTTACCGAATTTTAATTTTTCAAGTTATTTATTCTGAAAAACACCGACTCATTAAATTTAGGTCTCAAACTGAACTCGACTTATTATCTGCATTGATTTACGATCAAGCCTCGGTCTCGAGCATTTTGAATACGGACTTTGGCTTTCTTGACTTTGATTAACCCTTGGATTCAAGTGCGTTTGCTCTTGGATACAAGTTCTCTTTGGTTTGGTCTTCCGATCTTGTAATCTAATACTTTTGTTTTCGAGTTTGGCGAGTCCGATTCTTATCTGGTAAAGGGTAACATAGGAGATGTATTGGTTTTATTTATTACATTTGAATAGTGTAGAATAGTGTAGGGTATATGTGGTATACATGCTATGTGTGTACTTATATAGAGGCATGTGCTAAGTACTTAGGTACTGTGGATATGTTACTATATAATATATGAGGCACATACTTAACTACTTAACTGGCACAAATATGATTTTATGTAAAATAATGTACTCTCTTTTCAATGAGCATAAGCATACATACTTGAAAACTTTTTATACCCTTGAAAAGGGTATTATAATTTTGTCCAGAAATGTGTAACGCATTAAAGGAAGCATCTCCGACCCTACAAAGTATATATATTCTTGATCAGCATCAACAGTCGAGTCGATATAGCCACGTCCGTCTGTCCGTCTGTGTCTATGCAAAAAATAGACAGTAGTTTTAAAGCTAGCGTTTTGAAATTTTTACATGATCATTATTTTTGTTGCACGCAGATCAAGTTTAAAAATCGGTCGGATCGGACCACTATATCATATAGCTGCCATACAAACGATCAATCAGATTTCAAGTCTTCTTATGGAATTTTTTTTTGTTCTGTAAGCTATCGCAACCGAATTCAACATTTATTCATTTGACATAGCTATACACGATTTGTGAAAGTTTGGTCCGGATCGGATTACTATATTATATAGCTGCCATACAAACGACCGATATGAAAACTTTTTTGTTTTCAAGGGTATACCATCTTCGGCAAGCCGAAGATAACTTTTCTCACTTGTTTATAATGAATTGATTTGGATAGACTTATTTTATAAATAAGTAAATAAGAGTAATTGAAAATAATAATAAAAAATACCAATCCATAAAATCAATGAATCAATTTTCAAATTCACTACGATTATTTCCGGTAATATAAGCACTAAGGTGCTTATTATCGTTCCTCATACAAAGGTTTCTCCCATAGGTTAACTTAATTACGTTTTCTGCAGCCAGGGAAAATTAAGTTTTGCCAATTGCTGGGCACCAAAAAAAGGACAGATGAGTGTAAAAAATAGGGAAAATATATATTTTTCTAACGTGATTTATTATTAAACTATTGTTTTTGATGGCGATGTTGTTTTATAACATTATTGATCGTCGCCCACAATGTAAATATACCATAATTCTTTTAAACTTTTTAGGAGGAGTAAGCACCATGACGACGTAGACAAAAAAAAAACAAAAAACTATATATGTTCACTATATAACATAACTGCAAAATAACTGAACGATCGAAAATGCTGTGACTTCTATGTTTTTACAGATATACATTTTATAACCTCTTTTAGGAGGATCTGGGTTAATCTTGAAAATTTTTGTACAAATCAAACGTCTTTGTCCTATAACTACTATATAACTAAAAGATCGGAAATACCTTAACTTTTTTTTTTGAATGATTTGAAGCTTATAAGGATTGGTCAAGGATTTGGGTTAATCTTAATAATTTTTGTACAAATCAAACGTCTTTGTCCTATAACTACTATATAACTAAACGATCGGAAATACCTTAACTTTTTTTTCGAATGATTTGAAGCTTATAAGGATTGGTCAACTATATACGATATCTTACCGATAGGAACTTCCATTTAAATGTAATTAATGGCTTCAATATCCCATTTAACCCCAATTAGGTAAATCGTAGTTTTACTTGAATAAGTTATATGTTGATATAAAAAATATCTGATTAAAATAGTACCTTTCGATTGGTGTATATACCGGGTACATGTTATTATTGTTTTTTTTTTGGTTCAATATCATAAATAATAATTTTTTATGTCTATTTGCAGTCCTTAAATTTATTGCAAAAAAGGAACATGGATTGGACACTATCCAATAATACAGTATTACATTTAATCTTTTGAAATTGCAAAACTAGCAGTGCCTAATAAACAACGATGAAGTTTGCTTTTGGACCACATCAATCTCAATCTGGGCCGCCCTTCAAAAGCAACCGGTGCTTTTACAATTGTCAATGCCTATGTTGCCGCCAGGGATGCTGTGTTGATGTTATTGACAGCTGTTGTTGCTGCTTTAACTTTAACATTTGTAATTATTATGGAACCAAAACAAATTTATCCCAAAATCACCACTTGGCTCGTATAAAAATTCCTGGCCCTGAATCCTTTAGATTGGAAAAGGTAATGGGTACACTTTTCGTGCTGGCACGTTTGGCAACTGCGCTGGCCACTATTTTGTCCAGCTGTATTCTCCTTGATATCAGTACAGGGCTAAGTTCGACAGGTGCTTCAGGAAAAAGCCGATCAAGTGAGAAAAATATGGCTGTTTCGGTGTCTAATGCGGCCACTTCCAATAACAACACGAACGCCAAACTCAAATCCCTTTATGGATACAGTTCATACGAGCTGACCAACGATCAGCAGCTAAAATCGAATAATTTCTATAAAATGTTTTTCAACAATCGTAATCTAAGACGACAACGAACAAGAAGGAGACGTCGTCGTCGCAGACGACGAAGGTACGGAAATACTGTTGTTAACAATCAGCAGCGCATACCACAGCATCAAAAACAACAAGATCAACTTCAAATTGAAAATGAGCAACTACAGCTTGATAACATTTTTAAAGAAAGACTTAGTTTTGGAGAAGTATCATGTCCAAATTTAAACATATTTAAAGTAAACTATGAAATAATATCGGGGTTCAGACAACTTCACGTACCAACAATAAAAACCGTAAGACTGTCGTCCTTAAAATGTTTTGTATCGTCAAATATTTCACTACGTAGCTGTTCTAAGGTGAAACGAAACCGCTGCAATCTGATTTGGTTGCTAATAGGTCTTGTTTGGTTTGAGGTTAAGCTTATTAACTGCAATGGAGTTAGCACCAGCAATTACTTCGTTTCCAATTCAGTGACTCATAAGGGTTGTACCACATGCCAAGAAGGTAAAACTAATATTTACAACAACAAAGGCAAGTACTACATATATTTTCATTAGTTTTATGTTGTATTTTTTTATTTTTCCGGAGGAATTTTAAAGATGTCTATGAAATGTTTTTTGTTTTAAGGTGCTATCATCTTAAATCATTTTCCCAAGAACTAAGCATTAATAATCATTTATGGTATATTAGTATAGGTCATTCTTTATAGTTGAAGTGTTTCAGTCGATGTCTGTGTTCTCTCCCTCTCATTACTATGGCCATTAAAACTTAGTGCCCATGAATAATAACATTGTGTGAAGTTTTTCAAGTCCAGTTATAGGAGTATTGAAGAGGCCGAACTTACGAGGGCCGTGTAAAACTCCTCAGACAATTTCAGTGCCTGTTAAAGAAATTTGAGTTTCTCGAGCGTAAATGTGAGAGCTATCTTTAAAAGGGACTCTGGCTCACAGTTAAGGCTCATCTGGTCAATAAAATAACATTTGATTTTACGAAGCCTTAAATAGAAATAAAACAAAAATTGCTAATTTAATAATTAGGGCTTAAAATAACTCAGCAATTGGTTCAGCAATAGGTAAAGGAATCGATATTTACTTAAAAATTAATGTAATCGGGTATATCGGATAGATGGCTATCAAGAACTTTCACTGGAACTCGCGAAACCGGTCCTCATTCCAATAGTGCTGAAACAGTGGTGTATAAAGAGTTCAAAAGTATTTTTTTCGAAACTAATACTTATTATTAAACACATTTACATACATACATTTCATCTAAAATAAAGTTACATATGACACTTTACAATTGTCACATTTACACAGATAATGCACCCACAGACTACAACATCTACAATAAATACAATAGCAACAATAATTTCTACAAAAAAACGAATAAACAACATAACAACATTGCACCGGGAGATCTAGTTCGTTTGGAATCAATTAAACGCCAAATTTTAACTAAACTTGGTCTTACTCACAAGCCAAATGTATCTAATCCCTTACCTAAGCAATTTATTTGGGAAACAATATATCGGGCAGATGGTGGCCGGATTATCAACCACGCTTTCGAGGGTACAAGTAGCAGTTTTGGCCAAAAAAACTCCGGACTAAATGAATATAGCGGAACACAATATGCTACTACTAATCGACACTTTAAACCAATCAATCGGTTCCTGTTTATGCATACTTTAAACTCTAATAAAAGCAAAATATACGAGGAACCTCTGAGAAATCATACAGCTTTTAAAAAGGGGAACCTGTTTCAAGAATACGAATCCAAAAATATGTTCATTAAAGGTTGGCCACAGCTGCATCAATGGCAAATGACTTCACATATTTTGTCTCAAACGACACAACAGCCTTCGAGTTTATCTGTTAAGCTTCTACAAAAATCTGGTGAAGGCAGTGCCAGCCGAAAGAAAAGCAATGCGAATCCGTTTAGTAAATCCACATATCTAATAAACATAAATCCCAGTAGTGATAGTAGCGACAGTATTGGCTACAACGGTGAAGTCAAGCCCAATGATTATGAATATTTTAACGATTACAGTGTTCAAAGCCGTTACAAGAGTCAGGACCAGGACAGAGCAAGCAACGGAAAACATCGAATGAACAACCATATTTTTAGTTCCAATAAGGATAGGGAAAAACTAAAACGACAATATGGTTCTGCGTTAACGGATCACGAAATGTTTGAACAGGAAGACTTTTTTGGAAATACTCAGGAAATAATAACATTTGCCGAAACAGGTACGTGTAATATTAGGAAAAAGCTAAATCTATTACTAGATTATATTTAGATTAGATTCTATAAAAAATGTACCACCAATGTACCACTACACATACAATCGGATATGGATCGTTCATGTATATGTCAGTTATGAAAGGGGCTCTCATCGAATTTAAACTTTCTATTTCCAAACGTGGAATTAATTGCGGTTCTGATCGATCGGTATATTGCATCTAAAACGATATAGTCGGCCGATCTGTGTAAGTTTTAAAAATTTTCTAGATGTGTCGAAATGTTCATAAAAGAAACTAAAAGAAATTTCATTTTTTTTCCATCTTCAAAAATATATTAAAATATAATAAAAATATATTATTAAATTATATTTTATATTATATTATATTATTATTATTTCCGATCTTTTAGCTTTTAAATAAAAAATCTCTTAACGAAGTAAACTTCCAATGTAGGCGCGTTCGTGCAAGAAAAATATAAATACAACCAGAGGCTGATCACGTGTCATATCGTTCAAAAAGCCTCTTACCCTCGGTGTCTAAATTCTGAGAGAGACTCATTTCCAACGAATTATTGTAATTTTAAATCAAAGCAGAAATCAGATAGTCGATTTGGCTTTCGTGGGGGACACGGCACTACAAAAGAGTCCACAGATTGATGAAACAGACCTTGTATGCATTTGACCACCAGGCATTTTCATTGATATAAAGTAAGCCCTCGATATAATGCGGCATGTTGTGCAAAGTTAAAAATATCCTACCTGCTCACTAATAAGGTCTTTTAAGGTCATAGGTCTTGAAGGACGTCGACATACTCAGCACCAACAGTCGACGTATGATAGCTCCTTCCAAAGAACTTATTGCGACTAATGCATATAATATCGTACGTATCTACAATTCTAGCTGTCACAGAAAAGCAACTACTGGATTAAAAAAGTTTCAAAACTACAAAGGGATCTTGATATCTTTGTACCTTTGATACCTTTGATAATTGCTCATTATTATGGTGCTTTAAGTTCTTATCTTGAAGAACGTGAGTTTAATGTTAAAGAAAAGAAAATATACTCTAATAACTAGATAGTTTTTCTGATTCTCCGCGTCTTATGACATTATTTGAAAGCAAGAGTTATATTTCCTGATGTTCAATAGGAAATGCTTTGATTCGGCGGTACATCCAGCATGTAGGGACTCCAGTGGCTCCGGTAGTGGTTGAAGTTGGGGCAATTTCATTTTTTCGCCTGCGCAACACTTCCCTGTTGATTCATTTTTCATTTTTAGAGCCTGACTGTGAGTACACACATAACTTATATCACCCATGATGACTTGGCACTCGAACTGTAATCAACAGCTGGATTGTACCGGAGTGCAAAACGACTATAATTCTGGAGTAGATCCTCTGTACTCTGCAGCTACTCTCCCTGTGAAACTCAGTCCTTTGGGAAAGAATTAAATGCGTTGCTGCAGAAGGCCTATATATAATGATATAATGTGGAAAGTCTTACCTATGAGGATATGGAATCATCTAGAAAATTTCATACGGATCGGCAAACTATATCCTATAGCTGTCATATACTGAACGATCGTTAATGCCACAAATGAGGTATTTTGGGGAGTAGAAACTTGGATCTATTTTCAAAATTTAAAAAGAACGTTTGATTCTGAAGCTCTTTAAAAGATCGTCCAACTATATTCGATATTTGCCATATAACTGCAGGGGTATAAAAACTTTAGCTCCGGCCGAAGTTAGCTTTCCCTTCATGGTAATTTTTCCAAATGTATGGAACAAATATCCATAGCTAAGAAAATAACTAAAAAGGAAATTGTATAAAAAAATTTTTTTAAAAAACAAATAGTACTAAAAACATTATTTCTCGACTTTGATTCGAACATAATAGACCCGAAATACCAGCTAAGATTTCTATCTGTTGGTCGTATTCTGTATGCAGTTTACAACAATGTATTATTATACATACATGCTCGAATATCTTGTTCTACAAGTACAATAACGTGTTAATTCAAAAGTATATTATATATTTATTGGTTTTTGGCTGTTTACCAAAATCCTACTAGTATGAAGCAGGTGATCCCTAGACAACGACAACGAGAACGAGAAGAGCAACGAATACAGATAAAGAAGGTGGGGAATAAGCGACGTGGCGAATTCGCAGAGACAACGTTCAAAGAAAAGCAAAAACGCAACGCTACGAGAGCGAGGTGCTGCACGACGGCACCAGAGTTGTTGTTTGCTCGTTGAGAAAGGAAGTTGTGCGTTCTGCTTGTGTGGCTGCGAGAGCGACAACAAGACGACCGTGTTCTAAATTATTTGTTCTTAAATACTTATAAAATTGTTCACTATTATAATAAAACATTTATGCACTGATCCTTGTTCCTAATCTTTTTAGAAAAAACTATAAAACATCGGCTTGGACCGAAGTTAGCTTTCGTTAGCTTGTCTTTGCTGTTGTTTTTAATTAACTTAAAAATTCTATTTAGGAACAAAATATCGACAATATCGAATTCTGGAGTTTCCTCCGCAAAACCGTCGGGTTCCTAACCAAAAACTATCTATTCGAAGTGCCCAGATTCATATACGAATAGAGAAACCTCAAAAATACTGGGTCGCGAAAATGAGCCCAAACTTACAATCAGAAAATTCACTTGCATCTAAAAAAAAATGGAGACACAATAAGCCTCGACATAGAATAAAAATATGGATTTTCCAATTAACAGAAGGAATAAATATCACGGAGAAGGTACTTTAAAATAAAAAAATTAAATAATATTTTTTATATACATGACCAAAATAATTAAATAACATTTAATTTAAGGGAATTGACCATGCTATTCTTTTCCGGGCTTCCTTTGACGTTAACCCAAAACGGTTAGGATGGAAAAAATTCGATTTAACAGAAACAATACGAGAATGGTATAGAAAAAGTAGTGACGAGAAACTGCGCCTGCTTATTGACTGCACTGGATGTGGCGACCTCTACTCAATACACTCATTTCAATCTACGCAACTTAATGACACACATTACTCCAACAACAATCCAAATCGACCATTTCTTGTTCTTCACATGGAATCCCTAAGGACAAGACGTGTTAGAAGGCGTGCTGTAGATTGTGGAGGCGCTTTAAATGGACAATGCTGTAAGGAGTCCTTTTATGTGTCATTTAAAGCACTTGGCTGGGATGATTGGATTATTGCCCCTAGGGGCTATTTCGCTAACTATTGTAGAGGTGATTGCACGGGATCCTTCAGGACACCAGATACATTTCAAACATTCCACGCACATTTTATAGAAGAGTATAGGAAAATGGGACTACTGAATGGAATGCGACCTTGTTGTGCCCCAGTCAAATTCTCTAGCATGTCCTTGATTTATTATGGTGATGATGGAATAATTAAGCGCGATTTACCTAAAATGGTCGTTGATGAATGTGGTTGTCCTTAATGTAAGTGAAGTAAATTTCGGGTTTGAGCATTAATTCTTTTAATTTATTACATTATATAGCTTCCCTAAGGTTCTTCTTAAAGTAAAGTTTTGTTCCGTCCGTTAAAAACGAAACTAATGGCAAAGATAAGTTTAAATACATTAGCCCCAATTTCTTTGTAACATATGCTAAGCTGATAACAATTTTGTTATATGTTATATCTAATCCAAAATTATGAAAGTGCCTAAATAAAAATATACTTTAAAGTCCTCTCATATGTCTAGTAAATTAATTTAAGTTTCTATAAACAAGATTCCGTGACGTGGAAAAATTTCATTGACGAACCACATAAAACATGCAAAAAAACATTAATGGAAATTTTGACGACGAAAAAATTGCATAAACTGACAAATAAAATATTTAAAAATTTAATAATTTTTATCCAAAAATAAATTTTATTATTAAGGGACCGCGCTGAAATGTATTTGTTTTTGATATGTTGATAAACGGATAACATTTTTCGTGCGACATGTTTCTGTACAAACGATTTGCTCGTAACTATTTACAAGAAATGCACATTTGCCAATAATTGATAGCGCATCCCAGATGGCATTGGTACGCTTAAATGAGAGGTACGAAAGGACACGCCACATTGTTTTTACATACTAGAAAACTTTACCAAGTTAACAGAAACTAAAAAAATTGTTGTATCATTACTACATTTTTTGTTTTTTTATTTATTGATAGTAAGGTTAGAGGTAAAACTAATAACCTAACTTTGATAGGCATGGCTTCTAAGGGCTTCAGCTAAATATTTACATTTAACTTATAATATTATAAGATGCATGTTATATTAGATAGGTATTTACAGAAGTTGTGGAATGAATATTTATATTTTATGTATTGGTCTTGTTATTTTTAAGTACTCTTCTATTTATGTATGTTTTTTATTGTGGATTTGGCTAGTATGAATACAGGGTGTTCATTTTGAAAGATTGTTTTTTCTTTTTTTTTTAACCTTCTTATTTTTAATTTAAAATCTGTCCAAGTGGACAATCAATAAATGGTTTGGGGGTGACATTGACATAAGGGAGGTACATGAAATGTATTTTTAAGGAGGTTGATTAAGGTGTCTATTGATGGGGAGGTCAAGCGGGTGTTTCATCTTCAGTCGTCTTTGGAATTGGCTATTGTCTAGGAGGTTGATGGCCAGGTGGTTGGGGTGATTGTCTAGTCTTTTTTTGTATCTTTCGCTGAGACGGGTGATCTCCTCTGCTACCCAAGGAATTCCAAGCTCTGTATGAATGATGGAGTTTCCGTGGTACGGGTGGGCGTTAGAAACTGTTCTCAGACATTTATTCTGAAACCTCTGGATTCTGATGCGGTTTGACTAGCTCGCCGTGCCCCACATCTATATACCAATGGTCCAGATTGGCTTCAGGACTACTTTGAATATAGGCAGTTTGAGTTTTTTTCTAAGCTTGGACCTTCTCCCCAGGAGCCAGTGCAGTTGCTTGAGTCGTAGGTCGGCCTGGTTGCGCTTGTTGATCAGGTGAGGGCGCCATGTGAGCCTGCGGTCCAGGGTCAGCCCTACGTATTTGGGAGCGTTATTCAGTGGGGTGGTTTCCCCGTTGAGTGTGACGGGGGGCATTCCCCCCTGCGTAGTGCGAAGGATGTGTGGGAGGATTTATCCGCGTTAACCACGATGTTCCATCGTTACAGCCATGGATCAAGAGCATCCAGTTGTCTCCGGATGGTGGCTGATGCTTCCTGAGGATCTGTGGCGGATGCTAGGAAGGCGGTGTCATCTGCATATGTGGCTAGTGTGAGGTTCCGGGAGGGGGTGATGGGAAGGTCTGCTGTGTAGAGAGTGTACAAGATGGGTGCAAGAACATTGCCTTGCGGTACTCCTGCTCTTGTAGGCGTGCTGATTGATGATCCGCATCTCAATCGGAGTTCTCTTTCCTCTGAGTACGACTTAAGGACGGCGAAGTGGGAACTTGGAAGGTGGGATTGCTCAGGTATTCCATGGAAGCGTCCAGGAGCACTTGGGCTGTCTTCGAACCTTATGGTGGCAGCACGCTCTTTGCCAGTACATCTGTCGAACGGTGAGAATGCACTATGTAGATGGTCAGCAAAGGCTTCTACTCTTTCGACCTCAGTCCGACACCAGGAACCGTCCACTTTGCGTACGGGTGATATCTTCTTCGCAGGTCTTTTTTTGTGCCTCGTGACACATTCCACAGGTTGTGCTTCGGGTCTCCAGGTTTCAGGTCCTCAAGGAATCTATGGAAGGAGTCCTGCCGTAGGATGGATAGCTTGCCCTTGAGTTCCATGGTGGCACGATTAAGTGCTGTGTTGTCCCTGGGGTAGCGCGAGGAAAACCAGACTCTCTGAGGCGCCTTTTTTCAGCCACGAGGGCCGCGATTTTAGGAGACCACAAGTGCACGTCTTCAGGTGTTCTCAGGGTAGTCGGAGGAGGTGGATTCGCAAACTCAGCAGCATTCTGCATCTCTTTGGTTAGTTCTTCGATCGCCGCATCTATGTTGCTTGGTGTGGAAAGAGGATGATCTGCGTTCAGGGAAGAAAGCATCCAGAACGTAAACTTGGGGGCATCGTGTGTTTCCCGGTGAGTCTTCTATTGCAGATGTTTGATAGGTATGTGTTCATATAGCTTAGGTGGGTAAGTTTGATATGATCAAGGTATAATCGTGTGATTTTTGTTTGTGTGTGTTTTGTTGTATTATTTTGTAATAATGATTTAGTAAAGTCTTCTGATTATTATGTGTATGTTATATATGTTTAGTACCAAGTAGATGCTTGGCTTAACCAATTTCTGTTTTGTTTGTCCAATTAATTTTTTATCAGTTTTTTAGTATCTGATAGATTGAAGTTTAGGGTATATATGAGGGAATATGTTGGGCATGTGTGATCTGCAATTATATTTTATTTAATGTTTATATTACTGATAGTGAAGATGAGTTTGTGATTTTGGTAAGATTTTTTGATTGTTTGAAAGTTAAGTTGATATATACAAGGTGCAATTCAAAAGTTCCAGGACTTTTATTAAAAAACGAATATTATTTGTTTTTTTTTTGAAAAATTTATTGGTTGCCTTCAAATTAGTCTCCTGCCTGAATACAAAATTTATATAACAGCTGACTTGTATAACAGCTGATATATCGCGCCACATGTGACATTACATTTGTAGTGTCGGTCGGAAAATGAGCATCGAACAAAGAGCCAATATTAAGTTTTGTTTTAAACTTGGTAAAACTTTTACCAAAACTCATCAAATGATGAAACAAGTTTATGGCGATGATTGTCTATCCCGTAGCTGTATTCACGAGTGGTTTAAACGTTTTCAAGAGGGACGGGAGGACTTGGGAGACTACAAACGTTCGGGCCGGTCAAAAGATGTTGTGAATGAAAAAAACACGGAAAGTGTGCGTGAATTCATTAAAAAAGAGCCGAAATCATCGCTTAAATATATGGAATCGGAATTATCAATACCCGCAGTGTCAATTTATCGTATTTTGACAGAAAATTTTGGGCCACAGAAAGGTTTGTGTTCGATTTGTCCCGCACACTTTGAAACAACACGAAAAAGACCTCAGAATTCAACATTCAAGAGACATTATTAAAGAGGCCAAAAAGGACCCAAACTTTTTGTATTCGCCTGATATGGCACCCTGCGATTTTTATTTGTTCGAAAAACTACATTTGGCCATGAAAGGAAACCGCTATGCTGACGTTGATGCCATTCAAAAGGCGACGATCGCCATCCTCAACGCTATACCGATAAACGACCTAAAAAAGTCATTCGATAACCTTCTTGAACGTGCAGGCAGTTTTCATGCAGAAGGAGACTATTTTGAAGGCGACCAAAAATTTAAAAAAAAAAAAAATAATATTCGTTTTTTAATAAATGTCCTGGAATTTTTGAGTTGCACCTTGTAAGGCAGTTGGTTATAGCTTTGCTAAAATTAGCAAGTTGTAGCAAATTTGCATCAAAGGGAAAGTTCCATAGCGTTTGTTTTTTGGTTTTTAAATGGGATTGTTGTAATTGGGATATTATTTTGGGAGCAGACATTTAAACTTTCATATTGTTAATGGTATTTTGTATAAAATATTTTTGTTCTTGTTAATTTTATTGAGTCTATTTTGTGTAGGTGTTTGAGTTGCTAGTTCTTAATTTTTGATTAGTTTGGCAATAGGGTTTTGCGGCGTTCGTTTATATTTTGAATGCTAGCTTTTAATAGTAAATAATTAAATTGTAAGGAAGACTCCAAGTGCAACTTTGATAGAGGAGTTGAGAGTGGTTTGTTTTTTTTTTTAAGTTGATTGGTTGCCGTTTCCCTAGAAATCGAGTCCATAGTCTATTTTTGATAAAGTGGTTGCTTTTCCCTAAAAGCCATTTTATTTATTTATTTTTTTTTATATAAGTATTTATTGAGGCATTCAATGTATCTAAAAACTCCTTGGTGTCCTTGGTATCTATTAAAACTGCCCGAAAGGCTCGCCGGCTAACTGTGCTTAGCGTTACCATTATAAATTTAAACTAACTTAACAAACTAACAATATTTACAAAACTTAAAAACTAAAAAATATAAAAGAAAGATGATGGGGAGTATATCGCTTAACTCATCATCATCTTGCTGTGCGTCTTGTTGGCACCCGGTAGATTAGGTCCCCAGGAAGTCGCCTGTTGAGCCTCCTTTGTGAGCGAGGTCTGGTAAGACCCTTAGCGAGTCGGTTGCGATGGCGCTCCAGTCGATCATTGTATAGTCTCAAAGACCGTGAGCAGCTTTAGGTCACTGTGGAGGGTGGTGGTCCTCACATACCACTCGCAGCCAGTGATCGTCCTCGCCATCTTATTTTGAATGCTCTGGATTCTGCGGATCTGGCTGTCACACGCCAGGCCCAAATTTGGCACGCATACCTCCAAATAGGAGCTATGATTTGATTATAGATAGTCAACTTATTTCTCATCGACAGTTTGCTACGCGGGCCCATGAGCCAGTAGTGCTTTGACGCCGCGGCCCGTTTGCGTATTCTCAATTCACTCACTTGCTTCGAGAAAGTGAGCCGGCCGTCGAGTATGACTCCTAGGTATTTGACTGAGTCAACCTGTTCCACAGGGGTGTCGTCAATGAGCACGGCTGCTGGCGTTCTCCGTTTGAGGGTGTAGCAAACATTCGTGGACTTGTTGCCATTAATGCCAATATTCCATCTCCTAGCCCAGTCGGAAAATATTGTTGCGTAGTTCTGGATACCGTTGGCGGCCTCCTGCTCGCACCTGAACCTCTACGCTATGCACACGTCGTCGGCAAATGTGGCCAGCATTGCCGTTCCGTAGAGACTGTCAGGCGGGCGCGGCATGTCATGGCTATAAAGGCAGTATAGTAGCGGGCCTAGGACGCTTCCCAGGGGTACTCCAGCTGCCGCATTATAGTCAGTTGAGAGCGCAGAGTGGAACCGGACCGCAAATCTCTTATTCCTAAGGTACGACGCCAAAAGACAGTAGTAAGGCGTAGGCAGGGTATTCTTGATTTTCAGTAGCAGACCAGGATGCCACACACGGTCAAACGCCTCCCGGACATTGAGGAAAAGAGCGTTGCTGTATTCGTCGCAGTCGAAGGCCGTTAAAATTTGCTCGACCACTCGATGCAGTTGCTTCACCGTGCAGTGATCAGCACGGAATCCGAACTGGTGTTCTGGCAATATCCCCTGGGCATCTATAAACCTGACCAACCGGGCGGCAATCAGCCTCTCAAACACCTTTGAGATCGATGGGAGGAGACTAATCGGCCGGTTGGATCCAGGGTCCTTCTCCGGCTTGCCAACTTTATGTATCATAAAGATTATTCCCAGTTTCCACTGAGGAGGGAAGTACTGCAGCCTCAAAATAGCATTGAAAAGCATCGCTACGTAGCGGATCGCTCTGCTCGGTAGGGCTTTTAGAGTGGCGTTACATATTGCATCATGGCGTGGTGCTTTTTTAGAGTTTTTCTGGGCGATAACATCAGCTATTTCAACAGGATCAAACGGTTGGATCGGCATGTCCATTTGGAGAGCTTGAGACAGCTGATCGTGAGTCTCTTCAACCTGCTGCGGACTGGCGAGGTTAAAAGGTTGGAACCGCTCGGCCAGGTGTGCGGCAAATGCTTCTGCTTGCTCCAAATCAGTTCGGCACCATGCCCCGTTGCTGTTCAGCAATGGTGCTTTCCTTAGGCAACGTCTTTTAATCGCACGTGTGGCCTTCCAGAGCGAGTGCGTCGCGTCGGCTTCAGTCCCCGTATTGGCTAGCCTGTCGTCGAACCATGCTGCTTTGTGTTCCACCAATGCACGATGGAGGATAGACTTCGCCCTGTAGAAATCAGCTTTGTCCAGCGGGTGGCGGGACCTCATCCATCTGGAGCGTAAGCGCCTCTTCTCTGCAATGAGGAGCAGAATCGCTCTGGAGACCGGTATTCCGGCGGCTGCGGGTCTCAGTCCTGTGGTGTGAGTGGCCAAACTAGCTGCTACTTGGATTTTGTGGGTCAGAGAGTCGATTGGAACTTCAATGTCCCGCTCGGAGTTCACCGCCATGTCAAGGTTCAGTTACGACTCGAGGTGCTCTTGAAACCGTTCCATGTTAGTGCGCCTGCTGATAAGCCGCTCGACTTTGGGATAGGCTGTATCTGTTGTGTCCAGAGTGATGATGAGAGGTAAGTGGTCAGAGCTGAGCTCGGCAAACGACCGGATATCTGAGTGTAAACCCAAGATACTCTTGTCAGCGCAAAATCGATGTAGCCTGGAGACCCTCTACTGCCATAAGGGAACCTTGTGGGGCCACCTATTGCTAGCGAGTTTACAGAGTTGAAGATTAGATTTGCCAGAGCATGACCTCTTTGTTTACACCTCCTTGCTCCCCAAAGCCAGTCGCCTGCTACAATGAATTTATGCTGATGTTGCTCCAATATGGATATGAAGTTATCTGTGGTCTATACGAATCTGAGTTGAAGATTAGATTTGCCAGAGCATGACCTCTTTGGTTACACCTCCCTGCTCCCCAAAGCCAGTCGCCTGCTATAATGAATTTATGCTGATGTTGCTCCAATATGGATTTGAAGTTGTCTGTGGTCCATACGAACCTTGGTGGGCAGTAGACCGCACCGAAGTTTATAAGGCCGTCTCCAGTCTCGATAGTTGCAGACGCAAGTTGCACCCTATTAGTGGCTACTGAAGAAAGAGGAAAATGAACCAAACTTGATTTGATCATAATCGCTGATCCACCTTTGGCGTTACCCTCACCCGGGTCGTTTGCAGTATAGGCTTCGTAACCATTCAGCTTGACTGCGTCTTTGCAATGTGTTTCACTGATAAGCAAAACATCAATCTCGTAGCGCCGCACAAAGCATTCAACTTCGGGCAGTTTCTCGGAGACGCCTTCGGCGTTCCATACTAAGATGCGCAGCGGCTTCATTTTACCGCTGTCTGCGCGTGTAGAGCAGTGAGCAGATGGATCATCCTTGTGACCGAGGCTTTCCAGTTCATCAATGATTTCATGATGGAGCGTACTGTGGTGGAGTCCTTTCACGCAGACTCGGTATGGCCTGTCCTCCTTGAGCTGGTAAAAGTGAAAGTCAAGCTTTTCGGTCTCGAGCCAGCTGACTATGCTGCGGAAGGTGCTAGCGTCTGCCGCGTAGAGCCTCAGAACTCCGCCCATCAATGCCTTGGCAGAGACCTTGTTCAGATCAGCAATTTTTGAGATGTTGTCCATTAGCAGGGGTGTGCTTTAAACATTTTCCAAAACTATTGGAGGGCGTTTAGGTTGCGCCTTGGAAGGTGCACTGACAATGCCAGTTGAGGCTGTATCACATTTGGCAGCAGCAATAGCTGCTTGGTGGCTGATACTGGGCTGCTCACTCAGTTCCTCGGTTTGCGCAAGCAACCCAAAGTGGTTTGAGCTGCCGCTGTAGGTGGAAAGAGCAATCTTGATATCAAGTATTGCCTTCTTCTTGGCGTTTATTGGAGACCCACTTGCCTTCCGCTTAATGACTTGTATCCGCTGAGGCACCTGCTTGATAGTGTCAGCGTCGGTTTTTGTTACTAATTGTGGATCTAGGGATCGCTATTCACAGTTTGTGCCACTATTGTGGGCTAAACTTGAGTTTTTTGCGACGAATTTAATATTTTCCGCTTAAGGTGTCAATGACGTGCAATTCCTCGCACATCAGGGTTGCCAACTTTTGGGGGGTATTTATTAATGTGTGGGTATTAAATTTAAATTTTGTGGTCGAGAGGCATTTAATGATGCTTGCATTAATGAATACTTGTTTCCTACATATATATTGGTCATGAAGCTGAATTGTATTTAATGATTTTTCGACCATTATTGGATCCACGGAAGCGGCTGATGTTTATCCATATTTTTTTGGTTAAGGTATGTTAGATCTCGGATGTAAATGCAGAAATACAAGATTTTCATTAGAGTTTTTTCTTCCTACTATTAGGGATTTGTACAATTTTTTGGATACCCGCTGGTAGGCAATTAAATTTAGCCGTTGCCAATGTGGCTATCAATTGACACATGAAAAACAAAATAACAATGCATGCAATGGTTGCCGTCGCAAGGGGCAGTGGATGTAAAGGAAACGTTTAGGGATGTGCTTAATTTCTGGCGCTGAACTTGGGGCAACGATTAGTAATGGCGAAAGCGTATGTTATGCTATTTTTAATTGCTTAAAATTTGGCTGTTTAGGATAAGGGGTGCATACGAGGGTACGAGGGTACGAGGGTACGATAAGCACTTAGCCCATTATTATTAGCCTTATACTATTATCGTGTAGTACATTTTCGTAGCCGGCTAATGTCGAAACTTCAGCCGGATCGCACTGGTAGTTTTGTTTTAACCGACTGCGAAAACGAGTTTTTTAAGCGGATTTTAGAAAAATGGAAAAAGAGCAATATCGGTCGGTGATTGGTCGAAATTGGTCGAACTGGGCTACGTACTGCTGCCCATCCACCGTATTCTCCACATTTGGCCCCGTGCGACTTCTTTCTGTTTCAAAACTTGAAAAAGTCACTCGCCGGACAAAAATTTCAGTCGAATGAGGAGATCATCGTCGAAACGGATTTTGCAGACCTCGAGAAAATGTATTTTTCAGGCGGATTAAAGAAATTGAAGCTGGGTCAAGTGTATCGAGATAAAAGAAGACCATATTGAAAAATAAATTACCACTTTTGCAAATTTTGTTTGTTCATATTTTGTAGGCTATATGCTAATCGAACCACCCTCGTACTGCGCCTAGCTTCTGCTCCAAGCTTCCAAATGTTAATATATACATATATACTTTCATAGCCCTGTATATAATTTCTCTATACAGTCCACTTCGCGAAATTCCAATCTAAACTTATCTCAACGCAAGGTGTTTTTTTTACAATAAATACATAAATTTCTTTTATTTGCGGGGAATTGCCGCTAGACTTGATTTACGAGAATTGGAGGTGGCAAATATACATCTACATATGTACCTATTTATATAAAATAAATTCTAGTTTGTGAATTTTATTTTTGATATATTAAAAGTATTCTTTATTTTTATTTTTTAACTTTATAACTTATTCACTATTACTATTCAGTTACCCAATCTTACTCGCTATCCTATGAGTTCCTAACTGATTTCTAAATTTTTTTTTTTTTTTTTTTTACAATTTTATTTTATTTGCTGGATCTTCTCTTTTTAATAGAGACTAACAACAAGTTTAAAAATCTTAAACTAATATTATAACTAAGAATCCATTGTTAGCGATGGGTTTAGTTTTAAGCACTAATTATATCGGAACTGAGCGAGTGGATGATCGGCACGTTGAAGTCTACTCCAACTGGAAGTTCTGGTTAGCGATCGTGCAAGAGCCAGTTTGTTTGGTTGGATGTAATAATCAGGCCGTTCCAACGTTGGTGGTTGTTCGAACAGTTGAAGAAGGATAGAAGAGTGGTCCGAGGACAAGTCAGCTATTGCTTCTATCCGCGTTAGATGTTTTGGTATGTTTCGGGCTATAGCAAAGTCTATAAGATCAGGTTTTTTGTTGGGATCAGCTGGCCAATATGTAGGCCTACCCGGAGATATGAAGTGAAGTTTATTTGATCTTGTGATTAAAGCTTTGTATAATTTCCTTCCTTTTGGGTTTGTAAGACGGGAGCCCCAGTGCGTGTGTTTGGCATTATAATCGCCTGCTGATATGTAATGGGCACCAAGTTGGTTGAAATATTCCATGAAGTCTTCTTCCGAAGTAGAAAACCGTGGTGGGCAATATATTGAGGCAATACTAAGACTGCCGAAAGACACTTTAATACTTATTGACGTAGCTTGGAAGTAATTGGTTGCGAATGGCTGCAATTGATGGTGCTTGATGGGTCTCTTGATTAGGATGCCTGTTCCCCCATGAGCTTTGTCGTCTGGATGATTCGTTGAGTAAAAAATGTAATCACTAAGAAGGAAGTTATTTTTATTTGTGAGATGGGCTTCGGAGATTAGCTTATATCAATGTCGTATTCCTTTAGAAATTTAATAAGTTCGTTTTTGTGCTGTGAAATGCCGTTAGCATTCCAGAAACATATCTTTAAAATAGGCATTTATGGGCTGGGATGCAAGCATTTGCATGAGTATGTTTTGATTTCGCATGAGGTCTTGTATTGTAGTTTGCATAAACTGCATAAATTCCATCATGTTTTTTTATGTGAAATAATGAGTGATTCAATTCCAGTTGATCGCTGTTCTAAGATGTGGTGTTTCTCTGATGTTGTTGATTGGGCAGCTGGTGTTAGGGAAATTTCCGACATAGAAGCTGGCTTTACTATGCCTGATGTCAAGGCATTTGCAAATGATACTCCTGGAATTGTGCATACAGGTTCAAAGGAGGACCTAGTTGCTTTGGTTAAAAAGACTCCCGGTGTTGATTGAGATGGAGTTACAGAGTTCTGTTTTTAGAATTTTTGTTTTTGGGTTTGTTTTCGGGGCTTAATTCCACTTTGAAAAGAGGCTATGGTATCTTAGCTCTATTTATAATATTGAAAGCCGATTTCTGCAGTTGACACAGTTGGTTCGATGCGTTTGATTACCACTTGAAGGCCCTTACTGCTATTTAATTGGTAGGTATAGTAATTTTTCTTTGTAGCTCTTAGGTCTTTCTCAACGGTGCGGTAGTTATTTTCACTGTTAACTTGAAGCTTGACTTCGCGTATATTGCCCTTATTTATATGGGTCACATAAAAGTTGTTGGTGCCTATTACCTCCGTAAGTCGTTCGACGATCGAAGAACAGTTTGAGTCTCTTATGTAGTTGGGAGGGGGTTTTGGCTTTGCAGGTTCTGTGGCCACTTCTTCGGATTCGTCTTCAAGGTGTTCGCCTAAAATTTTGAATCTATTATCGTTTGAAATGTTTTCTTTATTTTATTGATTCGGAGGTTTTATTAAGCTTTGGATTTTTGCCCAACTTTTTATTGTGCGGGCTTAATTTGCGCTTGGTAACTTGTATGTATCGATCCGTTCCGGTCTGTATAGTTGGACGTGAGTTTAAAATTGAGGTAGGTTGTTTAGGTAATTGACTCGGAAACTGCTGACTTTGCAGTATTGGCCGGTCGGGCATAGCTGCAGTGGTCATTGAAGTTGCCGTTGATGTTGTTGTTGCAGTCACTGCGGACTGAGACAGGGAGAACGAAGGTTGCGTAGTTGTTGTTGATGTTGTTGGCAAAGAGAATGCCGCGCATTCTACACTCCACCTTTCTTTTGAGCCCAGGGGAGCGGGAGAAATAGATCGATCGCTTGCATTGCTTGTTGTTGCTGTTGGAGAAATTATTGACAGGTAGGCATTATTGCGAGCCACTGAGAAACGACGCTCGTCTTGCTTTCTTTTCCGTTGCATTCTGATTTCGTCTTGAATATTTTTGTTGTTGGCACTTTTACCGAGTGCTTTTGCATTATTATACGTTGGCATTGTTGATTTTATGTTTTTCTTAGAATACTTAATAGAAGTAACACAAGGTTTTGTGTGCTTGCACATTGCACACAGTAGCGTCTTTTCGCTTAGTGGTGGTACCACTTTATATGTTTTTATGTAGAGTTTTACACTGTTGAGATTGTTAAATTCACGGAGCACAATTGTGAGACGTCTGCAATCGCGTATCTTCCAATTCCAATACAGGATGTAATACCAAATAGCACTCCCTCTTAAATGCGTTGTACTGCAGCGTGACGCTTCTTTCTTGACTGTTTAGCCGCGTTTGACGGCACGCCTAGCGCGCTGTGGTAGAATTCTTGCCCCGCCAACACATGGGACTACTCCTCATCCATCATTTCTGTTGGCCATCTCGTCGATCTCTCGATGATCTCGTGTGCCCCCTCCCAGACTACTTTGTCCGCCATCAAAGCAGAAATCAAGCCTCTCGGACTGAGAGGTGCCCCAGCGAGCGACTCTAGCTGTTCCTTCTTCTGTTGGTAACACAGCACCAGATAGGGGCAGCGTACAGCAGCGTTGCCTTTGTAACCGCCACAAGCAGTATCCTGGCCGGCAATCTGGGTACTCCCACGTTGGGCATGATTTTTGCCAGGGCTGGAGCTGTCATTGCCGCTTTTTTGCTGGAATGGCGTGGTCCTTAAAAGAGAGCCTCCGGTCTATTAGGACTCCCAGGAACTTCAGCGTTCCTGATGACACGATTTCTACTCCCTGGCCAGATGCTAACGCCAAAGCTATGTCACATCTTGATCGAATAGTGGCCAAAATCAATGAAATGACAAATGTTGTCCCTGTTCCTCCAGGTCCGTCCAGGAAGAATAGACCACCAATATTATTGTCCACCGCTTGCATTAATGTTTCGTATACTTGTTTTTGCTGTTCATTCAGAAACGTCACATTATGTCGAACGAATTCCTGCAATATATCAACATTGTATTGCTGCTCTCGATCTAATTCTTTAATTCATCGATTGGCGCGAGTTTAAAGTTGAAGTAGGTTGTTTAGGTAATTGACTCGGAAACTGCTGACTTTGCAGTATTGGCCGGTCGGGCATAGCAGCAGTGGTCATTGACGTTGCCGTTGATGTTGTTGTTGCAGTCACTGTGGACTGAGACAGGGAGAACGAAGGTTGCGTAGTTGTTGTTGATGTTGTTGGCAAAGAGAATGCCGCGCATTCTACACTCCACCTTTCTTTTGAGCCCATGGGAGCGGGAGAAATAGATCGATCGCTTGCATTGCTTGTTGTTGCTGTTGGGGAAATTATTGACAGGTAGGCATTATTGCGAGCCACTGAGAGACGTCGCTCGTCTTGCTCTCTTTGCCGTTGCATTCTGATTTCGTCTTGTAATTTTTTGTTGTTGTTTGTTGTTGTTGTTCTGACCGATTGCTTTTGTATTATTACACGTTGGCATTGTTGATTTTGTTTTTCTTAGATTACTTAATAGAAGTAACACAAGGTTTTTTGTGGTTTCACATTGCACACAGTAGCGTCTTTTCGCTTAGTGGTGGTACCAGTTTATATGTTTTTATGTAGAGTTTTACACTGTTGAGATTGTTAAATTCACGGAGCACAATTGTGAGACGTCTGCACTGCAGCGATAAAAATCGCAAATTTCTGAATTGGGGTTTTTAATCATAAAACCTCGGGTTATGGGAAATTATCCTCAATTTTGTCAAAGAGATTTTGATTTTCTGATCTTAAGGAAGTCGGAAAATGGATGATGAAATTTTAGGCCGAACTATGAAGTTCGATAACATTAGGAGGACCGAGCTTGTTTATGTTATTTTTTTATTATGGGAGGATCGGCTTTAATTGAAGATGCGAAAAGCGTTTCTTCGTTAAAGAAATCTTATTAGTGTTATTGTTTATATTGGGAGGATCGGGTGATCTGGCTGTAATTGAAGCCGCGAAAAGAAATCGAATTAGAATGAGGGGGGGTGAGATTTGTATATAAAATGTGTAATGGAAATGTATTTACATGCTGGATAACTAATAAAGACCCATTAAGGACGTTTGATCTTTGAAATGAAAAGAAATACATGTAGGAGAGTTATTTGCGAAATTTTTTTTTTATTTGAAAGGTTCATCGATCGATTTATGTATGAAATATGACATCATTCAAATGACCCCCACGGCTTCGGTTGGTGTCGCGCACACGAAAGGTACAATTTTCCATGACTCTAGCGCACAAATCGGGCTGTATTTGATCGATGGCATGGCGTATGTTGACTTTGAGGGCATCGGTGGTTTGCGAAACATTTTGTCGTGATTGTAGTCACGCCATTAATCGAATGGATTGCAAATAGGGACTCAACCGGGCGGATGCCTTACAATTCCTTAAATGTTCGGATTAAATTTTTTGCCGCGCCCGTGTCAACCACAAGTCTCATGTCGATCTCCGCTACTCTTCATCTGATGACGGGTAGGATTTTACCCTAAACAATTGATTGCGTCATATTCGTACTCCAATATAGCGTCGTCGTCAATCTTTTCCGCTGTACTGGAGGCTGCGGCGGCATATGCCGTGTCAGAATTATCCGTGTCCTGGGCAATGTGGTTGAATCTTTGCCTTTTGTGAGGGCAAGAGACAGCCGACTTCGAGTTCTAAGATGGTTGAAACATTTTGGACAGCGATGGTTCGACGTCCATGGGCTCCGGTGTGTTTCCCCGAAGCCTATTGCTGCGTGGAGCAGAGTGTACCTGCGCCTTATGCTGTACAGGATAGTGCGGGTTCTTCTCGGCAATTACCTGTGAGTTTGCTTGCGGCGCTGTTAGTGATCCTGCACTTTTGGGTGTTGCCTACGGTCTCTGTCCTCTTGGCTCCTTGTAAACAAAAATGTGAAGATGTACCTTTGGTGACTAGATTTCACCTTTTGCGCCAAGGCAAGTGCTGACGGCTTGTCTTTCGGCTTTGCCGAGAATAGAACGTCTGTGAGGCTACGCTTAAGCCCTGATATGAAAACGTGCAAGGCGTCATCTCGGAACTTGTCGCATAAGACCTTCGCTGCCGACGCTTTGTACGACATTGTGGCCCTATTAGTGAGCAAGGTAAACCTTTTCTCAACCTCGCCAACACTGTAGGAGAGTGACACTTCCCTGCCTGAGAGCCCCTAGCTTCTCCTCGATAACATATCTCAGCCGCTTATCACTGTATGTGTAATCCAGTCGATTTATGATCGCATCGAAATTCTTAGACAGTGCAATTTGTACAGCCGCCACTTGGCTGGCCAGTTCTTGAATGGCTTGACGCAATTCATTTTCCCTGCGTAGGCTTTCTGCAGATGATTCTTGTAGTATGTGGCAACCTGTATGAAAGATTTTATTTGCTCCTTTTTTTTTGTTTTTATAAATTATATTTTTTATATATATAATATTTTTTTATAATATATATTTTTTATATATAATTTTTTTATTATACATTTTATATAATATCCAGCGTCAAAAGCTTTCCTTGGAAGATATTCGGCTGTAATTCTGTACACCGATCAAATCGAATTATCGAATTGGTTTCCCGACCTATGGTAACACAAGCCTTATGCGTGGCGCACTCCATTTAATTAAAATCCATTTTTCATGAATTTTCTGTGTTTACCTAGACAATGTCTAGGTAGAGAGAACTTACAGTGATGCTCCTCTCAAAGCTCTTCCTGGCTTCTCTCAACGCGTTGAGTTTGTGGGAAAGCCACAACTCTCTAGGAAGTTTTAAGAATTCGACTCCTCCCCACATTAACGAATCCCTTAACTCATTAGTCAACAGTCAGCGGGACACTATGTCAGATGGATTTAGCTTTGTCTTCCCCTTATACCATTCTGCCACTGCATTCAGGCAATGCGAGGATAGCACTGTGGGCGAGTCTGTAAAGTAAACGATCTCAAACACCAATGCTTTTGGGTTTTCAATTATTTTATTGAGTAGTGTAGATTCTTCTAAGTGTAACCTTATTATTAAAGTAGCTTGTAGCGGTGCTACCTTGGATTTAGCCGATATTTGGTTGACGTTTCCTTTTTGGAAATATCTATCTATCGAGTTTCGCTCGGAAAATACCCAAAATTCCACAGAACAATTTCTGACCTCTATGAAAGTCGGCCACTACTAACCTGGATTATATCCATTTTGTATTTATTTCATTAAAAAACAGAATTAGGGGAAAATTTTTTGTTTCAGTCCTCAGCTGTATAATAAGAAAATGGAAATGAGTCTGATGCTGCCGCCCAATACAACTTATCTTTTTGAAAAGTACCAATTCTTGATCCAACTATTCGTCCCCCGCAGCAGTCCTCCAGCTCCTTTTACTGCAGTATGGCCCGGTGGACAAATTAAGGTTATGATGCGGAGATTGACTGACCTCCTGTTGCTAGGCTTGGCCAAAGCAACAGTAAAAATATATGGATGACGACTGTGTTTGCCGGATGATACAATATTTATTGAGCGACTTATTGCAATGCGCTTTCTATTAAAGCTACATATACCTGTATATCTAAAGCCATGGAGAAGTGGGAGCATAGCCTAAAAAATCATATAAGCTACAAACTACAAAGAACCTAAAGCTACATTAATGGGTCGGCAAGCCCACCTAATTTGTGTCAAATTATTAGGTGCGAGGGGCACTCATTACCCACAACCTAAGTAGTTCTCTTGTTGCTCTTAAATTTTATGGTAATCTGGATTGTGCTGCATAATTAGAACGACTTACTTCGAAGGTACAAATAAAAGCAGAAAAAACATTTAATTTATCAATGCGTTCCATGGTGTGGCGCAACTTCTCTAATCCACTGCAGTTGGATTCTTTGTAATGATCCAATTGCTGCAAGTGGTGAACCTGCGTTGCAGGTGAGGGAATCGCGGCAGTGGAACATTAGATTCAAGGTGTACCGTGCTGTCACAATGGATAAGTCAGTGAGAGTTAGCTGTCCGCCATCTGTTAGTTATTTTCCAGATAGCTCTCCATGATGCCACATCAATATGGGCAACTACCTGGCGGAACGATCGTCGGCATAAAATCATTGTCACGACGAAATATAAAGGAACATTCGAAGAGAAGTCTGTTAAGGCGTTGTATCAGATTTTATAGTCCTTGGGCCAGGGACTCTTCTTGGAGTCGAATTTCTCTGCCAGGTGAATTATTATTACTTTCTTTCACTTTCTTACAAATAATTTTAAGTCTAAGGTACTCTTTAATATGTGAATGGTATTTTCGGACTGATGGATTCTAATTCTACAAGTAGACGCTTCTCACAAGCTTCACTATACTATCTGTGGGGTGTTCAACACGTACAGATTCCATGTCATATTAATTATGTTTATTTTATAAGAGGTGGTTGTAAGCATTAAATTTTGTATTTCGTTAAATAAAGTTCTGTTTCTAGTCAGTTTATTGTTTCAGTGGTTTGTAATTTTCTTCTGAGTTTCTAAGCTAATAATTATTCGTCTATTGGTTGAGTTTATTAATTGTGACTTGGACATTCGAATCCGTTTCAAAATCCAAGGCTTTTGGAATGGATAGAATGCTTCTTACATGATCTATAACTTTTTTAAAATCGAATGAAATGAACAAATAAAAGGAGAGGCGAATTTCTCGTGCCGCTTACATGTAACTAATCTATTACGTATTTATACGCATGGCTTGTTATGTGTCTAAGAATATTTTAAGGGTGAAGCCTGCTTATCTAAGATTGTCCTTATGGACCACCCTTCCCTTAATGAGAACTGACTTTTCCATGTCAGCTTGTATTTTTATACCCTGTACCCATTAAAAATGGGTGAAAAGGGTATCATAATATGGTGCAAATGTATGTAACAGGCAGAAGGAAGCATCTCCGACCCCATAAAGTATATATATTCTTGATCAGCATCAACAGCCGAGTCGATATAGCCATGTCCGTCTGTCCGTCCATCCGTCCGTCCGTCCGTCTGTCCGTATCAACGCCTAGATCTCAGAAACTACAAGAGATACAGACATGTGCCATATATCGTTGGATAGGTAATTACCATACGCAGTACAAGTTTGTTTTTTTATTTTGATATCACCCCCCGTTCCGAATCATCATTGAGAAAGGGATCAGTTTGATTTTATTTTCATTAAATATTTTCCGACAAAAAAAAAGAAAAAAAATAAGTTTTTGGCAAAATAATCAAATTATATTTCATCGAGGAATTTAAAAAAAAAAAAAGAGGTGCTTCAAGAGAAGTATGGTCGATTCGAATCCGAGATGTCGGAAGTCGTTTTAGGTGCTGATAGCTTCCAAGAAGTTCCACCTACAGCACGCTCCTTTCAGAGCATGCCCCCGCCTAGCACAACTGGCAGGGAGCTTCTTATGGTTAGCAGCTCAAGCCAATTAAACAATCTTAACCAGATAACAGTTGGAAATAGTCGCCTATTGCCGCAAATTGAAAAAAATAGTAATACGCTCACATTCCAGCCGGCTTCAGTCTCTTGAGAAAAAGTTCCTTCCAAGAAGAGAAGCCTACCAACCTCACCGAAAAGTTCAAAAAAAAAGAGCGCATGTAATCGAACATAATCGAAACCATCTCGCTTTAAATAGATTTGCTGCTCTTGCAGACCATGATGACTGTCAAGAAGGCGAAAATAGCATGGACATTCTCCAGGTCGAAACCGTTGCAGAGGAAGAATCTCGACAAGCTCAAACTCCAGTGACAAAGAAGTCACTAAAACCTAGTCAAATAACAGTACTTGCTGTCAGTGACGTACCTGCCTTGGAAAGGCTTCTCGACTCAGCGGTATCATCTGAATCATATGAACTCAAGATCGCGCGTAATGGCAACTTGCGCATATACCCCCGTGACTCTGATGCCCACAGAGCTATCACCAAAAAGCTATCATCAGTAAATCTCCAATACACTCACTTCTGCCTCCCGGAGGACAGAGCCTACAGGGTTGTGGTGTGCAATTTGCTGCTTCTACCCCAGTCGAGCAAATTTTAAATGCGTTCACCTCCCAAGGTCACGCTGTAGTTAACACCTATAATCCGAAGGTGAAGTCACAGAATGTTGACTCCTCTGATCCGGATCCAGGCAAGGCTTCTGGCCAGAACGTTTGGTTTATTGATATTAAAAGGGCTATTAATAACAGAGAAGCTCTAAAAATAAACAAAGTTCGCCGTCAAAGAGTCAGAGTGGAACTGCCGAGAAAAAATGTAAATTTGCGTCAGTGTTACCGATGTTTTGGCTTTGATCACACCAAAAACTATTGCACCAAAGAGCCCAGATGTGGTAGATGCAGTTTGCCTCATTGGACTGGTTCCAGTCAATGCCAGGCAAAGACCTATGATTACCTGGAGTGCGTTAATTGCCAAGGAAAACATGAGGCAACTTACAAGGGCTGCAGAATTTACGTCCAGAGGCTCAAAAGCCGAAAAACTGGGATCAACATTACTCCCATGACCCGCGTAGAATACCCACAGCCCATGCGCAACATCAAGCAACAAGCTATTCCAACCTCAATCGTGCGGCAGGGCCTATCGTATGCAGATGCGACTAGAACTGGACAGCAGAGCACGCGACCTGACGGGAAATACTCCCATCAGCGAAATGCTTTCTCAAACGCAAGGCTCCAGACTTTTCCGAATGCTGCGTTTGTAGTAACAGTAACAAACGCAGGTGAACCTCAACATCCTAGCCAAACGGTAATTGATGGCTCCCTCGCACAAGTCATCATATCAATGCAGCAGACCATTGCTGGTCTTCAAAAAACCATCGCTGAGCTATTTGAGGAGATCAAAGAACTCAGAGGTTCTAAGTCGTTGACGCAGCGCAATTAATGGCTTGTGAACTGCGCCTCGGAGCCTGGAACGCTCGTAGCATTATCCCAAATGCTAATGAGCTTAAGGTGTTTCTCAGCAAGCACGAAATGGATGTTATGCTTATTTCAGAGACACTCCTACACGTCGGAGTCTACCTCAATATGATAGGTTACAGCTGCTATCGAGCAGATCACCCAGGAGGTCGCCCCAGAGAAGGAGCTTGTATCCTAATCCGGCAGGGATTAGTGCACTTTCATCTGCATTCGATCACAACGAATCACCTACAAATGGCGACGGTAAAAATTTCCACTAATTTGGGCGAAATTACGGTGTCAGCTGTGTACCTTCCTCCAGGCCTGCCTTGGAATTTCTCTGAGTTTGATAATCTCCTTGGTCAACATGGTCAAAAGTTTATCATTGGAGGTGATTTTAACGCTAAGCATCGCCTCTGGGGTAGTATAAGAGCGAATGCTCGAGGCTCAGCACTTCACGATGTTATTTCCGGCAGCTCAACTCAAGTTCTGGCTACAGGCAGACCCACTCACTACCCGTATAACACGAGGAATGTACCTTCATGTATCGACTTCTTCTTGTACAAAGGTATAGCTAACAGTCTACTATCAGTACGCGAAGAGTTTGACCTATCTTCTGATCACTTGCCGCTGATCGCTTCACTAACAACGTCACCTCATAGTACCGCCCCTATTAGGATGCTCGTTCCACCTGGTGCGAATATAAGGCTGTTTCAGTACGAACTTAACAATGCCTTTAACCTCAATACAGAGATAAATACAGCTGACGATATCGAGAAAGCAGTTGAAACTTTTATGAAGAAGATCAAAGATGCAGCTCAAATTGCAGCTCCTGGCGGCGCAGTTCACCTACGCAACGTGCGTAGCACCATCGCTCGCTCTCCCGAAGCAGTAGGACTTTTAACTCTCAAGAAACGTCTCCGGCGTGAGTTCATAAGGACCAATGATCCTATAATTGACAGACTGTACCGAAGGATATCAAATCGGGTGAGAAAAGTACTAGCCATACTGAAAAGAGAAGCAACTGACGCGTTCCTGGGGAAAGTTACTGCCGATGAAAACTCAAAATTCGCGCTCTGGAAGCTCACGAAGAGATTCAAGAGACAAGTTGCTCCAAAGTTTCCAGTTCGTAACCCAGATGGCACTTGGGCAAAATCACCTCAGGACAGAGCTGAAGCGTTTGCTAGAGACCTGGAGGGAAGATTCCAGCCGTTCGAGACAGCATCGCCAAGACGAGTACAACTGGTTGCTGAATCCCTAGAAGCCCCATTGCAGATGGCTCTTCCCGTAAAACCTATTTAACTCACGGAATTGGAAGATGATATAAAATCCCTTCGCAATAACAAGGCTCCTGGTGCGGATCACATCGACAACCGCTCTATTAAGCTGATGCGCCACAGAGCTTTGTTATTCCTTGTACTAATTTTCAACTCTGCTCTTCGACTGGGACACTTCCCAAGCGCCTGGAAGAAGGCGAATCATCATCATCATTATCATCATTATGCTCCATAAAAGTGGGAAGCCAGCAGAGGAAGTAGACTCCTATCGCCCAATAAGCCTGCTTCCAGCATTTGGCAAATTACTTGAGAGGTGCATCCTGAGAAGATTAATCGAGTCCCGAAAGGTCCAGAAAGCTTTTCCGAAGTTTCAGTTTGGTTTTAGACTCAGGCATGGCACACCTGAACAGCTACGCCGCGTAGTAAACTTTATACTGGAAGGTTTCCATGGAAAGGAGTACGTCGTTGGAGCTTTTCTGGACATCCAGCAGGCTTTCGACAGAGTGTGGCATGAAGGACTTCTGCACAAGCTTAAAAGGCTACTAAATCCCCAGCTCTTTTTATACCCTTGAAAAAGGGTATTATAATTTTGTCCAGAAATGTGTAACGCATTAAAGGAAGCATCTCCGACCCCACAAAGTATATATATTCTTGATCAGCATCAACTGCCGAGTCGATACAGCCATGTCCGTCTGTCCGTCTGTTTCTATGCAAAAAATAGACAGTAGTTTTAAAGCTAGCGTTTTGAAATTTTTACCAGATCATTATTTTTGTTGCACGCAGATTGATTTTAAGAATCGGTCGGATCGGACCACTATATCATATAGCTGCCATACAAACGACCGATATGAAAACAAGTCTTTGTAAAGAAAACTTTTTTGTTTTCCAACCTATTGCAACTGAATTCAACATTTATTCATTTGACATAGCCACACATGATTTGTGAAAGTTTGGTCCGGATCGGATCACTATATCATACAGCTGCCATACAAACGACCGATATGAAAACAAGTCTTTGTATGGAAAACTTTTTTGTTTTCCAACCTATTGCAACCGAATTCAACATTTATTCATGTGATATAGCCATACACGATTTGTGAAAGTTTGGTCCGGATCGGACCACTATATCATATAGCTGCTATACAAACGACCGATATGAAAACAAGTCTTTGTATGGAAAACTTTTTTGTTTTCAAGGGTACCATCTTCGGCAAGCCGAAGATAACTTTTCTCACTTCTTGATAATAAAAAGCTTCCTCCACGAGCGATCCTTTAAAGTAGTACAGGACGGACTGTCCTCCCAAACAAAAAGAGTCAGAGCAGGTGTACCCCAGGGAAAAGTGTTAGGTCCAACACTATATAGCCTGTATACGCACGACATGCCCTCAGCTGACAACATGTCGCTTACAGATCCCAATGTCCTGCTAGTTGCCACTTTTGCTGATGACACTGCAGTCCTGGCCAGAGATACTTGCGTCTATACAGCCACTGATACGCTTCAGCTTTATCTAAAAAAATTTGAGAACTGGGCCCTACGCTGGAACATCTCAGTCAATCCGGAAAAGTGTGTTTCCGTGACGTACACCCTGAGAAAAGACACATCACCTGGTGTGTTTCTGCATGGAGAGCTCCTCACACAATCGAACGCCCACAAATACCTCGGTGTTACTCTGGATAAGCGACTTACATTTCAACGCCATGTAACGGATGTAACTCGGCGGCTCAAAACAAAGGCGATCAGCATGGCTTGGCTCCTTAGGCCTGGAAACAAACTTTTAGTTTCCAACAAGGCCAAAATTTATAAGGTTGTCTTGGCTCCTATTTGGAAATATGGCATCCAAGTGTATGGCATCGCCGCAAAGTCGCACCTCAACAAAATTCGTGTGGCTCAGTCGCAAATCTTGGGTAAACTATCTGGAGCGGCTTGGTACATCCGCAACAAAGACATTGAAAAAGAGCTGAAGGTACCAAGGATTGGCGATGTCATAAATAAACATGCAACCGCGTACGTTAATAAATTGGGAATCCACCCAAACCAGTTGGCTCGAAAACTCTTGATGAGGAGACGTATATTGGGACTGAGGGCGAGAAGGAGGCTCCTGCGCATTCACCCAACAGATCTGCCGAGAAGATACATAAGTTAATTGATAAAATTCATTCACGCCTCTAGACTCCCTACTTAGGTTTAAGTATGTAAATATGTAAATACTCGATAGAAATTATAATACTCTGCAGTATAAGTTACTACAAAAAGTAACAGTAAACTGCTATGTAAATAGCAGCAAACAGCAAAAAACTGTCACGACCACGCTCCCCCGCAAACCTCAAAAAACTGCCACGCCCACAATTATTGTCCTAATGCTATGCAATTCGGCATATGGTGCTTATAAAAGCTATCTAACTTTTAAATTTGAACCAAATCGGATAAGAAACACGGAAGTTATACCACATGCTAAATCTATGGCAAGGGAAGCAGAAGCGCAGCAAAACACGCATTGCGCGACGCCGACTGCGCGTTGACAGCGAAATGTGTATGGCTTTATGACACACGAAACTTATTTTCATAACCAAAATCATACCAAATTTATATTGTTATGGTCCTCTTTCTTAATAGAATATTGTTTCATTTATTTATTGATACTAAATATATAAATTGTAAGCATGTCTAAGGGTACAGGGTATTTTGCAATCGGGAAACTCGACTGCTGCTACCTTACTTGTTTGTTTTTCAGGAGTACTGTTTCTCCTACATCCAAAACTTTATTCTGTCTTGGTGGGTTACATCTGTCCAGGTTTATTTGAACTCTTGCTATTTTTTCATATATGCTATTTTTTCATATACACGTTCGGAACTCGTCCGACGACGCATGTATGATCTTGATGAGAGTCTTATCAATGACCGAGTGCACAGATTTGTAGTATTCTACTGTCGCCCTTAAGTATGTACTTGTATGTAAATTTTGAGACATCTCGCAATCTCTGTTATAGTCCTATGTAATCGCTCCACTGGACCATTTGAAGAGCTGTGGAGGGGAGGTGCATTTACAAAGTCAATGTTGTAGCTTTTAGTAGTGACGTTATTGTTTGAGATTTGAATGCAGCCTCATTGTCACAATTCATAGTTCTTATACTTGGGAAAAAACTGAATTATGGGAATTATAACGTCAACAATCGCTCCATTGGTTTTACTATAGCGAATTTGAAGAATTTGTCGACACAGGTCAAAAACAGTTACTTGTCCGTTGAAAGTATGTCGATACGCAGCATTTCTCCTGCATATGTTGGAATTGGGGTCTTCCCGAGTTCTTGCTTTTTCGGGTGCCAGTCATATATGGCTTTTGTGCAAACTCTACAGTTTGACACAATTTAGTTTACTAATTTGGTCATTTTAGGGAAAAGGTAGTCACGGAGGACTTGTTTAATATTTTTCTGAGCTGCTCTGTGGGCACGATTATGTTCGGCAGTGATGATCTCCACCAGCTCGTCTGTTATATTTGCTGCCATTATCTGTTATATTTGCAACCATATTTTTTCAGAGCCAAAATTTAGTAGTCGGAATGTATGCCACCAAACTGTTTTGAAAACTTTCTAAAGTCGGTAAATCGCAATGTATTGCTTTTAGGACTTCTGGGTTCACCACTTCTTTAAAAATCTTAAAGACGGTATTTTTGTCAGTAAAGCTGATCAAATGGTTAGTCTTGCTGTTGAAAAGTATTAAGTTTCGTTTTAACGGGAAACGTGCTTCTTCCAGCATTATCTGGTTTCTGAAGCAGTTTACTGGCGTGTCAGTGGTCTCAATCGTGTAGGTTGATGATAGTTCGCTGTGTTCATTTATATATATATATATATAGGCATATATAGGCTTTCCACATTTTTATTTTTGCGTTTGTATTCCTATACGAGACTGTGAAAGTGAGCAGCTGGTGGTCGATAAAAATGTTAATTTCTTTTCTGCCATACCCTAATACAATTAAGTTTCCGGAAAATTGTAAATAAAATACAAAATTTTTAATTTTCATTATTATTTATTTTATCACCTTCAAAATATGCTCCTTCTGAAGCAAAGTCACATGGGGCCAAATCCGGTGAATACGGTGGTTGATAGATGGTATTGCACAAGTTTTTGGCCTTAAAATAGTTCACAAGTACAGCTCGGTGCAATGGCGCCAAATTCGGTGAATACGGTGGTTGAATACGGTATTGCACAAGTTTTTTGCCTTAAAATAGTTCACAAGAACAGCTCAGTGCAATGGCGCGTCAGCTCTTTTGGAACAAGCCGAGAATTGACGCGTTTCATGCCAAAAGTTATCCGTCAAAATCAAATGAGCTATTTCACGGCTGATGTTTACCTTATGTGCTCCTCTCTAACACTCGGATGACAATTTTCGAGCACTATTTCCTTCATTTTACCCTTGAAAAGCGTATTATAATTTTGTCCAGAAATGTGTAACGCATTAAAGGAAGCATCTCCGACCCCACAAAATATATATATTCTTGATCAGCATCAACAGCCGAGTCAATATAGCCATGTCCGTCTGTCCGTCTATCCGTCTGTCCGTCTGTTTCTATGCAAAAAATAGATAGTAGTTTTAAAGCTAGCGTTTTGAAATTTTTACCAGATCCATATTTTTATTGCACGCAGATCGAGTTTAAAAATCGGATCGGACCACTATATCAAATAGCTGCCATACAAACGACGGATATGAAAACAAGTATTTGTATGGGAAACTTTTTTGTTTTCCAAGCTATTGCAACCGAATTCAACATTTATTCATCTGACATAGCCATACACGATTTGTGAAAGTTTGGATCGGACCACTAAATCATATAGCTCCCATACAAACGACCGATATGAAAACAAGTCTTTGTATGGAAAACTTTTTTGTTTTCAAGGGTATACCATCTTCGGCAAGCCGAAGATAACTTTTCTCACTTGTTTTTTTGATGTTATCGTCAGTGTTAGACGTCAAAGGAATAACGGAACGAGGTATGCCTTCGACGGTTTCTCGACCATCCTTAAAACCTTTGTACCAGTCGTAGACTAGTGTTTTCGATAGAAAAGATTGATGCAAATTCTGTGTTTCAACAGTTGCTGTTAACAAACTGGTTGGCAGATCGCGTTCATTTTAGGAGTGGTAATTACCAACTTAACCAACTTAACCAACTTAACCAACTTAACAACACAAAAAAGTTCTTGAAAATATTCTGCGCCGGCAGTTTAAATAAGATTTAAATGACATTCGGAAACTTAATTGTCTTAAGGTATAAACAATTTGGCAATTTGCTGTACGATGGCTAACAGCTCCCTTTCGTTTGTAGCATAATGTGATTCCACCTCTTCTATTGTACGGGAAATCATGCTGATTCATTCCTTCTTGAGATAAAATCACACCGATACAGTTTGCTGATGCATCGGTCGTTAAGTCGAATGGCGTTGAGCCAAAGTTAAATCGTTGGGACTTTTTTCGACATGTGTTTACTTACTGACCCGTTTTCGCCCCTCAATATGTCCGTTAAAGGTCTTGCTATGACAAATCCCTAGTAGTAACTTGCCAGGCCTTAGGAGGACCTTAATCCGAACAAATTTGTCAGTTCGGTGAAATCCTGTATAGCTTTAACCTTTCCTGGGTCGGTTTTCGCTCCACCCCTCTTAACTATAAACCCTAGGTGTGAGATCTTCATGTTAGCACCAATTAAGCATCTTAATATTATTTCAATATGCTTGACGTGGACGCTTTCATTTTCTGCAAAAAATTTTACGTCGTCAATATAGATGTAACAATTTACCCGATGTGTTCTCTTAGAATATCATTTATGGGTCTTTGAAAAATGCTTCCAGCATTTTTAAAACCAAATGGTATGTGGCAGAAATCATATTTAATTACCGAAAATGAAGTTTTCTCGCGGTCATTTTCTGCAAGATAAATTTGGTGATTTCCTGACTTTAAGTCTAGGGATGTGACAAAATTTTCCTTACATAAGTTCGCTAGAATCATGTATATGCTCGGCATTGGGTAGCGGTCTGCGATGGTTTTTTCGTTTAGTCTCCTAAAGTCAATTACCAGTCGCTTGTTGTTACCCTCTCGGAACCAAGGACTATACTATTTACATCTGTGAAGTTCACACTTTCACAGTTGTGGAACAGTAGCCCCTCCGACATGCCTTGGTATTCTAGGGTCTTTTTGGGTAAATTTAGTGATTCTTCGGTTCGCGCTAGCAGGTCGAAGGCTACTTAACGAGTCTAGTAAAAGAAATGGTGTCGTTTGTTTAAATATTTTTATACGACCTTAATTTTTGATGTCCCTTGAGCCATGTATTGAGGTCACAGTGAAAACGTTTTTTTAGCTCCTTTACGGGCTTTACATAATTTTTCGGACGGTATCGATGAGAATTTTTAGTCTTCTTCCAGACAACTGCCTTTCAATAAATGGTAGTTGAGAGCGTTCCCTAAAAAATACGTGGACTCGTCATCATCATCGATCTCTTTAGCAGTCGCAGTGGCTGCTTCTTGTAGCGTTCCCTTTTTTAAAAGATCCCTTATGATAGCGTGGTTGGCACTTGGCCTTGACCGCTGTGATATGGACCCGCCAGATGAGTTTCCGATCCAGGTGGACTCCCAGGTAACAGTGGGAATTGACGTTGCCTATCAACCCACCGTTAGATGTTAGGCCAGCGCAGGTGCCGGGACGGAGCGCGGAGGTCACACAAGCGCACTTAGCACAATTGATGGCTGAAGCATTTGGTTGCCCAGGCTTCCATGTCGTGCAACCATTCTTGTACTGCATTCGAGGCCGTTTGTGAGACGCAAGCATGGCTGTGTCGCCGGCGTATGTAGCCAGTAGTACCTCACCCGAGGGAGAACTGGGGGACGGAACTGGCATATCTTCTGTGTGTAGGGTGTACAAAAAGGGTCCGAGTACACTTCCTTGAGAAACTCCTGCGTTCATGGCCAGTATTCTCGATCTTTGCCTGTAGCTACAATGTCAATGCCCTCGTATGCTAGAGCAGAGGAGAAAACCCTGCCTCTGGTGCACATTCTGTGGTTGCCCCACCACCTTTGCTTGGCGTTCAAGTAACCTGCAGCAAGGTATTTCCTGCCGAGTTGGGAGAAAAGTACCAGAAAGTCTGTCTCCGCCCTGTAGGCAGGGCCGAGGCAACATCGAAAAATCCTCTGCTTGCAGACAGTTTAATGCCGTCTGGTTGTAGGTGCTCTTCCAAGAGTGTAAAGGAGGGTTGATGGGAGACTGTATATCTTATAATAATTGCCGCACCTCCGTGCTGCATGCCATCCGGGTGGTTGGCAGAGTGTAGGATGAAGCCGGGTATTCTTAAGCGGGACCGCGAGTTGAAATGCGTCTCAGAAAACATGAGGATATCGATGTTATGGAGTTCCATAAAGGCAATAATCTCGTTGACCTTCGAGGATGTTGGCGTTCTAGGATGCTATTTTTAATCGACCCATTATAAGAGGTGGTGAGGGGAGGGAGTAAGCGAAGGATAATTTGCATGAAGGAATCTATCATTGACGTCATCCTGTCGAGCTTTGTGATGAGCTGATCCAACTTGGCCAAACATTGTTTGTCCAACATCCAAAGTATTGTTTGTGCTAGTGACCGGGGGGAGTGAGTTGTAAACTAGTTGTATACTGGGCTGACCGATTTGATCGACCGTTTTATTAATGCTTGCTACGCTCGCGTAATTCTGCTTGCCAAAGGTAGGGGTAGTACTTGGTAGAGGTGATGGAATGATCTTGTGCTGCTGCTTATTATACCCTGTACCCATTAAAAATGGGTGAAAAGGGTATCATAATATGGTGCAAATGTATGTAACAGGCAGAAGGAAGCATCTCCGACCCCATAAAGTATATATATTCTTGATCAGCATCAACAGCCGAGTCGATATAGCCATGTCCGTCTGTCCGTCCGTCCGTCCGTCCGTCCGTCCGTCCGCCTGTCCGTATCAACGCCTAGATCTCAGAAACTACAAGAGCTACAGACATGTGCCATATATCGTTGGATAGGTAATTACCATACGCAGTACAAGTTTGTTTTTTTATTTTGATATCACCGCCCGTTCCCCCGCAAACAGCAAAAAAACTGTCACGACCACGGTCCCCCGCAAACCGCAAAAAACTGCCACGCCCATAATTATTGGCATATGCGTTGGTGCTTATAAAAGCTATCTAACTTTAAAATTTGAACCAAATCGGATAAGAAACACGGAAGTTATGCCACATGCTAAATCTTTGGCTAGGGAAGCAGAAGCGCAGCAAAACACGCATTGCGCGACGCCGACTGCGACGTTGGCAGCGAAATGTGTATGGCTTTATGACACACGAAACTTATTTTCATAACCAAAATCATACCAAATGTATATTGTTATGGTCCTCTTTTCTAATAGAATATTGTTTCATTTATTTATTGATATTAAATAAATAAATTGAAAGCATATCTAAGGGTACAGTGTATTTTGAAATCGGGAAACTCGACTGCTGCTACCTTACTTGTTTTTAAAATTGATTTGAAGATATTTTTTGCAACCTTTAAAGTTGGCTGCGTGAGAGTTGCCACAGTGATAGCAGCATTTAAGAGATTGCAGTATGCCTTGGTGTGCCCATATTCCTGGTACCTGAGGCATTGGATGGACTCGGTCTGTTTACGCGGCTTCTCCCAGCCAACTTTATGTCTGCAGTCAGCAGAGATGTTTTTGACGAGGTTGTTACTCTCGTCTTTTTCGGTCGATGAATCTCATCCTCAGTGGGCGTTTCGTAATCTTGTTAAGAGGGGTGTAGATGCGGAGGACGTGGTGACCTTCTTTCAGCAGGCATTCGGTAATGTCTTCCGACGGAACACCGTGATGAATGTTGCGCATGACAATGCGGAAGGGCCGATCTTCAGGTAGCTGGTGGTGGTGAAAGAGTGTACGCTTTTTGCGGAAGTGACGGGCCACAATTCTGTAGTCGTCAGATGAGTTGCACTGTATAGCACAGTCACCTGAGTTTAACGATTTTATTGTGAATGTGGGTCCAATGATGGCGTCGAGTTCTTTGGCGAATTCCGAAAAGTTAACCACGCCGGGGACCGTGATTCTTTGTATTTTAGCTTTACGGCTAGGTGGTGAGGGGGCGACGGGAACAGGTATATTAGTATTTGCAGGCTTCAGGGTGGTTCTACGCTTCTCTTCGGCACGACTGACCGCTGCTTGCGAGGTAGAGAGTTCCATGTCTTCGTTTTCTGTTAGCTCCTGGAAACGATTTTTGTGGACATTGCCCTCCTTATGAAGGACTGCCTTTTTACGGGTTATTTTGGGGGAAAGAGCTGAGCCGGCTCTTTTATAGGATACATCTTGCCATCCACTAAGGTGAACAGGGGAGATCGGTGAGTTGCTTACCGTCGCATTGATTTGGCTTTTGCTAATTGTTGTAGAGCACACATTTAGTAGAGCCATTTAGTGTTGGTGTTGAATTGTACTGGGATGAAATTGTGGAGATACTTGAAGTTGCCGTACTAGTGGTAGTAGAAGTTGTGAGATCCCATGGGGCGAAGATGACTGGGCATTTGCGTGACCCGCCATTATGTAAGTATGCTTGCGTATCAGCGCGCAGTTGTGATGAGCCGAAGTCTGCAATTGACTCCATTGCGTCAAAGTCAGTTGATTTTCTTGGGGATGGATTGTCCATGTATTTTAGCAATTACTTAACACTTTATTTGATAAAGTTGAAGAATTGCTAGAAGTACATTTGCAGAGCAGGTTCTAAAACCGGGTAAGTAGACCAGGCAAGAGCTAAATCGGCTGGTCAAGCTTAAAGCTTAAGCTTTAACAGCTGAGAGCAGGCGCTTTGACAAAATATAAATAATGATTTGATATAAATGACACAGTCAACTAAATCACTTTGTTTGCACTTTCTGCACTCGTAGATTAATAGGAATTATGCTACAACCGTGGACTTGTCCATATAACACAGTGTGAGTCTTGTGTGAGATAAAGGTGAACCGAAAATACAAACGCGTCCTACTCATACTTGAGCTCATGCGAGAATGACTGTGTGCTAAGTGGAAGACGAATCCCTAGAGATTTACAGTTAGTTTAACTTCTCACATACCCCTTGTACGTGTATAGGATCGAAGAGATTAATGAACTTGTGCAATAATTTTATGCACTCCAACGTGGGGCTACATTTTTTATTTTATGTTTTATTGACAATGTATTGGCAACTGTACTCAGGTAAAGCTCAGGTAAATACTGCAAGTATTATACTTATGCGCATGTACATATGTGCGGAACTGATCTAATATTAGCATTATAATACTCTGACAATATTACAAACGTGCGCAACGTGGACTGTTCGTGGTGTCGGTCTGAGGTCGAAAGAGCAGAAGCCTTTGCTGACACAGTGCCTGTCTAAAAAATGGCAAGTCACCAGGTCTTGACAAAATCGATGCAACAGCACTGAAAATGTTGCCCCTATTCTGTTCCTAAAGGCTGGCTAACATCTTTAACAGCTGCCTCCGTCTAGGGTACTTCCCGAAAGAGAGGAAGCGCTCTAAAGTAATTGTCCTCCTCAAGCCTAGAAAACCTGAAGCCAATTTAGCCTCGTATCGTCCGATTAGTTTTCTGGCAATCCTCTCCAAAATACTTGAAGGAGTATTTTTGCGCAGAGTACTGCCAGTACTGCACGAGGCCGGACTGATTACTGATCACCAGTTTGGCCTCAGACGCTTCCATGGAACACCTGAGCAATGCCACCGGCTTGTTGAGAGCATGCCTGAGGCCTTCAAAAAGAAGAAGTACTGCTGCGGCGTTATACTGGATGTTAAACAGGCGTTTGACAGAGTCTGGGGGAGGAGGTCCAAGCTTAGAGAAAAACTCAAACTGCCTATATTAATAGTAGTCCTGAAGCCAATCTGGACCATTGGTATATAGATGTGGGGCACGGCGAGCTAGTCAACCCGCATCAGAATCCAGAGGTTTCAAAATAAATGTCTGAGAACAGTTTCTAACGCCCAACCGTACCATGAAAAGTCCATCATTCATAAAGAGCTTGGAATTCCTTGGGTAGCAGAGGAGATCACCCGCCTCAGCGAAAGATACAAAAAGAGACTGGATAACTACCCCAACCACCTGGCCATCAACCTCCTAGACAATAGCCAATTCCAAAGACGACTGAAGATGAAACAACCGCTTGACCTCCCTATCAATAGACACCAATAGACAATAGACGTAAATCAACCTCCTTAAAAATAAATTCCATGTACCTCCCTTATGTCAATGTCACCCCCAACCCTTTTAATGATTTTCCACTCGAATATATTTTGAATACAAAATAAGAACGTTAAAAAAAAAAAAACTTTTTTTTACTTTAATTATTCATATTTGTACAATTAAAATATTTCACCACTTGGCTGCAAATGTGACTGGGCCGGGGACATAACCTATTGATTTTAATATTACGAGATACGCTCAAATATTTCGCCAGCCAGACCATCAGCCAAAGCAGTAAGACACTTTTATTGTCTTTTTTTCAATATCCATTTTTATTCAACACAACCGATACAACCGCACGCTCTCGTTGTCTGTGACGAATGAAAGATTACACTAGGTTATAAAAGTGAGACGCACTAACAACTAAGTGAGAGAGGACAATAAGAGAGCGCGTTCTTTCTTTCTAAGATCTTATTGATCATCACTCTCGCATACACACAGCTTTGTATATGTGTGACTTTTGTATTTTCAACAATCACCATCTGAGACCTCGCAAGAAAGATGATAGCTGCAGTACGTTTGCTTATAACATGCTTATAACAGCTGAGGCAACAGAGCCAGCCGTTCGCTATCCAATCCCAAACCGAATGCCCGAGGAGGAGAAGTCCGTATGCCCTAGTCCCTCCTTCTCTCGTAGAATATCGATCGTTACAAATGGAAGCTGCTAGTCTGCTCTATCTACGTTGTCAAATATATTTTTGCTAACTTTTTGTTTTTCTGGACGTCTAAGTGTTCCAGCAGCTTTTGAACCTTGTAGTTGGGACCTGAAAATATTGGCCATAAATAAAACTAAGTGAATTCAAATATAAGATAGGGCAGAGTTTTTTTTGATTTTGAACAAAATATCAAAGAAAAAACAAGTGAAAAAAGTTATCTTCGGCTTGCCGATGATGGTATACCCTTGAAAACAAAAAAGTTTTCCATACAAAGACTTGTTTTCATATCGGTCGTTTGTATGGCAGCTATATGATATAGTGATCCGATCCAGACCAAACTTTCACAAATCGTGTATAGCTATGTCAAATTAAAAAAATTAAAAAAATTCAGTTGCCATAGCTTGGAAAACAAAAAAGTTTCCCATACAAAGACTTGTTTTTATATCGGTCGTTTGTATGGCAGCTATATGATATAGTGGTTCGATCCGACCAATTTTTAAACTTAATCTGCGTGCAACCAAAATAATAATCTGCTCAAAATTTCAAAACGCTAGCTTTAAAACTACTGTCTATTTTTTGCATAGAAACAGACGGACAGACGGACATGGCTCTATCGACTCGGCTGTTGATGCTGATCAAGAATATATATATACTTTGTGGGGTCGGAGATGCTTTCTTTAATGCGTTACACATTTCTGGACAAAATTATAATACCCTTTTTTAAGGGTATAACAAGTAAGGAAGCAGCAGTCGAGTTTCCCGACTGAACAATACCCTGTACCCTTAGATATGCTTACAATTTATTTATTTAATATCAATAGATAAATGAAACAATATTCTATTATAACAGAGTACCACAACAATTTAAATTTTGTATTATTTGTTAAAAACAAATAAGTAAAATTATTTTATTTAATCTAAATTTCAATATTCATAATTATTTATAAAAATAAACAAAGTTGGCCGTCAAAGAGTCAGAGTAGAACTGCCGAGAAAAAATGTAAATTTGCGTCAGTGTTACCGATGTTTTGGCTTTGATCACACCAAAAACTATTGCACCAAAGAGCCCAGATGTGGTAGATGCAGTTTGCCTCATTGGACTGGTTCCAGTCAATGCCAGGCAAAGACCTATGATGACCTGAAGTGCGTTAATTGCCAAGGAAAACATGAGGCAACTTACAAGGGCTGCAGAATTTACGTCCAGAGGCTCAAAAGCCGAAAAACTGGGATGAACATTACTCCCATGACCCGCGTAGAATACCCACAGCCCATGCGCAACATCAAGCAACAAGCTATTCCAACCTCAATCGTGCGGCAGGGCCTATCGTATGCAGATGCGACTAGAACTGGACAGCAGAGCACGCGACCTGACGGAAAATACTCCCAACAGCAAAATGCTTTCTCAAACGCAAGGCTCCAGACTTTTCCGAATGCTGCGTTTGCTCCTGCAACAAACGCAGGTGAACCTCAACATCCTAGCCAAACGGTAATTGATGGCTCCCTCGCACAAGTCATCATATCAATGCAGCAGACCATTGCTGGTCTTCAAAAAACCATCGCTGAGCTATTTGAGGAGATCAAAGAACTCAGAGGTTCTAAGTCGTTGACGCAGCGCAATTAATGGCTTGTGAACTGCGCCTCGGAGCCTGGAACGCTCGTAGCATTATCCCAAATGCTAATGAGCTTAAGGTGTTTCTCAGCAAGCACGAAATGGATGTTATGCTTATTTCAGAGACACTCCTACACGTCGGAGTCTACCTCAATATGATAGGTTACAGCTGCTATCGAGCAGATCACCCAGGAGGTCGCCCCAGAGGAGGAGCTTGTATCCTAATCCGGCAGGGATTAGTGCACTATCACCTGCATTCGATCACAACAAATCACGTACAAATGGCGACGGTAAAAATTTCCACTAATTTGGGCGAAATTACGGTGTCAGCTGTGTACCTTCCTCCAGGCCTGCCTTGGAATTCCTCTGAGTTTGATAATCTCCTTGGTCAACATGGTCAAAAGTTTATCATTGGAGGTGATTTTAACGCTAAACATCGCCTCTGGGGTAGTATAAGAGCGAATGCTCGAGGCTCAACACTTCACGATGTTATTTCCGGCAGCTCAACTCAAGTTCTGGCTACAGGCAGACCCACTCACTACCCGTATAACACGAGGAATGTACCTTCATGTATCGACTTCTTCTTGTACAAAGGTATAGCTAACAGTCTACTATCAGTACGCGAAGAGTATGACCTATCTTCTGATCACTTGCCGCTGATCGCTTCACTAACAACGTCACCTCATAGTACCGCCCCTATTTGGATGCTCGTTCCACCTGGTGCGAATATAAGGCTGTTTCAGTACGAACTTAACAATGCCTTTAACCTCAATACAGAGATAAATACAGCAGACGATATCGAGAAAGCGGTTGAAACTTTTATGAAGAAGATTAAAGATGCAGCTCAAATTGCAGCTCCTGGCGGCGCAGTTCACCTACGCAACGTGCGTAGCACCATCGCTCTCTCTCCGGAAGCAGTAGGACTTTTAACTCTCAAGAAACGTCTCCGGCGTGAGTTCATCAGGACCAATGATCCTATAATTGACAGACTGTACCGAAGGATATCAAATCGGGTGAGCTCTGGAAGCTCACGAAGAGATTCAAGAGACAAGTTGCTCCAAAGTTTCCAGTTCGTAACCCAGATGGCACTTGGGCAAAATCACCTCTGGACAGAGCTGAAGCGTTTGCCAGAAACCTGGAGGAAAGATTCCAGCCGTTCGAGACAGCATCGCCAAGACGAGTACAACTGGTTGCTGAATCCCTAGAAGCCCCATTGCAGATGGCTCTTCCTGTAAAGCCTATTAAACTCACGGAATTGGAAGATGATATAAAATCCCTTCGCAATAACAAGGCTCCTGGTGCGGATCACATCGACAACCGCTCTATTAAGCTGATGCCCCACAGAGCTTTGTTATTCCTTGTACTAATTTTCAACTCTGCTCTTCGACTGGGACACTTCCCAAGCGCCTGGAAGAAGGCGAATATCATTATGCTCCATAAAAGTGGGAAGCCAGCAGAGGAAGTAGACTCCTATCGCCCAATAAGCCTGCTTCCAGCATTTGGCAAATTACTTGAGAGGTGCATCCTGAGAAGATTGCTCGAGTCCCGAAAGGTCCAGAAAGCTATTCCGAAGTTTCAGTTTGGTTTTAGACTCAGGCATGGCACACCTGAACAGCTACACCGCGTAGTAAACTTTATACTGGAAGGTTTCCATGGAAAGGAGTACGTCGTTGGAGCTTTTCTGGACATCCAGCAGGCTTTCGACAGAGTGTGGCATGAAGGACTTCTGCACAAGCTTAAAAGGCTACTAAATCCTCAGCTCTTTTTTATAATAAAAAGCTTCCTCCACGAGCGATCCTTTAAAGTAGTACAGGACGGACTGTCCTCCCAAACAAAAAGAGTCAGAGCAGGTGTACCCCAGGGAAGTGTGTTAGGTCCAACACTATATAGCCTGTATACGCACGACATGCCCTCAGCTGACAACATGTCGCTTACAGATCCCAATGACCTGCTAGTTGCCACTTTTGCTGATGACACTGCAGTCCTGGCCAGAGATACTTGCGTCTATACAGCCACTGATACGCTTCAGCTTTATCTAAAAAAATTTGAGAACTGGGCCCTACGCTGGAACATTGCAGTCAATCCGGAAAAGTGTGTTTCCGTGACGTACACCCTGAGAAAAGACACATCACCTGGTGTGTTTCTGCATGGAGAGCTCCTCACACAATCGAACGCCCACAAATATCTCGGTGTCACTCTGGATAAGCGACTTACATTTCAACGCCATGTAACGGATGTAACTCGGCGACTCAAAACAAAGGCGAACAGCATGGCTTGGCTCCTTAGGCCTGGAAACAAACTTTCAGTTTCCACCAAGGCCAAAATTTATAAGGTTGTCTTGGCTCCCATTTGGAAATATGGCATCCAAGTCTATGGCATCGCCGCAAAGTCGCACCTCAACAAAATTCGTGTGGCTCAGTCGCAAATCTTGCGTAAACTATCTGGAGCGGCTTGGTACATCCGCAACACAGACATTGAAAAAGAACTGAAGGTACCAAGGATTGGCGATGTCATAAATAAACATGCAACAGCGTACGTTAATAAATTGGGAATCCACCCAAACCAGTTGGCTCGAAAACTCTTGATGAGGAGACGTGTATTGGGACTGAGGGCGAAAAGGAGACTCCTGCGCATTCACCCAACAGATCTACCGAGAAGATACGAAAAAAAAAAAAAAAAAAAAACATAATTATTTATAATAAAATAATCTACTATTGCTTAGAATTTATTTATTTAATATCAATAAATAAATTTTTTTTTTTTTTTTTTTTTTTAATTTCCTTTAAATTACATTCTGTTTTTTTAAAGAATAACAATGAGTAATGGTTGAAGAATGGAAAAAAAGGTAGCGGCCCTTCCCATTGCAAGGATACGCTAATACTTTAATAGTTTAATAATAATTACTAATAATTTAATTCTGTTGGAGTTTTTCGTTTTAATCTTCTCGGTTCCAGCTCTCTCATCGGTATTTGTCTCAGGTTTGGGTTTTGGTGGTTTAGTAGTTGATTTGTGTGTTTTTTGCTGCTTTTTTTAATAGTTTCGTTGACTGTCTCTATGTTTAAGTCTTTATGGATATCTTCATTTCTAATATACCATTCGGCATTTGTCATTGTTCTGAGCATTTTCGATTGTGTTCGTTGAATTTGCTGTAAGTGAGATTTACTGGCAGTTCCCCAGATTTCTATTCCATACGTCCATATTGGTTTTATTATCGCCTTGTATATTGCTATTTTGTAATGTAATTTTAGTTTTGAGTGTTTTCCTATTCGCCAGTTAAGTTGTCGAAATTTGTTTTTTATTTCATTTCGTTTGTTTAGGATGTGCTGCTTCCATGTCAGTTTTGCGTCAATGGTTAGTCCAAGGTACTTGGCATATGGGCGTAGCAATATTTGATTGTCGTTGATTTTAATAGCGAGGTTTTTGGGTTGTCGTTTTGTGTATATTACTTGTTGAGTTTTGTCTTTATTTATCTCGATGCCCCAACTCTCGAACCAGGATACTGTTTGTGTCATGATTTGTTGTAAGGTACTTGCAGCTGTTTTTTCACACGCGCTTGACGACATTAATACAGTATCATCTGCGAACGTAGCAATCATTGATCCAGGGATAGTTGGCGCTGGAATATCGGAGGTGTAAATCAGGTAAAGGATGGGTCCAAGCACACTACCTTGGGGAACACCCGCTGTCACTGGCATAACATTTGAGCATTCATTGTCATATTTGATATAGAAATATCTGTCCGTTATATAGCTTTGTAGGATGGTATATAAGTTGTCTGGTAGTATATTTCTTAGCTTATGCAGCAGTCCTTTGTGCCATACCTTGTCAAATGCTTTAGCAATGTCCAGGTACACAGCATAGCAAAACTTCTTTTGTCAAAATCCTCTGTTATTTTATTAATTACTCGATGGACCTGTTGGACGGTCGAGTGCTGCTTCCGAAAGCCGAATTGGTGCGGAGGTATTATATTTTTTTGTGTCAGGGTTGGCTCGATTCTATTTAATAGGACTTTTTCAAATACTTTTGAGAGGACAGGTAATAAAGTGATTGGTCTGTACGAGCTTACAGTATTGGCGTTTTTATTTGGTTTTGGAATTGCTTTAATTTGGCCTACCTTCCAAGTTATGGGAAAGTATTGTAGTCGAATGATTCCGTTAAAGAGGTTTCTAATATAGGTGATTATAGCGTCTGGTAGTTCTTTCAGAATTTTTCCTCCGATTAAGTCATATCCGGGGGCTTTCTTGTTTTTAATTTGTTTTATGTGAGATTTAATTTCTGCCTTTGTTATAGTTTTAATTGCACAATTTAGGTTGGTGATTTGTGTTGGAAGCTCAGCGTTGCCGTTGTCCATGTCATTGGTAAATGATGTTTTAAAGTGTTCCGCAAGAGTGTCTGCTTTTTCTTTGTTTGATCTCGCCCATGTGTTGTTGTTTCTTTTTATAGGCGGCTTGTGTATAGTTGAGTTCGTCAATTTTTTGGTCGCTTTCCACAGAGAATAATTAGTTGATAAGGAGGTTCCGAGGTTGCTAAGGTAGTATTGTAGCCGGTTATCTTTGTCTGCCCTGAGAATTCTCTTGAGCTCGTCTGTTGCTCTATTAAGTTTGTTTTTATCTTCTGGATGCCTAGTCGTTTGCCATATCTTCCTAAGGTTACGCTTTTTTCTGATTTTGTCTTTAATAAAGGCGGGAGTTTTCTTTAATGCAGTCATTTTTATAGATGGTGTCGCTTGCGTTGCTGCATATATGATGTTGTCATTTAAATATGCTATTGCGGAGTCCAGTTCGTTGTTTGTCTTTAGAGAGATATTTATTTCCATGTTCTGTTCCAAAATCTCGCGAAACATATTCCAGTTTGTTTTGTGGTTAAATAAAGGGGGGTCATTGTTGTTTTCTTCTACCCCACCATGTAACGTAATTAATATTGGGGAATGGTCGGAGGAGAGGTCTAGGCATGATTTTATTGTTAGGTTATCGCAAGTTATATTTTTTGTAATGCAGAAGTCAATTAAGTCCGGTAGTTTGTTTATGTCAGTTGGCCAGTAAGTCGGCTCGCCTGTGCTTAAGGCACGGCTATTATTGCTTCTTATTGCTTCATACAATTGTCTTCCCTTTGCAGTGGTAAGTCTGGACCCCCATGTTATGTGTTTGGCATTATAGTCACCTCCTGCCAAATACCGATTTCCCAGTGATTTTAGAAAATCGAGGTATTGGTCTTTTGTATTGTTAAATTTAGGTGGGCAATAAACTGCAGATATATTTATTGGACCCGTTGTGTCTGAGGTCGATATAGTAGTAGCCTGTATGTAGTCCTTTTTGAATCCATCGAGCTCTATGCACTTTATGCTTTTTTTAATTATTACTGCAGTACCACCATGGGCCTTACCGTCCGGGTGATTAGTAGAGAATATATTATAGTCAGGTATGTTTATATAGGTTTTCTCAGTTGAGTGAGTTGGGGAGTTGAGTGTGTGTTCATTTGTATCGCGGAAGTTGTTGTTGGTATACGCGCGGGTAAATTTGGCGCGCATTCTGGTCTTCGTTGCTGAGAGTAATTGTTGGGTCTCTCCAATGCTGGAGAGCAAGATCGCGCTCTTTCATCACTCTGCGGGTGCAAGTTTTGATAATTGTTTGTGTGATTTGATATGTGGGTGAGTGAGATGTAGGAGTTGTTTTTGTTTTGTTTTGCTTGAAGCTCTCGCTTCTGATTTTGAGCGCCGGGTGCGCTCATATTTTGTTTAGTTTATTGTTTTCACTTGTTTTTGTTTATTTTATTCACAGGAGTATATAGGGTTTTTTTTGAAACACATATAAATATGTATTAGCGTCTTTTCGCTTTTATTTAATGGTTTCACTTGGGCTTGAATTTTGCACTTAGACTTCAATATTAACTGGAGCTTTGTTAAAAACACGTCCGTCGGGGTTGAAGATCAAAGAGTTCCAAGAGAGTCGCAGTCGGCGTCGCGCAATGCGTGTTATGCTGCGCTTCTGCTTCCTTTGCCATAGATGTGAATGTGGCATAACTTCCGTTCAAATTTAAAAATTAGACAGCTTTTATGAGCACCAACGCATATACCGAATTGCATAGCATTAGGTTAATAATTGTGGGCGTGGCAGTTTTTTATGGTTTGCGGTGGAGCGGGGGGTAATATCAAAATAAAACAACAAATTTGTGCTGCGTATGGTAATTACCAATCCAACGATATATGGCACATGTCTGTAGCTCTTAGTTTCTGAGATCTAGGCGTTGATACGGACAGACAGACGGACGGACAGACGGACGGACAGACGGACAGACAGACGGACGGACAGACGGACGGACAGACGGACGGACAGACGGGCGGACGGACAGACGGACATGGCTATATCGACTCGGCTGTTGATGCTGATCAAGAATATATATATTTTATGGGGTCGGATATGCTTCCTTCTGCCTGTTACATACATTTGCACCATATTATGACACCCTTTTCACCCATTTTGAATGGGTACAGGGTATAATAATGGAGTTTTAGGAGATATGTGAAATTAATAAAATTTAAATAGTTAACCAGGGTGTTAGTTATCCTCAATTTAATTTGTCTGTGTTTTTCTTTTATCCTTTTTTTTGAGCCAGTATCTGTTTTTTTACTTTTTCTTTAGAGGGTCCCTTTTGAATAAGAAATTTGGAATTGTTTATATCATCGTTGTAACCGTTTTATTTGTGTTATGGTTTAACCGTTTATTTTTATATACATATAAATATTGACTGGAATTTTTTGATTTTTGCAGGAACATTGAAATCGTATAACATTTCTTTTTCAATTGTCAACGTCTTATAAGTGTTCCTTACATTATTGTGGCTGGAGTTGACTTCTTCTTTATCATTAGGGTTTTCGGTGAATCGGATAGCCTGGTGGATCCCTGGATAGGCTCAATCTCAGGGCATATCGTTGGTATTTGGATGCTCCACGATCCAAGGATTCTACATCCAAGCGTGGACACAATCCCCAAACATCTGGTGGCACCTTGTTAATACGCGCAGCCAACACTGCCTTATTAACCGTTCTTTATACCGAGTTTATCCAGTCAATTTTGTAATCGCACTGTGATATGGTCTTCGGTTGCGATTGTAGGCAAAAGAATATACAAAATTTGTCTACACATATGTGTTTGTAGGCAAAAGGATATACAAAACTTGTCTGCACATATGCGTGTGTATGTGTTAAACCTAGCGTTTTGAAATTTTTACCAAATCATTTGACATAACCAATAATTTTGAAAAAACTTCTTATTTTTACATAAGTAATTGCAATTTTGTAAAGATCTGCAAGGGTATACCATCTTCGGCAAGCCAAAGATAAATTTTTTGACTTGTTTTTAATTAACAATCTGTCTGAGTGGACAATCATTAAATGGTTTGGGGGTGACATTGACATAAGGGAGGTACATGGAATGTATTTTTAAGGAGGTTGATTTAGGTCTATTGTCTATTGGTGTCTATTGATGGGGAGGTCAAGCGGGTGTTTCCTCTTCAGTCGTCTTTGGGGTTGGCTATTGTCTAGGAGGTTGATGGCCAGGTGGTTGGGGTGGTTATCCAGTCTCTTTTTGTATCTTTCGCTGAGGCGGGTGATCTCCTCTGCTACCCAAGGAATTCCAAGCTCTTTATGAATGATGGACTTTTCGTGGTACGGTTGGGCGTTAGAAACTGTTCTCAGACATTTATTTTGAAACCTCTGGATTCTGATGCGGGTTGACTAGCTCGCCGTGCCCCACATCTATATACCAATGGTCCAGATTGGCTTCAGGACTACTATTAATATAGGCAGTTTGAGTTTTTCTCTAAGCTTGGACCTTCTCCCCAGGAGCCAGTGCAGTTGCTTGAGTCGTAGGTCAGCCTGGTTGCGCTTGTTGATCAGGTGAGGGCGCTATGTGAGCCTGCGGTCCAGGGTCAGCCCTAGATATTTGGGAGTGCTATTCAGTGGGATGCGTAGTGTGAAGGATGTGTGGGATGATTTCTCCGCGTTGACCACGATGTTAGCCAGCCTTTGGGAACAGATAAGGGGCAACATTTTCAGTGCTGTTGCATCGATACGGTCAGGACCCGGTGACTTGCCATTTTTTAAGGGAGGCGATCTACTGCGCAATCTCCTCTGGTTCCACGGCCTGTATTGGCGGGCCAGGAGCACTTGGGCTGTCTACGAACCTTATGGTGGCAGGACGCCCTTCGCCAGTGCATCTGTCGAAAGGTGAGAATGCACTATGTAGATGGTCGGCAAAGGCTTCTGCTCTTTCGACCTCAGACCGACACCAGGAACCGTCCACTTTGCGCAAGTGTGATATCTTCTTCGCAGGTCCTTTGATGTGCCTCGTGACATTCCACAGATTGTGTTGCGGGTCTCCAGGTTCCAGCTCCATAAGGTATCTATGAAACGAGTCCTGCCGTAGGATGGATAGCTTGTCCTTCAAATCCTTGGTGGCACGACTAAGTGCTGTCTTGTCCCTGGGGTTGCGCGAGGAAAACCAGACTCTTCTGAGGCGCCTTTTTTCGGCCACGAGGGCCGCGATTTCAGGAGACCACAAGTGCACGTCTCTTTCAGGTGTTCTCAGGGTAGTCGGAAGAGGTGGATTTGCAAACTCAGCATTGTGCATCACTTTGGTTAGTTCGTCGATCGCCGCATCTATGTCGCTTGGTGTGGAAAGAAGGGGATCTGGGTTCAGGGAATAAAGCATCCAGAACGTAAACTTGGGGGTATCGTGTGTTTCCCGGTGAGTCTTCTAGGCAGGGTGTTTCTGAGGACGGGGATGTTTAGGAGCAAGTTTACTGCGCTGTGGTCAGATAGCAGTTTATCATAGTTTGAGCATGTTATCTTATGTTAACTTTAAAGGGTCGGTAGGCTAGTGTGTGGGCTCTCCAGTGGAATGGCAGTCCAGACTTTTGCGCTGTAGGTACTTATAGAGCTTTTTGCCATTGGGGTTGCTGTGCGGGACCACCACCAGGAGTGTTTTGTGTTAAAGTCTCCGGCTGCTATAAAACGAGGTCCAAGGGACTCGAAGAAGTCCTGACCACCAATGGTGATATCGCTCTGTGGGCTGGTAATCCTGGTCACAGCGCACTGTGCCCATTCCTCCTGAAACGCGGGAAGTTCCGTGTACTGATGCGCATAGCTGTTCCAAAACAAAGAAAAAGCAAAATTTTTGATTTGTGTGCAAATGTAAAAGCAGTACAGCAACGAAAAGTGATTCTAAGAAGCACAAAGCATACCGAGAAACACGAAAAAATAAGAACTGTCAGTTTTATTGTCGCGACGACACTTTGTTAAAAACTAGAAATAACACGGATAAATAAAAGAGGAATATGAAACCGTTTAACGGTGAAAAATATTCAATTTGGAAGTTCCGAGAAGGGCGCTGTTAGAGGAAAACGATTTGTTGAAAGTAATTGATAAAAAACAAATTAAAATAAACAGGCAGAAAGAAATTCAAAGGGGATCATAATAGAATATTTGAGTCATTTTTTTTTAAGTTTACGAGCGTAAAAGCTTGGCATCTCAACTTTCACTACGCAACAAAATATTCTCTTTAAAATTAAAAGTTGATACTCCGCTAGTGAACCATTTTTATTAATTTGATAACTGAGTTAGTTGCGGCAGGAGCCAAGCTGGACGAAATACGTAAAATTGTTCACCTACTTTCTACACTTTCGACTAGCTATGAAGGAGTAATAACAGCTATAGGCACCCTTAGTGCGAGCAATTTGACATTAGACTTCATAAAGACACGGCTACTCGGTCATGAAATAAAGTTAAGAAGCTAACAAAGACACAAGTGCTTTCAAGCTATGGGTAAATCGAGAGTCTAGGGAAAATACAAACAGAAACAAAGCCACGAAATTTATAAAGAAACCATTGAAGAACAAGTCTAAACTAAAATGTTTTCATTGTAAGAAATTGGGCCATATAACGAAAGGATGTTTTCTATTAAAAAGGCAGGCAGGAAACCAGAATGTTCCCGATGAAAATAATGTTAGAGAGAGACAGGCTCAGATAGCGACAGAAACACAACCAGAACGTGCGTTTGCGTTTCTAATGAATGCAGAAGTTAGAGAGACACAGACTCAAAAGATCGCAACCGATATGTACGTTTGCATTTATGATGAAATTAGCAAATTACACTGAAAAGCCAGACGAAGTAAATTTTATGTTAGGTTCGGGGGCATCAGATCAGAGCGATTAAGATTGCAGAGCGTGGAGAATTTGTTTATGTTACTGCGAAAGGACAAGTTAAACTTAACAATTCTGGAAACAACATTACATTACACAACGTGCTGTATTGTAAGGAAGTTCCGCACAATTTGAAATGCGTAAAGAAAATGCTAGATGCTGGAATGTCAAAAGTAATGTCAAGTGGAATTGCAAGTGGATTTTTAGTATAAAACAAGATAAAAATGGTAATTTACTAAAATATAAGGCAAGATTGGTTGCCAAGGGCTTCACCCAAGAAAATATGATGGATTATGATAAGACTTTTGCACCACTTGCATGAATTTCTAGTTTTATATAACTTTTACTGATTCATCATATGAATGTCAAAACAGCCTTTTTAAATGGAGCTCTAAAATATGAAATTTATATAAAACTTCCAAAAGGTTTAAACCAGTATAATGGAAATAAAGCATGTAAGCTTAATAAAGCCATCTATGGTCTTAAACAAGCTGCAAGATGCTGGTTTGATGTATTTGAAGGTACACTAAAAAAATTTGGATTTAGGAAGCTAGAAGTAGACCCATGTATATATATTTAAGACGAAGGAGATATATAGTGACGTATTTGGGTGGTCCAAACCGGCCACTTCAATTATTACATAGAACTATAAACAGTTATGCACTTAAGTGATTTCCATAATGTATCGCAGCTGCGCAGCATCCGTTTCCAATAAAGAATTCTTTCGCACCCTCACTTAGCCATTCTTGTAAACATCCTAAAGCCTGACCTAAGCAGATTTTACTGCTCTCTTTGAATCTTTTCCTAATCCTAAGAATCCAAGAGCAAGGCTCTCCCGAAATACAAATATTGTTAAAATACCGAGGCATCTCCTCAACCCAATGTACATTTGATTTTTAGTCTTAAGCTGATATCCGAATAAAGAAGTTCAATAAAAACATTCGTTAAATAATTCTTCTCGGCGTTGTCCTTAGTCAACTGACGGGACATTTATTCGACTCAAATAAAAAATATTACAACCAATTTTACTATATATAAAAATATATATGTAGTCTTATATGTTGACGATATAATAATTTCAACCAGTTATTCCGAAAGAATGTCTAAATTCAAAACCCATCTTTTAAATACCGATTTAAATGAAATACAATATTTTATTGGTGTAAAACTTGATAGTAAACATATTAAAAATATTTTAAAAAAGTTCAATATAGAAGATCCAGTTGGGACTCCTCTTCCAAGTTAAATAAATTCTGAGGCTTTGCAAGCAGAAGAATCATAAGAAGCACCATGTAGGAATTTGATTGCTTGTTTAATGTATGTAATGTTATGTCCACGACGGGATTTAAGTACATCAATAAGTATCTTAAGTCGATATATGTACTAACAATAATAAATTTGGCAATTTCTTAAAAGAATTTTACGATACCTAAAAGTAACTGTCGATTTGAAGTTATCATATATCATTTTTATATATCATATTTAAAATGAATTTGAAAGTCAATAAAATTGTTATACACACACATACCATCACACAGAGGTAACTCACCATGCTCATGCACACAATACTAATACAATGATCAATCGTACTAAATCGGTACCGCCTTTTCGCACAGACGTCTCCGCCACATACGCTCCCTCCCCTTCGCGCATACTCGCGGTCAGACTACGTTAGGTAGCAACTTGAAATAGTTGTCTACCACGCTCAAGCATACAGAGAGAAAGTACAGAGGGAAAGAACATTGCAATCAAGATAAGCGGAAACTGTTGGTTAGAATTTGAATTTGAAAATAATCTGCGACATATACTATTTATTAAGGCATACAGGGCATCTAGAAACTCTTTTATTGTCCTTAGTATCCTTATATTTCGAAGGAGTAATGGAAGAATTATGGCTAAAATCATTTTTTTTTTATACTATTTATTAAGGCATACAGGGTATCTAAGAACTCCTTGGTGTCCTTAGTTTCTGTTAATTCTACCCGAAGGAATTAATAATAAATTTACAAATAACAATAATTAACAAAAATTAAATACTAATAAAAATAGAAGAAAAGACGATGGGGAGTACATCGTTTGGCTCATCATCATCTTGCTGTGCGCCTTGTTGGCAGCCGGTGGATTAGGTCCCTAGGAAGTGTTGAGCGTCCTTTGTGGGCGAGGTCTGGTAAGACCCTTAGCGAGTCGGTTTCGATGACGCTTCAGTCGATCATTGTAGCGGCTGGAGTCGAAATTAATAGTATCGAAGACCGTGGGCAGCTTAAGGTCACTGTGGAGGGTTGTGTTTTTCATATATCACTCGCAGCCAGTGATCGTCCTCGCCATCTTGTTTTGGATGCTCTGGATTCTGCGGATTTGACCAGACCCCACATTTGGAACCCATACCTCCAAATAGGAGCTATGATTTGATTGTAGATTGTGATCTTGTTTGACAGCGAAAGTTTGTTACGCGGGCACATAAACCAGTAGTTCTTTGACGCCGCGGCCCGTATGTGTATTCTAATTGCTTAGAGAAAGTGAGCAGACGGTCGAGTATGACTCCCAGGATTTTTGCTGAGTCAGCCTGTTCCACTGGGGTGTCGTCAATGAGCACTGCTGGTGGCTGATATTTTGACCAAGCCACTACCAACTGCCAGATTCACTACACTGCGGGACCAACTGTAGTGAACCGAATCCTGAATGATGAAAATCATCTGAATAAAAAAAAAATATGGATAATGATAAACCTTATATAGTATGAAATTTGAATCTTTTTATATATATGTAAGGCATTATCGCCAGTTTTTTAATATATGTTAGTTATGTTGGATATAACAAGAATTGCGGTATTACAAATAAATGGAATGGACTCTGCTGATAATGGCTGCAACTCGGAATTAATCCCTCGACGACTGCTTTTACTACATGACAACTTGACGAATTCACGATCCCTATGTTCTGCTCTTCCAACGTCTTGCACTATGTTTTCTTCGACACTCTTCGCCCCTCTTCATTCGTTCTGGTGATGATATTTCCTTAATATCGTATACTATCGCTTAGCAGGCACGTTGATAACTATCGATGCCCAACTTTACTATATATTATATAATATAAATCAGAACGACGAATTTTGTGAAGCTTGTGTAAATGGCAAGCAATTAAGACTTACATTTAAAAAACTAAAAATTAAAGAGCATGTCAAAAGACCATTATTCGTAGTACATTCGGATGTTTGCAGACCAATTGTACCGTCAACAATTGACAATAAAAATTACTATGTTGTATTCATTGACCAATATACACATTACTGTGTAACCTATTTAATATCTTACAAGTCAGATGTGTTATCAGTTTTTAAAGATTTTATTGCCAAAGGCGAAGCTCACTTTAACTCACTTTAATAGAGAATACTTGTCAAACGAGATGAGACAATTTTGTGTAGAAAAAGACATCAGCTATTATTTAACGGTTCCTCACACTCCACAATTGAATGGTGTTTCTGAGCGCATGATCAGAACAATAACTGAAAAAGCTCGAGCAATGATAACAGGAGCAAAATTGAATAAAAGTTTTTGGGGTGAAGCTGTTTTAACAGCAACTTATCTAATAAATAGATGCCCAAGTAGAGCATTGCAAAATATGAAGAAAACACCTTATGAAATGTGGCATGACAAGAAACCAGTTTTAAAATATCTTAAGATATTTGGTTCAACTGTCTATGTACTGAATAAATTAAGAAAGCGAAAATTTGATGAAAACTCAATAAAATGTATCCTTGTTGGATATGAACCAAACGGGTTAAAATTGTGGAATGTAGAATCTAGGAAATTTATGACATCTAGGGATGTAGTGGTGGATGAAACTATGTTTCATACTAGATCTGGAGATGATAGTGTCAAGCAATCGCAAGACATATTATCTGAACTTGAAAATACAGATCAGGTTAAAGACTCTTGTTTGTTGGATACAAATGATAACCAAAGTATTGAAGAGTCTATACATGAGAAGTCTGATAATCTTGAATCAGACAAACAGACTAGTGAAAATTCCACAAATCCAGAGAATGCCGATCCAGTTGAAGATTCTGGTGACAAATTACAAAATTCGAGTATATAGAATGAAGAAATACGGAGAAGTGAACGAATTAAAGATAGACCTAAATTATCTTATAGATTGATGGAAAAGTAATTATTGAATGTATGTTTCAATGACAATGTTTCAATGATACCCAGTACATTTGAAGAAATTAAACACCGCGATGACAGAGTTTTCTGGCAGAAAGCTGTTTGTGATGAATTAGACTCTCATTTAGAAAATAACACTTGGCCCCTAGTAAAAAGACCAATAAACAAAAACATTGTTGACTGCAAGTGGGTGTTCACAGTAAAGCAAGATGAGTTTGGTAATTTGGTAAAGTATAAGGCCAGGTTAGTGCCACGTGGCTTTACTCAAGAATATTTGACAGACTATGACGAAACCTATGCATCAATTGCGCGAATATCTAGTTTCCGATTTATCTTAGCACTTTCTAACCAATATGACTTAAAAATACATCAAATGGATGTAAAGACAGCGTTTTTAAACGGAGTTTTGAAAGAGGATATCTATATGAAAATTCCTGAAGGCTTAATACATAGTCAGAATACAGTTTGAAAATTGAATAAGGCAATTTATGGCCTTAGGCAAGCAGCTAGATGCTGGTTTCAGGTATTCGAAGATGTATTAAAAGAAATTGGCTTTGTCAACAGTGGAGTAGATCACTGCATTTACTTAATAGATAAAGGAGACATGTCAGAAAATATATATATTCTTTTATATGTAGACGATGTAGTCATAGCAACAAAAAACATAAACACAATGACAAATTTAAAATCATACTTGATGAAAAAATTTAAAATGACGGATTTAAACGATGTTCGATACTTTATTGGGATTAAAATTCATAGAAATGAAAACATATTAAGTTTAAGTCAATCAGCTTATATTCAAAGCATTTTAAGAAAATTTAATATGGAGGATTGTAAGCCAGTAAGTACGCCTCTGACAAATAAACTTGACTATGCAGCATTGCAATCAGAGGAAACATGCAACGCACCATGTCAGAGCTTGATCGGCTGTTTTAAGGTTTTGCCATAGTTCTTTATTATTACTATTGGTGTACCGACTCAGTTATAAACAGCCTGTTTGATGTATGTTAGTTATGTAATCGGCCAGATTTGAGTACATCCATAAGCATACTGAGTCGGTACACCAATAGTAATAATAAAGAACTATGGCAAAACCTTAAAAGAGTTTTGACATGCTTGAAAGATACTATTGATTTGAAGTTGACTTTGTCTTGTCAGAAATGATAGTTTTGATAATATTATTGTTGGATATGTAGATTCTGATTGGGCTGGGTGTAAAGTAGACAGAAGAAGTGCAACTGGTTTTATTTTTAAAATATTTGAATCCTGTTTAATATGTTTGAGTACAATGAAACAGAAATCAGTTGCAGCTTCATCAGCAGAAGCAGAATATATGGCACTGTTTGAATGTGTACGTGAAGCAATATGGCTAAAATCATTAATGAACGGAATAACAATTGAGTTAAAAAACCAATAGACATTTTAGAACATAACCAAGGTTGTATTAGCATTGCCAATAATCCAACTTACCACAAGCGAACAAAGCATATTGATATTAAATACCATTTTACCAGAGAGCAAATTGAAAAGAAACTATATAATTTGAATTAAGTATATTCCCACAGATATGCAACTGGCGGATATAATGACGAAACCATCGCCAACAATTGGGTCTAAATAAATAAAAAAAATGAATAAATTGAATAAAAAAAAAAAAACTTTTTTTTTTTTTAACATTCTTATTTTGTATTTAAAATCTATCCTAGTGGACAATCATTAAATGGTTTGGGGGAGACCTTGACTTAAGGGAGGTACATGGAATGTATATCTAATGAGGTTGACTTAGGTGTCTATTGGTTGGGGAGGTCAAGCGGGTGTTTCCTTTTCGGGCGTCTTGGGGATTGCCTATTATCTATGAGGTTGATGGCCAGGTGATTAGGGAGGTTGTCCAGTCTATTTATGTATCTTTCGCTGGGGCGGGTGATCTCCTCTGCTACCCATCTAATTCCAAGCTCTTTATGGATTATTGAGTTTTCGTGGTACGGATGGGCGTTCGAAACTGTTCTCATGCAATTATTCTGAAACCGCTGGATTCTGATGTGGGGCTTGCCGTGCCCCACAGCTGTATCCCATATGTCCAGATTGGCTTCAGCACTACTTTGTAAATAAGTAGTTTGAATTTTTCTTTGAGCTTGCCCCATCTCCCCAGGATAATTAAATTCGAACATGAAGATCCTATTTAATATCAAAATGTTTTATATATTTTGCTTTCAAGCATTGAAGCTATTTTGTTAATTTTTCAAACCTATCACAAATTTTGAACTATTTTTGTGTATATTACTTTGTAGCATTGAAGCTATTTTGTTGATTTTGTTTTAAACTCATTACTAATTTTTGAATGATCTGATTATGTTTTACTGGGTTTCACTAATCCTTTGCAGTAAATGCTGGATCATAAAATTGTATTTTCCCAGAACGCACAAACTCGTCAAATAAGAATTTTGTAATTTTATTTTAACAATTAAATTCAATCAATGAATCTTTTGAGGAGGTGTGTTCCAAATATCCCTATGTGTGTGCTTGTATACAAATACATTAAAACATGACCATATATGGACATAAACAAAAGCCTCATTGATCTGTTAGACCAAAAAATATGACCAATACATACGCAAATATTAACGGGACTATTTCACTGGAAGGAATCGCTGTCTCTCTTTTTGTTTTTGTTCGGTGTCTTTGCAATGCTGAGATCGAGTTCAGTTGCTTGTAGACGACGAGTGCGTGCACATCGAAAAGAAATAAAATGAAACAAAACTGAATTTCACACAAGTTGCTGTTGTTTGATTATTTAATCTGGATATTATTACTTTCAATAATTGTATATAGTTAGCTCATTATGTCCAGCGCTGTCTGGTCGCGCCGAAACCTTGTTGAAAGTGAACCCTTCCTCGTCCAATGTGACACAAAACTTGAATGCGAAGTCAAACCCAAGCAGGGAGTCATATCAATATTTTTATCCGGAACAACAACAAATTTTTGTTGTACCTCAGCTCCATCGACGCACACGGCTCCCGTAAAGATCGCGCAGTACAGTGAAACATTTTTCCAGTTTCACGTCGGTCAGTTTCTTAAAAGTTGAGTTGCAAACAATTGACACATCCGCTCCAGTGTCCACCAGACAATTTATTTCAAGTCCGTTCACAATTATCGCTCTATTTCGTTTTGAAGACTGAACCACTTGCATAGATCTGGATATTTTTAACACTTCCTTGCAATATGTCCCATGACTTCACACTTAAAGCATTTTTTATCTGTCTTGCAATCCTTTCTCAGGTGCTCAGCTGACCCTCAATTAAAGCAACGAGCATTTCGTGAGATTTTTTGCTGCTGTACAGGTTAAATTTGAATTCAATTGGTATATCTAACCCGTCCACAATGTATCCAAAAAGGGACTCTTCGTCGATAGTTCCCTGTGCTGCTATGTTTTTCATGCTATATATCAAAATATTCTCTTGAAAGAATCTCTCATCTTTCTTCTTCTTTCGCTCTCCCAGTTTGGCAGGTAAATGAGCACTTCTCATTGTACGCCTATATTCTTCTCATCAGTAGCGCGTTTGCGATCGTGTTAAAGCACGTGTTCTCTCATGCTCATGTACTCGCTCTCTTCTGAAGACGTACTGACGCTTTGATCGCAATAGCTAATGTTTCCAACTAATTTGACCAGATTGAGCCTCAGATGTAAGTCTTTAGACTGGGACGAGCCCCCAAATGTAAGGCATTATAGCCAGTTTATTAATATAGTTATGTTGGATATAACAAGAATTGCGGTATTACAAATAATTGGAATGGACTCTGCTGACAATGGCTGCAACTTGACGACTTAACTACTTAACGACTTGACGGCAATTGACCCTCCGACACACCAACTTCTATGCTCGGACTTGATCCCTCGACGACTTCTTTTACCACTTGACAACTTGACGACTTCACGATTCCCCTTTTATTTTCTAGAGTAATCTTTCATTTGTCTGCAGACAACAAGAGCGTGTAGTTGTATCGGGTGTGTTGAATAAGAAGGAATATTGAAAGAAAGACAATAAAGGTATTTTACTGCTTTGGCTGATGGTCTGGCTGACGAAATACTTGAGCGTATCTCCTTGTATTAAAATCAATAGTGATCGACACTCGCAATGACTTCCCTTCCAACCATAATCTTCTTCGAAAATTATTGTTCTTTGTTATTATTTTGTTATTGTTTTGGGGCGTTAATTTATTTTTGTTGGTGTACCGATATCCTGAGACGTCTGGCCCCCGTACCACAGGCGGGTTTTCTTTCTTGGTTTTTTTCCTATGCTGGCCGTTCTGCAGATGGCCCGGCGAGGTTATGTTGCTGCCCAAAAAATTCGATTACTGCAAATTTTATTTTCTATATACCTGCCAATTCGCAAACTTTACCAACTTCCCCCCTTTTTCCGGGGGTTACACCTGACGGAACCAGGGCGAGGTAAATAAACCCGACAGCTGGGTGACCGGCACTTGTTCTACGCAGCTGATCTGTTTGGGGTTTTGTTGATCTTTGGCTTTTCCAGCGCCAAGAGACTTTTCCCGCACCGCGATGATGGTGATCCGAAGCCCTTAAGGGTCTTAAGGGTCCGTTTTTTATACCCTGTACCCATTAAAAATGAGTGAAAAGGGTGTCATAATATGGTGCAAATGAATGCAAATGAAGCATCTCCGACCCCATAAAGTATATATATTCTTGATCAGCATCAACAGCCGAGTCGTTATAGCCATGTCCGTCCATCCGTCTGTCCGTCCGTCTGTCCGTCTGTCTGTCTGTCCGTATCAACGACTAGATCTCAGAAACTACAAGAACTACAGACATGTGTCATATATCGTTGGATAGGTAATTACCATATGCAGTAAAAATTTGTTGCTTTATTTTGATATCACCCCCCGCTACCCCGCAACCGGAAAAAACTGAGACGCCCAATTATTAACCTAATGCTATGCAATTCGGCATATGCGTGCTTATATGGTATCTAATTTGAACCAAATCGGATAAGAAACACGGAAGTTATGTCACATGCAAAATCTATGGCAAGGGAAGCAGAAGCGCAGCAAAACACGCATTATGCGACGCCGACTGCGACGTTGACAGCGAAATGTGTATGGCTTTTTGACACACGAAACTTATTTTCATAACCAAAATCATACCAAATTTATATTGTTATGGTACTCTTTTCAAATAGAATATTGTTTCATTTATTTATTGATATTAAATAAATAAATTCTAAGCAATATTAGATTATTATATTATATTATAAATAATTATAAATATTGAATTTTAAATTAAATAAAATAAATTAAATATTATTAAATTATTAAATAAATAAATAAATGAAATAAAAATTTACTTATTTGTTTTTAACAAATAATACAAAATTTTAATTTTTGTGGTACTCTTTTTTAATAGAATATTGTTTCATATATTTATTGATACTAAATAAATAAATTGTAAGCATGTCTAAGGGTACAGGGTATTATGCAGTCGGGAAACTCGACTGCTGCTTCTTTACTTGTCCAGATTTACTCTTCCAGATTTTTCAATCAATTGTCTCAAATTGTATTTGGCTACATTGCTCTCATAAGCTCTACGTATATTAAATTGTACATCTTTCCGTTATAGTGACAAATTATCTGATCTGGCAAAAATTTTTTATTTTTTTTAGCTTTGCTGTATTATATGGATCTTCTTAGAATTATAAGACTAACCATAAGTTGTAAAATCTTAATTAGATACAAAATTTACAGAATTAATTTTAGATACAACACAACCAGTGTTGGGTCGGAAGTTCATTGCGGGGAAGTCGGTATCGGTCGCAAACCCACTTTAAACTTCTAGGGTGTGAGGTGAAATTGCTCAATTTTGAATTCATCAAATTTAGGTTGGAGATGCTACAGATAAAAGTCTTTATCTCTCCACAATACAAAAGCACTTTTAATGGACAGATATAACGATCAAATTTCGCACTTTTATAATGTTGAGAAATAATTAGATGCTTGAAAAAGAAAGATCAAGAAAGAAATTTTAAAGAACTTTGAGATGGAGCAGTTGAAGAATACAATAACAGTTTTCTTTTAACTACGAGGAAGAGACCATTAGAAGTATTCTTGGCAGGTAAGTAATGAGAAATCCGGACTCCTATGAAGCAGCTAGACAGGACAATACCAAGCAATTAGAAATAAATAAAAGACCGACGTTTTAGACCAACGCAAAGAAATAAAGGAAACGCGTAAATACCAAAGTGAGCAGGAAATTTACATATAACACTACAGTAGATTCCAAATTTACCCCAAGATATAATGAAGATATAGTTATATATAGAAACCGAAACACAACTTTTATTACTGAATCTGGAAAAACAGTTCAAAACAGCCATATCAAAATTTCAAAACGTTATTAAGCCCAAAGTGTTGGCGCAACGTTGACAATAACCAAAACGATCGGAAAGTTACAAATCTCAACAACTAAATGAATACATCTTATCGACCTCGGTCAAATATAAACTTCATAGGGCCTTACCGAATACTACATGATCTTATAACGGACAGAATAGGAGAATACTGTCGCTAACGTTTTGTCTAGGTGACCAACATCTGACCAATTAAATTCGGTGGCCTCGACCCGACATAGTTCCATACCGCGAACCAGGGGCTGATACCCAGCGTGGAGGCTCCCATAAACGCATTCAAGAACCATTCGACATTTCACAGACGCGTTATGGAACGCAAGCTCTTAACACCTGACAATCTCATATCTGATCTTAAGAATCCGTGATCAGCAGAATTTTCACATCCGAAGACGTAATGGGGAATTCTCTACCGCATCCACTTCCAGGGTTTTTAGATTAGATTTATACACGCCGAGCAAGAACAGATAATGAGAGAGCCGTTATGTCCAGCGATTGGCACCCGGGGCGGGCAGGTAGCCCCCCCGAGCATGTCAGCAGTTTACGTTGTTGTTGATGTTTTCTTATTTATTTATTTTATTTTTGTTTCTTTATCCCAGTTTATAGATTTTATTTCAATTCATAGTTTTACTTGTTTCAGTTTTCTTATATTCAGGTTTTTTATTTTTTAATATATTTTTATTTTTTATATTTATTTTTATTTATTTTATTGTTCTCTTTTTTTTCCAGGTTATTACATCGCTTTCCTCTCTACCATAGTGAACTGCCTCGTCCCCGAGACATGTTCGACGTAGATGTCGCGGGACCACTTGATGGTGTCAGCCACCATTAACCTGCGCATCAGGCCGGCATAGAACCTGGAGACGCCCAGAGCCCTGAGCACCCGTTCGTTTTGCGGGTCCCAAGTGCCCAGGGCCCCGACGATGAACGTCTCCAGGCTCACCTGGTGACCTAGGGCGCGAAGGGCCTCTGCCAGGGGAGCATATTTTCTATCCTTTTCTTCCCTGGCAGCCTTGAACGCTTCCGCCCCGTTTTCGAACGGAATAGTCACATCGACGATGACAATGCGACTATTCCGTTCGACGCGCCACACCAGATCCGGCCTAAGTGCGGCCAGGTCGCCGGTGGCCTCGTCCACACGGCAGTTCACCTTGTTCGTGGTGCTACGAAGGTGCGTACTGCGTCTATTTTCTTCCACGGGGCGAGCAGCGAGCCGTCGATGCTGGCGATATCTACCCCAATCGCCTCTAGCGCTGCCCTTGGCGTTTGGTCCACGTCTAGGCCTACCGTGATGCCTAAGTAATTATAGGCATCCTCCTCTTCCATGGCTGGCAGTTGGATGCCGCCAATTTGGAAGCTGGTCTGCATTGTTTTTCTATGGCCCTTTCTTCCCGTCAAATGCAGTGTGGTGCACTTTGACGGGTTGAAGAGCAGACCAGCATCCTTGGCGGCATCCTGCGCAACGGACAGCAACGACCTCATCTCTTCCGGGGAGTTGGCAATAAGTACCAAATCGTCAGCGTAGGCCAGCACGCTGATTCGACTCCCATGAAGCAGGTAGCCCAGGTTGAGTGATTGGATCAACCTGAGGACCCGCTCCATTGCCATGTTGAAGAGAATCGGACTGGCTGGACACCCCTGCTTAACGCCCGCCTCTATCGGGATCTCATCCGACATGCCATCCACTGTTTTTGCCCTGGTCGCGGTGCCTGTGGTCATCCCCTCCAAGATGGTTTGGATTTGTGGGGGGATTCCCATTCCGGCTATTGCGTCCCTTATGGTGGCATGTGGGATGGATCCGAAGGCGTTGGATAAGTCCAGCCAGCCCAATATAAGGTCATTGCCATTCCTACGGCTGTCCTCGAGCACCTGGCCGAGCATAAAATTGTGCTCGTGGCACCCCTGCGCCTCGGTTTACACCAGGCCTGGGATTGGCGGTATCCAATTCCCAGTTTGGATACCGCCATTGCCCCGACCTCGGCTTGCGCCTGGCCTGGGATTGGCGGTATCCAAACTGGTAGTGGCGGCAGTCGATTGGCTGGACGATGTTGTTCTATTAGCCGGGTGGTTTTGTTTCGCAGTGTCCGGTACAGCGGGCTCAGGCGCAGGGTCCATCATGACACCATTATCGTTTATAGCGATGTCAGGGTGTCGTTTGGACACATGCGCCTTTAGCTGCTTCATGCCCTTCGGCATATCAGCCTCGCAGATCCGGCATTTATATTTGAGAGTAACCTCCGGATGCCTGCGAGAAATATGCTGATATGCCGATAGATAAGTCGCGTATTCACCTAAGTGGCCCGACCGTAGCAGAAACTGCACCTATGACGGCCCACGAACGGGTAGGTGAACACGTGTTCAGATCCACCGGACATACTGCTCTACGCTTTTTTTTTCTTTTTTCCTTTTATTTTGGAACTCACACTAGGTTCCAATCAAGACGATAATTAAGTGACGGGACAAAGACTATATGATACATGCAATAAATATATTTAGACAAAAATACATATATTACATATAAACCATACACATATATGACTACACTTTGATCTTAGCCATTTGGCCGAGAAGCGATCAAAATCTACTAAAATCGCAAAACAGGCCACACAGAAATGCTTTGAAAAACAAAGGCCCAGTTGTTCGAAAAAGTGTATTTACCGAAGATGAAATAAAAGATTTCGGTTGGTCTGTGTAAGGCTTCTAAATACGAGAGGCATCCCGGACAGATTATCCACATCTACATTTACTCGACAGAAATACATTTAACGCTGACAGCCAACAATAATTTTTCCATATTGGCTGTGGGAAAGTAAATTCTATCAAAAGAGAATCAGTGTAGTATCAGTGTCATGTTGGCGGCCCGGCTGGGCTGGGTTCCACTAATATACGAATATAACTACACTGTCCATTCGGTTACAAAAACGACCACTGGAGGTGCTATTAGGCTGAGTGGCCGCTGTCGCAGCGGAACGGACAAGCTATATCGGACCAAGGGCCAAACACATTATGACATACCACAACGGATAAGAAAAAGTGTAAAAAAAAACACGAGATTGTTCATTGGTTCATTTCTAGTATAGAGTGATTTTTTTGCTATTTTATTTTTGGAAACACTGGCTTAAACAGGTGACGCACGTTTCGTGTTTCGTATTTCGTAATTTAACCATGAATCTACTTAAAAAGGAACAACGCTTGCATATTATTGAATTTTATTATCAAAATGCGTGCTCTGTTAAGAAAGTTCATCGCGCGCTTCTTCCATTTTATGTTCAGTTAATCGACCAACGGAAGCGACTATTCGGGCTATGTTTTTTTAAGCGCTGCTCCCGCTGATCTCGATTAATAGAAGAAAAACTGCAAAGCGAAGTAATAAAATATTGGCCGTTGTATTCAGAACACAAAACCTAAAAAGGCCCATGATGGGTATATGTTGATCTATAACGACTTATTAATAGAGGACTACAATTTCCAGGATTCAATGAGATCTTAAAGAATCTCATCATGAAGGCTCCAGACTATTCTACTGGTGCCGGAGGAGTCACCTGATGTAATACCATGGAAGATAACTCGGACTAGTTATGCTCTAATTCAGGAACCGAATTTTTGTTTACGACTCCTGCTTCTGGGGTAGCAAGAGCTATGAACGGCGGCATGGTCTTCGGCTGATCAAGCTGAAAAGCAGGGATGCTAGGCTAGGACGCGGAAATCGGCTGATTGCATGATTTTATAGCGCAGATGCTATAAAATTCAGTAGTATTAATTATTTTAAAATGTAGACAAGAATATAAATTTTTAAATATATGAAAATATATTTATGACTTAATTTCGTACCAAATTTACATTTTTAGACATTAAACCACCAACTCGCTTAGGTAATGTGCGAACTGACAGCTGGTGCAAGAATTTTTGGTGAATAGGCTCTTGGAAAATTGGCCAAAGATCCTCTTTTTTATCGAAAAAATTGTGTTCAGCGAGGACGGTCAATTTTGGCCTAATGGGTGCATAAATAAGCAGAATTGTCGGTTTTGTAGTAAAAATCAGCCACAAGCATTGGAAGAGCTGGCAATGCATCCAGAAAAAGTCACAGTTTGGGCTAGTTTGGGCAGTTAATGGGCTAGTGGCATCATTGGACCGGATATTTTCAAGGATGATGCGAATTACCGAGAGATGATATCAAATTTTTTTTGCTCAAAATGCAAGAGCTTCACTTGCATGGTATGTGGTTTCAACAAGACGATGCCACATACCATACATGACGCGTAACAATGGACTTATTGAGATGCGAGTTCTGCGAACATTTTATTTCACGTTCGAGAATGGTCAGTAGGTATTTTTTGTGGGCCTTTATTAAATCTAATGTCTATACAGACAAGCCCGCTTTAATTGATGTATTGGAGGACAACATTGAAGCATTTATTCGTTAGAAACCGGCCAAAAATGTTGGAAAGAGTATGCCAAAATTGGACTAAGTGGATGGTTAATATTTGCAAGAAATTATCTTCAAACATGAAATTATAAGGACCGTACTATCGATTCAAATAAAGATTTCATTCATTTTTCTGAATTTTATGTGTTGTTTTGAAAAACTTTCTTATAGCTCTTAAAAAATCACTCAAAATAGTTCACAAAAGCAGTATCAGGTCCTAACTAATTTCAGGATGCTGACCAATATCAATAATAAATAAATGAAAAAAGTTATCTTCGGCTTGCCGAAGATGGTATACCCTTGAAAACAAAAAAGTTTTCCATACAAAGACTTGTTCTCATATCGGTCGTTTGTATGGCTGCTATATGATATAGTGATCCGATCCGGATTAAACTTTCAAAAATCATGTATAGCTATGTTAAATGAATAAATGTTGAATTCGGTTGCAATAGCTTGGAAAACAAAAAAGTTTCCCATACAAAGACTTGTTTTCATATCGGTCGTTTGTATGGCAGCTATATGATATAGTGATCCGATCCGGATCAAACTTTTACAAATTATGTATGGCTATGTTAAATGAATAAATGTTGAATTCAGTTGCAATAGCTTGGAAAACAAAAAAGTTTCTCATACAAAGACTTGTTTTCATATCGGTCGTTTGTATGGCAGCTATATGATATAGTGGTCCGATCCGACAGATTTTTAAACTTGATCTGCGTGCAACAAAAATAATGATCTGGTAAAAACTACTGTCTATTTTTTGCATAGAAACAGACGGACAGACGGACATGGCTATATCAACTCGGCTGTTGATGCTGATCAAGAATATATATACTTTATGGGGTAGGAGATGCTTCCTTTAATGCGTTACACATTTCTGGACAAAATTATAATACCCTTTTTCAAGGGTATAAAAAGCACTAAATGACGAGTTAGCCGTTAATTTATAAAATCAACTTAGGCTCTTTAAAAAATATAGAAAAGATAAAAAAATAATAGTAAACGCAAACTTAACACAAGATTAGTGCCCTCATCAAAAAAAAATCCCAATATATGATTCAACAGTCGAGGAGTTCTCAGATGTTTTCACCGTGCAGAATGTAACAACATTTCCAGATAACACTTCACTATAACAGGTTCAATCATTGAACATGTGGATATATAATTTAACACGAAAGTTTAATATCGTATTTGTTAGTTAACCCACGCGCGAATAATGCTGATACAGTGAGTCTGCCGTTCAAAGCTCCCAGCCAAGATCGACCAGCAGCGGTAACCTGACACTTGCCTGTGTCGCAAGTGCGTAGTTAGCGCTCATGGTAGGCTGAGTTGGCTTGCCGGCTATTATTTTGTAGCGCGACAATTTGTTTATTTGCATTAACCATTTATTGTATTTCGTTTTCCACCGCTTTGTTTCAATTATTGTAAATAAGTTTTATATTGGATTTTGACTGAAGCGCAGCTTCTAAATATTGCTCCGGCTATAGCCGTTATAAAATACATAATTGATTGTTTCATTACTGAGCCACAAGGACAGTGGTTTCGGAAGAAAAGTATTTCCCAACGTAATCAACATACTTTAGCAAGCAACCTTATCTTTCTGGAAGAAGAAGGACGTCCGGGATCGACACACCACATTGTACCAACAGGAAAAGGAGAACTACGTAATTGGCGCCCAACAACGAAGGATCAACACCCTCAACACATATGCTTACGATTATAAAAAACATGTAAATTCAAGCAGAGTTGAACTTGTAAAAATGTAAAAAAAAAAAAAAACATCACACTTAAAACAAAAATTGTAAAACACACCCACACTAAATAAACAAAACAAAATAAACAAAACAAATATTGTAAAACACACCCACACTAAAAAAAAATAAAAAAAAAACTGAAAACAAAAATTGTTACACACACCCACACAAAATATACCATATTTACCAAAATATGGACCATATAGACAAATTAAGGTAGAATACAACAGCGACAGTTGAGATTCGGACCGTGAACAAAGTTGGCCACTGGTTAGTCGGACAGATTTCGAGATGGATGCCAATAAAATTCAAACTCTAGTAGACAATGCGGTCAGAAAAGCTTTGTCTCAGCAGCATGCACATTTTCAATCGCAATTACACGCGATGATTGCACAGCTAAATAGGCTGAGCGGCAGAGATTAGGCGCGACATTTTTTTTAAAGATAATAGAATCAATTCCCGAATTTAGTGGTTCACAAGAGGAATACGGTCATGGAGGCAATCAGCTATCGACGCATATGAACTCTTTAAGCCCTTTGATGCAAGCAGCGCACATTATACAGCTGTGACTATAATTAGGAATAAAATTAGGGGTCCAGCAAGAGCGCTGCTGGTCTCCCATAATACAGTCTTAAATTTCAATGCTATTATAGCAAGTCTAGACTGTACTTACGCCAATAAGACCTCTTTACGGCTTTTACGCCAGGGGCTAGGTCAGGCAAGGCGACTTAAGTCTTATGCAATATTACGACGAAGTCGAAAGAAAATTGACTCTCGTCACATAGAAAATTATAATGACCCACGAGAGCGAAGGCGCCGATTTGCTCAACGCAGAGGTTAGAGCCCACGCACTTTATGCTTTTACCTCCGGGCTGAAAAAATCGCTCAGGTCAGCACAGGCAGAATAGACACAACAGAGAAGAGCGTGGTCAGCAGAAAAACCCTCATTTTATAAACAAATCAAAAAATCAAAATCAGTAACAAAATTAAAGGTAAAGACAGGAGCAGGCTCCGCAACCTATTAAGGTAGACTCCTCGTCGAAGTTCAGACAGCGTACTAACGCTTCTAGGTCTCAAGATTTTGGGGCTCAAGCCGTTGCGGCTGCCGAAGAAATCGACAATGATGACGAGTCCACATATGGTGATGACTCATTGAATTTTCTATGGAAAATTATAATTATAATTATTTCCATAGAAAATTATAATGACCCACGAGAGCGAAGGCGCCGATTTGCTCAACGCAGAGGTTAGAGCCCACGCACTTTATGCTTTTACCTCCGGGCTGAAAAAATCGCTCAGGTCAGCACAGGCAGAATAGACACAACAGAGAAGAGCGTGGTCAGCAGAAAAACCCTCATTTTATAAACAAATCAAAAAATCAAAATCAGTAACAAAATTAAAGGTAAAGACAGGAGCAGGCTCCGCAACCTATTAAGGTAGACTCCTCGTCGAAGTTCAGACAGCGTACTAACGCTTCTAGGTCTCAAGATTTTGGGGCTCAAGCCGTTGCGGCTGCCGAAGAAATCGACAATGATGACGAGTCCACATATGGTGATGACTCATTGAATTTTCTATGGAACGCTCCCAGCTACCGTTCCTTGAACGCCAGTTGGCTGGGAGAAGATAAAAATTCTCATTGATACCGGGGCGGCCAAAAATTATGTAAAGTCCGTAAAGGAGCAAAAAAACATAATTTCGGTCGCAAAACCTTTCACTAACGAGGGCCGGAGTAACATTGAATCTTACCGAAAAGACTCTAGAATGCAAAGGCACGTCAGAGGGGCTACTATTTCACAGTTGTAAAATATGATGTGAAACTTCAGATGTAAATAGCATAGTTGTCCCCGACTCTGTAAAAAAAGAATTCAAAAAAATGATTCTTAAAAACATTAAAACTTTTTCTACCTCTAACAAGGGGCAACCTTTTAATACTTCGGTTGTTGCTACAATCCGAACAGAGGATAATAAACCAGTATACAGTTGGTTATATTCTCACCTAATAGGCGTTACAGACTTCTTAAATAACGAAATAAAACAACTACTAAAAAAGCTATCATCAAAGAAGTGTCGACGCCAAGGGTAACAACAAGCGACTGGTAATTGACTTGAGGAGACTAAACGAAAAAAACAGACCGCTAACCAATGCCGAGCATATACATGATTCTAGCGAACTTTTGTAAGGAAAATTTTGTCACATCCCTAGACTTATAGGGACGTACTCATAGGAAACCCAGTGACACAGCCAACGAATCCCCAACAAACCCCTCATACCACTCCCGAAGCCCCACAACCCAACCAGCTTGATACGATGCTGGCCCGCATGGAAGGATCGATTGAGAAGATGATGGAAAAGTTTATCCAGCAGATGTTATCGCAGATGTTCTCGCAGATGATGCAGTTTCTAGCTCCCATCCTCAACAGAAAGTAATGCAAATAAGCCTTAACATAGTTTTTTGAACACAAACGGCCTGCAGAGGAGAAAAACCGAAGTAGAGCATCTCATCAAAACAGACAATATCGATGTTCTTCTAGTTTCGGAATCTCACTGTTGTCCCAGATCCTACTTTAAAATTAGCGGGTACGATCTGTTACATGCCAAGCATCCATCTGGCAGAGGACGCGGAGGAGCAGCTATACTCATCAGGAGTGGCATTAAGTACACGGAACTTCCCGCGTTTCAGGAGGAATGGGCACAGTGCGCCGTGACCAGGATTTCTAGCCCACAGGGAGATATCACCATTGGTGCGGTTTACTTCCCACCCAGACACTCGATAACCGAGACCCACCTTCAGGACTTCTTCGAGTCCCTCGGTCCTCGGTTTATAGCAGCCGGAGACTTTAACGCCAAACACTCCTGGTGGGGTGGAGAACCCACACACTGGCCTACAGACCCTTCAAAACAGCCGGATCTGCTGGACTTCGCCGTCTCCAAGGGCATAGGACACTCTAAGATAACATGCTCCAACTACGATTAACTACTATCCGATCACATCGCAGTAAACTTTCTCCTAAAACTTTTCTCCCCGTCCTCAGAAAAACCCTGCCTAGAAGACTCACCGTGAAACACACGCTTTCCTCCCTAAACCCAGATATCCCTCTTTCCACACAAAGCAACATCGATTCGGCCATCAAAGAACTAACCAAAGAGATGCACAATGCTGCTGAGCTCGCAAATCCTCCTCCTCCGACTACCCCGAGAATACCTAAAAGAGACGTGAACTTTGGGTCTCCGGAAATCGCGGCCCTCGTGGCCGAAAAAAGGCGCCTCAGAAGAGTCTGGTTTTCCTCGCGCAACCCCAGGGACAAGACAGCACTTAATCGTGCCACCAAGGATTTGAAGGACAAGCTATCCATCCTACGGCAGGACTCGTTTAGATTCCTTATGGAGCTGGAACCTGGAGACCCGCAACACAATCTGTGGAATGTCACGAGGCACATAAAAAGACCTGCGAACAAGATATCACCCGTGCGCAAAGTGGACGGTTTCTGGTGTCGGACTGAGGTCGAAAGAGCAGAAGCCTTTGCTGACCATCGAGACGAGAGCGCTGCAACCATAAGGTTCGTAGACAGCCCAACTGCTCCTGGCCCGCCAATACAGCCCGTCAAACCAGAGGAGATTCCGCAGGAGATCGCCTCCCTAAAAAATGGCAAGTCACCGGGTCCTGACCGTATCGATGCAACAGCACTGAAAATGTTGCCCCTAATCTGTTCCCAAAGGCTGGCCAACATATTAAACAGCCGCCTCCGTTTAGGGTACTTCCCTAAAGAGAGGAAGCGAGCGGAAGTAATTGTCCTCCTCAAGCCTGGGAAACCTGAAGACAACCTAGCGTCGTATCGTCCGATTAGTTTGCTGGCAATCCTATCTAAAATACTTGAAAAAGTATTTTTGCGTAGAGTACTGCCAGTATTGGACGAGGCCGGTCTGATCCCTGATCACCAGTTTGGCCTCAGACGCTTTCATGGAACACCTGAGCAATGCCACGGGATTGTTGAGAGCATACTTGGGGCCTTCGAAAAGAAGAAGTACTGCTGCGCCGTTATGCTGGATGTCAAACAGGCGTTTGACAGAGTCTGGTACCCTGGACTACTTTTCAAAATTAAATCCCACCTCCCAAGTTCCCATTTCGCCTTCCTCAAGTCATACACAGAGGGCAGAGAATTCCAAGTGAGATGCGGATCATCAATCAGCACCCCTAGGCCCATAAGAGCAGGAGTACCACAAGGCAGTGTTCTTGTACCCAACTTATACACACTCTACACAGCGGACCTCCCCATCACCCCCTCCCGGAACCTCACAGTAGCCACATATGCAGATGACACCGCCTTCCTAGCCTCCGCCACAGATCCTCAGGAAGCATCAGCCATCATCCAAAGACAACTGGATGCTTTTGATCAATGGCTCAAACGATGGAACATCGTGGTTAACGCGGATAAATCCTCCCACACATCCTTCGCACTACGCAGGGGAGAATGCCCCCCCGTCACACTCAACGGGAAAACCATCCCAACGAATAACACTCCCAAATATCTAGGGCTGACCCTGGACCGCAGGCTCACATGGCGTCCACACCTAATCAACAAGCGCAACCAGGCCAACCTACGGCTTAAGCAACTGCGCTGACTCTTGGGAAGAAGGTCCAAGCTCAAAGTAAAATTCAAACTGCTTATTTACAAGGTAGTGCTGAAGCCAATCTGGACATATGGGATACAGTTGTGGGGCACGGTAAGGTGTTCTAACCGCATCAGAATCCAGCGGTTTCAGCATAATTGCATGAGAACAGTTTCGAACGCCCATCGGTACCACGAAAACTCAATAATCCATAAAGAGCTTGAAATTAGATGGGTAGCAGAGGAGATCACCCTTACATAAAAAGACTGGACAACCACCCTAATCACCTGGCCATCAACCTCATAGATAATAGGCAATCTCCAAGACGTCTGAAAAGGAAACACCCGCTTGACCTCCCCAACCAATAGACACCTAAGTCAACCTCATTAGATATACATTCCATGTACCTCCCTTAAATCAAGGTCTCCCCCAAACCATTTAATGATTGTCCACTTGGCCAGATTTTAAAGACAAAAAAAAAAAAATCCCTAGACTTAAAGTCAGAAAATCACCAAATTTATCTTGCAGAAATTACCGCGAGAAAACTTCATTTTCGGTAATCAAATATGATTTCTGCCACCTACCATTTGGTTTTAAAAACGCTGGAAGCATTTTTCAATAACCCATAGATGACATTCTAAGAGAACACATCGGGAAAATTGTTACATCTATATTGACGACGTAAAATATTTTTCAGAAAATGAAAGCGTTCACGTCAAGCATATTGAAATAATATTAAGATGCTTAATTGGCGCTAACATGAAGATCTCATACCTAGGGTTTATAGTTACCAGGGGTGGAGCGAAAACCGACCCAGGAAAGTTTAAAGCTATACAGGATTTCACCGAACTGACAAATTTGTTCGAATTAAGGTCCTCCTTAGGCCTGGCAAGTTACTACTAGGGATTTGTCATAGCAAGACCTTTAACGGACATATTGAGAGGCGAAAATGGGTCAGTAAGTAAACACATGTCGAAAAAAGTCCTAACGACTTAACTTAGGCTCAACGCCATTCGACTTAACGACCGATGCATCAGTAAACTGTATGGGTGTGATTTTAACTCAAGAAGGAATGAATAAGCATGATTTCCCGTACAATAGAAGAGGTGGAATCACATTATGCTACAAACGAAAGGGAGCTGTTAGCCATCGTATAGCAAATTTCAAAATTGTTTATACCTTAAGACAATTAAGTTTCCGAATGTCATTTAAATCTCATTTAAACTGCCGGCGCAAAATATTTTCAAGGACTTTTTTGTGTTGTTAAGCTGGTTAAGTTGGTTAAGTTGGTTAAGTTGGTAATTACCACTCCTAAAATGAACGCGATCTGCCAATCAGTTTGTTAACAGCAACTGTTGAAATCAGTCAACCTCTGTAGTGTTCTGCGGTTTTGACAATGCAAAAAAATATTAAACACAGAATTTGCATCAATCTTTTCTATCGAAAACACTAGTCTACGACTGGTACAAAGGTTTTAAGGATGGTCGAGAAACCGTCGAAGGCATGCCTTGTTCCGGTCGTCCTTTGACGTCTAACACTGACGATAACATCAAAAAAACAAGTGAGAAAAGTTATCTTCGGCTTGCCGAAGATGGTATACCCTTGAAAACAAAAAAGTTTTTTATATAAAGACTTGTTTTCATATCCGTCGTTTGTATGGCAGCTATATGATATAGTGGTCCGATCCGATTTTTAAACTCGATCTGCGTGCAATAAAAATATGGATCTGGTAAAAATTTCAAAACGCTAGCTTTAAAACTACTATCTATTTTTTGCATAGAAACAGACGGACAGACTGATAGACGGACAGACGGACATGGCTATATTGACTCGGCTGTTGATGCTGATCAAGAATATACATATATATTTTGTGGGGTCGAAGATGCTTCCTTTAATGCGTTACACATTTCTGGACAAAATTATAATACGCTTTTCAAGGGTATAATGAAGGAAATCGTGCTCGAAAATTGTCATCCGAGTGTTAGAGAGGAGCACATAAGCTAAACATCAGCCGTTAAACAGCTCATTTGATTTTGACGGATAATTTTGGCATGAAACGCGTCAATTCTCGGCTTGTTCCAAAAGAGCTGATGCGCTATTGCACCGAGCTGTACTTTTGAACCATTTTAAGGCCAAACACTTTTGCAATACTGTATTCAACCACCGTATTCACCGAATTTGGCGCCATTGCACCGAGCTGTACTTGTGAACTATTTTAAGGCCAAAAACTTGTGCAATACCATCTATCAACCACCGTATTCACCGGATTTGGCCCCATGTGACTTTTTTTGGGACTCGTTTCGACTCGATAGATCCCGTAAAAAAAATTCGCAGAGGGAAGTAAAGGCGATCCCGGACAGCGCCTACAAGGCATTTTTTGATTATTGGAAAAGAGGTGGCATATGTGTATCGCTTCAGAAGGAGCATATTTTGAAGGTGATAAAATAAATAATGATGAAAATTAAAAATTTTGTATTTTATTTACAATTTTCCGGAAACTTAATTGTATTAGGGTATGGCAGAAAAGAAATTAACATTTTCATCGAACACCAGCTGCTCACTTTCACAGTCTCGTATAGGAATACGAACGCTAAAATAACAAGTAAGGAAGCAGCAGTCGAGTTTCCCGACTGCATAATACCCTGTACCCTTAGACATGCTTACAATTTATTTATTTAGTATCAATAAACAAATGAAAAATATTCTATTATAAAAAGAGTACCACGACAATTTAAATTTTGTATTATTTGTTAAAAACAAATAAGTAAAATTTTATTTCATTTATTTATTTATTTAATAATTTAATATTATTTAATTTATTTTATTTAATTTAAAATTCAATATTTATAATTATTTATAATATAATATAATAATCTAATATTGCTTAGAATTTATTTATTTAATATCAATAAATAAATGAAACAATATTCTATTTGAAAAGAGTACCATAACAATATAAATTTGGTATGATTTTGGTTATGAAAATAAGTTTCGTGTGTCAAAAAGCCATACACATTTCGCTGTCAACGTCGCAGTCGGCGTCGCGCAATGCGTGTTTTGCTCCGCTTCTGCTTCCCTATCCATAGATTTTGCATGTGGCATATGTTCCGTGTTTCTTATTAGATATTAGATAGCTTCTATAAGCACCAACGCACATGCCGAATTGCATAGCATTAGGTTAATAATGTGGGCGTGGCAGTTTTTTGCGGTTTGCGGGGGAGCGGGGGGTGATATCAAAATAAAACAACAAACTTGTACTGCGTATGGTAATTTCCTATCCAACGATATATGGCACATGTCTGTAGCTCTTGTAGTTTCTGAGATCGAGGCGTTGATACAGACAGACAGACGGACAGACGCACACACGGACGGACATGGCTATATCGACTCGGCTGTTGATGCTGATCAAGAATATATATACTTTATGGGGTCGGAGATGCTTCCTTCTGCCTGTTACATACATTTGCACCATATTATGATACCCTTTTCACCCATTTTTAATGGGTACAGGGTATAAAAAGGTGGAAAGCCTATATAGATGAACACAGCGAACTATCAACCTACACGGTTGAGACCACTGACACCCAAGTAAACTGCTTCAGAAACCAGATAATGCTGGAAGAAGCACGTTTCCCGTTGAAACGAATCTTAATACTTTTCGACAGCAAGACTCGCCATTTGATCAGCTTCACTGACAAAATTACCGTCTTTAAGATTCTTAAAGAAGTGGTGAACCCAGAAGTCGTAAATGGAATACATTGCGATTTACCGACTTTAGAAAGTTTTCAAAACAGTTTGGTAGCATATATTCCGACTACTTAATTCTGGCACTGAAAAAATATGATGGCAAATATAACAGTTAAAATGAGCAAGTTGAGATCATCACCGCCGAACACAGAGCAGCTCAGAAAAATATTAAACAAGTCCTCCGTGACTACCTTTTCCCTAAAATGACCAAATTAGTAAACTAAATTGTGTCAAACTGTAGAGTTTGCACAAAAGCCAAATATGACAGGCACCCGAAAAAGCAAGAACTCGGGCATAGCCCAACATATGCAGGAGAAATTTTGCGTATTGACATATTCTCAACGAACAAAAAACTATTTTTGACCAGCATTGACAAATTTTCCAAATTCGCCGTAGTTCAACCGATGGCGTCGAAAGCGATTATCGGCATCTTTATTCAGCTGGTGAATTTATTCTCAAATATAAGAACTATGTACGGTGACAATGACGCTGTATTCAAATCTGAAAAAATAACTTCTCTGCTAAAAAAAAAGCTACAACGTTGACGTTGTGAATGCACCTCTCCTCCACAGCTCTTCGAATGGTCAAGTGGCGCGTTTCCACAGCACTAAAACAGAGATTGCAAGATGTCTCAAAATCAATAAAAAAAATTAACTAAACAGTAGAACTAATCCTGAGCGCGACAGTAGAATACAACAAATCTGTTCACTCAATCATCGTCGGACGAGTACCGAACAACCATATATGAAACAAGTGAGAAAAGTTATCTTCGGCTTGCCGAAGATGGTATACCCTTGCAGATCTTTACAAAATTGCAATAAGTACTTATGTAAAAATCAGAAGTCTTTTCAAAATTATTGGTATGGCTATGTCAAATGAATAAATATTGAATTCGGTTGCAATAGCTTGGAAAACAAAAAAGTTTTCCATACAAAGACTTGAAATCTGATTGATCGTTTGTAAGGCAGCTATATGATATAGTGGTTCGATCCAACCGATTTTTAAACTTAATCTGCGTGCAACAAAAATAATGATCTGGTAAAAATTTCAAAACGCTAGTTTTAAAACTACTGTCTATTTTTGGCATAGAAACAGACGGACAGACGGATAGACGGACATGGCTATTTCGACTCGGCTGTTGATGCTGATCAAGAATATATATACTTTGTGGGGTCGGAGATGCTTTCTTTAATGCGTTACACATTTCTGGACAAAATTATAATACCCTCTGCAAGGGTATAAAAATGGCAAGATCTCAGCAACTAAACATGGACTGGGTTACATCTGTCCATTCAAGACAAAATGGAGTCTTTGAAGTAGTAGAAACAGTACTCCTAAAAAAATAGAAGGCTAGGCAACAAATGGACCCCCTTGTGCTCTGAAGAAAAAATACAAGCTGACATGGGAACGTCGGTTCTCATTAAGGGGAGGATGGTCCATGAGGACAACCTCAGATAAACAGGCCTCAATTTTTAAATATTTTAGGCACATAAGGTCACACACATTAATACCACACCTCTCCTATTTTTTTCATTACAGTATTTTTATTAATTATTTGCATTTCGGCAATAGCCAAGGCGCGAATAACCGACTATTCTCATGCTAATTACCATATATACCCATAGTACGAGTAGATGGAAATGTTTTAGTATTTGAAGACCAAGAATATTTAAGACACTCTAGAAATTTGACCGATTTTATAAAAATTATAGATGACACTGAAATAATGTCCGATTTTTTTCCCCATTCGCACATGCGAAAATTGTTAGGCACAATAGGATCTTTAGGAACTTAGATTTTTTGGGCACCATATTGGAGGTTGTTGCCGGCACTCCAGCTGCCTCAGATTTTGCAAAGATTCGAATGCCCGAGTCACAACTAATAAACTCAAACAATAGACAAGTAATTATTAACTCAGCGACTCAGAAGATAATTAATTACCTAACGGAAACAATAAATAAAATTATTAAAACAACTGAAAACAATTTGGTTAATTCGCCACATTTATATAAAGCACTTTTAGCTAGAAATAGAATGCTAATTACAGAAACTCCACGCAGACGGCAACTCTCGTTGTCTCACCCAGCCCAGTCACTTGAAAACAATTACACAGATTGATGATGGAGTCATAATTGTGAATGAGAGTCCAGCACGGATCAGCATAGACGGTGGCCCAGAAATAGCGACAATTGGTATCCATCTAACTTTTGAGAAATCGGCTACCATCAATGGGACTAAATATGTGAATCAACGTGTAACATTGAAGAAGAGTCCGGGCATAGCAGAATCACCTCCCCTGGACATCGTTGGTCATGATCCTGCATACCACTGCTTCATAGGATGAACGACATCAACCTACGCATCATTCAGGATTTTAAAGAGGAGGTGAACTCAGCGCGTAACTCCAAGATATGGTTGGCTGACGGAGTTGGATTGAGCGTCATCCTATTCGGTTCCCTGCTCCTTTTTTAAATATTCAGGAAAAGGCGAGACTCGATGGAAATGCTGAAGACAGTCGACAAATTAAAGGTGATAGAGGACGGTTACGATCTTAAGGAGAGACAGTGAATCTACCGTTCAATGCTCCCAGCCAAGATCGACCAGCAGCGGTTGCCTGTGTCGCAAATGCGGTGTTAGCGCTGATGGTCATGCAGTCGGCTTGCCGGCTATTATTTTGTACCGCGACAATTTGTTTATTTGTATTAACCATTTATTGTATTTTGCTTTGTTAAAATTATTTTAAATGAGTTGTATATTCGATTTGGACTGGAGCGCAGCTTCTAAAATATATTGCTCCGGCTATAGCCGTTATAAAATACATAATTGATTGTTTCATTACTGAGCCACAAGGACCGTGGTTTCGGAAGAAAAGTATTTCCCAACGTAATCAACATACTTTAGCAAGCAACCTTATCTTTCTGGAAGAAGAAGGACGTCCGGGATCGACACACCACATTGTACCAACAGGAAAAGGAGAACTACGTAATTGGCGCCCAACAACGAAGGATCAACACCCTCAACACATATGCTTACGATTATAAAAAAACATGTAAATTCACACCTAAACCTAAAAGTCACCAAGATCGTTAACCTGGGTTTATCTATCTAAGGAAATCCCATAGAGAAAGTATGTCGTCTGGTTAGGGCACGAACGATAGAAAGACATAAGCTTACATTTTGTTTTAAGAGATTGGTGAAACACCAATTTTGAAAATTGTCCAAATCTGACTGAAGTTTATATTGGGCAGAAGGGGATCTGTATTGAAGACAAAGCTTAACGTCGTCTGCATACATAAGAACCAGAGAGTTTGTTATGGCAGGGGGTAGGTCGTTAATAAAGATAGTGAAAAGTAGTGGCCCAACATGGCTTCCTTAGGGGACTCCCGATGTAGCACTAACAAGACGAGAGTGTACATCCTTAAAAAGAACACCTTGGGTTCTCCCAGCGAGGTAGCTAGATATCCACGTGAGAAGGTCTGAGGGATATCCTACTAAGTTCAAAAATAAATAAGTAAATACTAAGTTTACCTAAGATGTGACATTACCAATTTTTCAAAACGCTTTGGAATTGCTGACAATTTTGAGAATACTCTATAGTTTGTAGCATCCGATTTTTTTCCTTTTTTGTGTAAGGGAATTATGAACGATTGCTTCCAAATTTGCAGAAAAATCGAAGCCAGGCGTTCCACGATTTTCCATATGCTATTTCGTCATGTATTCGTCTTCGATAGCAATGCTTCACTTTTCACCATCGCTTGAGTTTTTCGTCTCTCAATCTTACTCCAATGGGTTCAGTACAATAACTGTTAGATTCATAAGAGTTTACATCTGGAGAAACCTACAAAATTCTTAGAATAATTTCAAGGGCTCAGTCATAATATGCATTATTTATTATCTAGTTGTAGACCCCAAGTGCATTTGTTCGTGAAGCTTATATATCGGTCAAATAAATTGTTTATTAAATTAGTTGTGATTTGTGATCTTTGATCTTCAACCCCGACGGACGTGTTTTTAACAAATCTCCAGTTAATATTGAAGTCTAAGTGTAAAATTCAAGCCCAAGTGAAACCATTAAATAAAAGCGAAAAGACGCTAATACATATTTATATGTGTTTCAAAAAAACCCTATATACTCCTGTGAATAAAATAAACAAAAACAAGTAAGGTAGCAGCAGTCGAGTTTCCCGATTGCAAAATACCCTGTACCCTTAGACATGCTTACAATTTATTTATTTAGTATCAATAAATAAATGAAACAATATTCTATTAGAAAAGAGGACCATAACAATATAAATTTGGTATAATTTTGGTTATGAAAATAAGTTTCGTGTGTCATAAAGCCATACACATTTCGCTGTCAGCGTCGCAGTCGGCGTCGCGCAATGCGTGTTTTGCTGCGCTTCTGCTTCCCTTGCCATAGATTTTGCATGTGGCATAACTTCCGTGTTTCTTATCCGATTTGGTTCAAATTTAAAAGTTAGATAGCTTTTATAAGCACCATATGCCGAATTGCATAGCATTAGGACAATAATTGTGGGCGTGGCAGTTTTTTGAGGTTTGCGGGGGAGCGTGGTCGTGACAGTTTTTTGCTGTTTGCGGGGGAACGGAGGGTGATATCAAAATAAAAAAACAAACTTGTACTGCGTATGGTAATTACCTATCCAACGATATATGGCACATGTCTGTAGCTCTTGTAGTTTCTGGCGTTGATCTAGGCGTTGATACGGACAGACGGACGGACGGACGGACAGACGGACATGGCTATATCGACTCGGCTGTTGATGCTGATCAAGAATATATATACTTTATGGGGTCGGAGATGCTTCCTTCTGCCTGTTACATACATTTGCACCATATTATGATACCCTTTTCACCCAATTTTAATGGGTACAGGGTATAACAAGTGAAAACAATAAACTAAACAAAATATGAGCGCACCCGGCGCTCAAAATCAGAAGCGAGAGCTTCAAGCAAAACAAAACAAAAACAACTCCTACATCTCACTCACCCACATATCAAATCACACAAACCATTATCAAAACTTGCACCCGCAGAGTGATGAAAGAGCGCGATCTTGCTCTCCAGCATTGGAGAGACCCAACAATTACTCTCAGCAACGAAGACCAGAATGCGCGCCAAATTTACCCGCGCGTATACCAACAACAACTTCCGCGATACAAATGAACACACACTCAACTCTCCCGCTCACAGCAGTTACGCTCTCAACTCTCCCACTCTCAACTCTTCCGCTCTCAACAACCTCAGACACAAATACCACAACTACAGCAACTATAGCAACAACAACCACAGTTTGCTATGCTTCAATGCCGATACGCTCTTCCTCAGCGAATATTAAAACACCCACAACCTCAATACCCGCTCCAACAACAATAAACAAAACTCAATCCTCTCTCCCAAACAAACAAAACTTAAAACGTCACCGAGAAAATCAGTCTCCAAACGGTTCCAAAGATCTTTTAAATGGCAACAAGAAACAGAAGAATAAAACTCAAACCGCTACTCAAAAAACACTCAAAGAGTACTGGCTAGCCGAGCCAAACTCAAGCAACCGCTTTGAGTTACTAGCACAAGATGATGAAGACGAAAACCAAACTGACAATGGGACAAATGCAACGATAAATACGCAAATGCAAATTGAGCACAAAAAAGCAAAACCCCCCCCCCCATATATGTTCAAAATGTTGAAAACATTTACGCACTAACTACTGCTTTAAATTCATTAAAATAAACACGATATGAACTTAAAGCACTGTCAACTAATGAAATACAAATACAGCCACTAGAAACTACTCACTACCACAACATATTAGGACTATTAAAAGATAAATCGACCAAATACTACACCTTCAGACCAAAAGACCAGAGAGGATTTAAGGTAATCCTTCGTAATGTCCATCACGCTACAGACAAAGACGATATTTTAAATGAACTAGCTCAGCAAGGGCATGAAGTTATAAAGTTACACAACATCCAGCGCTACGACTCCAAACAACCATTGCCTCTATTCTCTATTGAACTCAAAATGAAAGAAAATAAAAAAGACATCTATAAAATTGAGCACCTTCTTCACTGCAAAGTAATTTTTGAGCCACCGCGACCAAAGCGAACACTTCCCCAATGTACAAACTGCCAAAAATATGGACATACCAAAAACTACTGCACCAAAGACCCAACTTGTGTAAAGTGCGCTGGAAAACACAGCTCCTCATCGTGTACTATAAATACAAGATCGGACCGAACAAGTATTAAATGTGCATTATGCAGTGAAAACCACACAGCAAACTACAAAGGTTGTATGGTGTACAAAGCACTGCAAATCCAAAAATACCCACCTCTCCGGAAGAAAGAAATACCGGTAACAGAAACAAATCAAACGACACAATACAGTACAACAAATAACGTAGCAATCTTAAAGACGCCAGCTATATCCTATGCCGAAGTCTTAAATAGAAACCAAGTAACTAGCCATCAAACCAACTCAGCAATCCAAACTGCTAGTGTACCTGATATACAGCCTGCTCCAACTCAATTAAGCCAAACCGCACAAAATGATTTTGACGAACTAAAACAATTGATGAAACAATTAATAGCCCAAATGACAAATATGATGAACATTGTCACGCTCCTAGTATCTAAACTTGACAAATAAACACCTAACAATCGCCATCTGGAATGCTAACGGACTTTCACGCCATTTACTTGAACTAAAAACATTCTTAAATGAAAAGCTAATTGACGTCATGCTCATTTCTGAAACTCACTCAACTGAGAAAACCTATATAAACATACCTGACTATAATATATTCTCTACTAATCACCCGGACGGTAAGGCCCATGGTGGTACTGCAGTAATAATTAAAAAAAGCATAAAGTGCATAGAGCTCGATGGATTCAAAAAGGACTACATACAGGCTACTACTATATCGACCTCAGACACAACGGGTCCAATAAATATATCTGCAGTTTATTGCCCACCTAAATTTAACAATACAAAAGACCAATACCTCGATTTTCTAAAATCACTGGGAAATCGGTATTTGGCAGGAGGTGACTATAATGCCAAACACATAACATGGGGGTCCAGACTTACCACTGCAAAGGGAAGACAATTGTATGAAGCAATAAGAAGCAATAATAGCCGTGCCTTAAGCACAGGCGAGCCGACTTACTGGCCAACTGACATAAACAAACTACCGGACTTAATTGACTTCTGCATTACAAAAAATATAACTTGCGATAACCTAACAATAAAATCATGCCTAGACCTCTCCTCCGACCATTCCCCAATATTAATTACGTTACATGGTGGGGTAGAAGAAAACAACAATGACCCCCCTTTATTTAACCACAAAACAAACTGGAATATGTTTCGCGAGATTTTGGAACAGAACATGGAAATAAATATCTCTCTAAAGACAAACAACGAACTGGACTCCGCAATAGCATATTTAAATGACAACATCATATATGCAGCAACGCAAGCGACACCATCTATAAAAATGACTGCATTAAAGAAAACTCCCGCCTTTATTACAAAGATAACCGGCTACAATACTACCTTAGCAACCTCGGAACCTCCTTATCTACTAATTATTCTCTGTGGAAAGCGACCAAAAAATTGACGAACTCAACTATACACAAGCCGCCTATAAAAAGAAACAACAACACATGGGCGAGATCAAACAAAGAAAAAGCAGACACTCTTGCGGAACACTTTAAAACATCATTTACCAATGACATGGACAACGGCAACGCTGAGCTTCCAACACAAATCACCAACCCAAATTGTGCAATTAAAACTATAACAAAGGCAGAAATTAAATCTCACATAAAACAAATTAAAAACAAGAAAGCCCCCGGATATGACTTAATCGGAGGAAAAATTCTGAAAGAACTACCAGACGCTATAATCACCTATATTAGAAACCTCTTTAACGGAATCATTCGACTACAATACTTTCCCATAACTTGGAAGGTAGGCCAAATTAAAGCAATTCCAAAACCAAATAAAAACGCCAATACTGTAAGCTCGTACAGACCAATCACTTTATTACCTGTCCTCTCAAAAGTATTTGAAAAAGTCCTATTAAATAGAATCGAGCCAACCCTGACACAAAAAAATATAATACCTCCGCACCAATTCGGCTTTCGGAAGCAGCACTCGACCGTCCAACAGGTCCATCGAGTAATTAATAAAATAACAGAGGATTTTGACAAAAGAAGTTTTGCTATGCTGTGTACCTGGACATTGCTAAAGCATTTGACAAAGTATGGCACAAAGGACTGCTGCATAAGCTAAGAAATATACTACCAGACAACTTATATACCATCCTACAAAGCTATATAACGGACAGATATTTCTATATCAAATATGACAATGAATGCTCAGATGTTATGCCAGTAACAGCGGGTGTTCCCCCAAGGTAGTGTGCTTGGACCCATCTTATACCTGATTTACACCTCCGATATTCCAGCGCCAACTATCCCTGGATCAATGATTGCTACGTTCGCAGATGATACTGTATTAATGTCGTCAAGCGCGTGTGAAAAAACAGCTGCAAGTACCTTACAACAAATCATGACACAAACAGTATCCTGGTTCGAGAGATGGGGCATCGAGATAAATAAAGACAAAACTCAACAAGTAATATACACAAAACGACAACCCAAAAACCTCGCAATTAAAATCAACGACAATCAAATATTGCTACGCCCATATGCCAAGTACCTTGGACTAACCATTGACGCAAAACTGACATGGAAGCAGCACATCCTAAACAAACGAAATGAAATAAAAAACAAATTTCGACAACTTAACTGGCTAATAGGAAAACACTCAAAACTAAAATTACATTACAAAATTGCAATATACAAGGCGATAATAAAACCAATATGGACGTATGGAATAGAAATCTGGGCAACTGCCAGTAAATCTCACTTACAGCTAATTCAACGAACGCAATCGAAAATGCTCAGAACAATGACAAATGCCGAATGGTATATTAGAAATGAAGATATCCATAAAGACCTAAACATAGAGACAGTCAACGAAACTATTAAAAAAAGCAGCAAAAAACACACAAATCAACTACTAAACCACCAAAACCCAAACCTGAGACAAATACCGATGAGAGAGCCGGAACCGAGAAGATTAAAACGAAAAACTCCAACAGAATTAAATTATTAGTAATTATTAGTAAACTATTAAAGTATTAGCGTATCCTTGCAATGGGAAGGGCCGCTACCCTTTTTTTCCATTCTTCAACCATTACTCATTGTTATTCTTTAAAAAAACAGAATGTAATTTAAAGGAAATTAATAAAAAAAAAAAAAAAAAAAAAAAAAAAAATTAAATTAGTTGTTGGACCAATCCCTTTAACATTATTTTTTACATACTTATATATATGTATGCACATGTTTAATGGTTGATAAATCCTCATGTCTTGACTGGTTTTCTTTATACCTACCATTTAATTAACATTAGTGGAAGTTTATAGTCTCGAAAACCGTGAGCAGCTTTAGGTCACTGTGGAGGGTTGTGTTCCATACCACACATACCACTCGCAGCCAGTGATCGTCCTCGAAATCTTATTTTGGATGCTCTGGATTCTTCGGACTTGGCTGTCGCAGGCCAGGCCCAAACTTGGCACTATGAAAAAGTGAACTTAAACTGTTGCAATCGAGAAATCTAACGAGCGAGTCTACTTCCGGCATTTTTTTGGCGCATGAGCCAGAGGAGACTCGAATGAACGGTGACAACCTCAAATTATTGCAGCTCGAGATAACAGTGAAATTTTTCAATGGCTAAGCATTCTAGTTTTGTGATGCTGTAATTTCACTAAGCGCGACTTAATTTTTTTGACATAAATGCAATAGCTGCACTAATACTGCCCGAATTCCAAAGTCGCTTGCATCGCAATGAAGATAAAACTTCTTTCCAAAATCTTGATTAGTAAGAATTGGTGCTGATGTCAAAACTTGATTAAATTTGTCCATTGTCACCTGAGCGCCCGTCGTCCATTCAAACTTACGTAATCAGACAAATGAGATCAGAAAAATTCCGAACGAATTGACGAGTCTGCTTATGGTTCTTTGGTGGACGCCAATTTACAATGCAAGAAACTTTAGCTGGCTCAGTGTAAATACCACCGCTACTAAAGATACCTACATAATTTAGGCTCGTTCCACGAAACTGACATTTCTCCAAATTCAGAGTATGATTAGCTGTATGAAATTGCTCAACTAGTCTTACTAAAATGACAGGACGAGTGGCAGTCTTCTGACACGACAAACAAATCGTTCAGGTATCCGAACACACAATATCGCAAATCTAGATGTATTATTTGATCCATCAACTGACACATGGTGGACGGAGCATTGCATAATCCAAACGGCATCACCTTCAACCGATATAATGGTCGGCCAGGGACTTAGAATTAGGGAATTAGATTTGCCAATAGGAGTCTTTGAGATCTAGCTAGGAAATTATGTTGGCATCGGTGCTTGTTAACAGATAAGCAACCTTTTTGCTTTCCTCATTGGAACATCCTCCACCATCCTCACTGGAGAACTCCATGGGCTTGTAGACGGCTCAATCACATCCATCACATTCTTTTTAAGTTCGGCATATTTCGATTTTAATTTTAAAGTATGATTACTAGGCTTATATTCACTATTACTAAAAATACGATTTATTACTTCATTATACTTCATTATATTTTTCTAATCTATGTCGATAAGGAAGCAGCCGTAAAGCCACTCTACGTTTTCCACTCTAATCGACGTCTTATCGATTAAGGTTCCTATTACCTCATAATAAGACCTCATAAAATTTCTCAGAAATTTTTGTTTGCGGGCTCTGATAAGCTCCATACTCATAAAGTTTGAAAGATAGTCTTTATAATGTTGACGGATGAATTCATCCGTTTTGATCCACCTTTTTCAGTAAATAGAATATTCCCTTTCTATTGATTACACATATTTATTAAATCGCTGTCCAGAGTTTCATTCGTAAGTGAGGTGACTCTATAAATAAACTCCTCTACCCCTTATCAATTCGTTCGTGGTTTTCCTCCAACAGTTCTCTTAACGACAGCTTCGCCTTGATTACTGCTCTGGCTACCGTCCAAGACTAAGGTGTTTGCTCCGCTAGTATATTCTACGTGAGGTTCTGCTGGTATTATTGGATTCGACGGCTTTGGCATTGCTTTTTTTCTGGCAAAGTTTCTGGCGATCATACCTCGCATAGCTGACTAGGAGTGAGACGTGGCTGTTTATCAATTGGTACGCTGCAAAAAAAACCATACCGAATTCTCCGGCAGCCATGCATCGATACAATTCTTATGAAAGACATGCATGCAAGACAGTAAGTAGCAGGGATGGATGTTATCCATAAAGGTTGCACAAATGCCACAGACATAATAGGGTCTCGCCGGTGAGGCATGCGGAGGTGTGTTATTTACAGGCATTTTTAAAATTACTTATTCATATTAATTGTGCCTGGATGTGACATGTACTGAAAAAAAAAATAATCGGTGGAAAATAATAGCTTGCAGTGTCAAAAAATATGTAAATTTGTTCGGATTATTGAAACTATATTAAGAGGGTAAAAGCCCAAAGCTCTCTAAAAGTTTTTATTCGGAAAGCAAGGCATTGCAGCTTTTAAGCTAGTTTCAGACAACAATCACCTAAATTAAACTTTAACTTTAATCATAAAAACCATCCATCTTATTGATTGTCTTTTTTTCATTAATAGTTTTTATTAATTGGTAAGAAATAATAAAAGTACCATCCCAACAAATAATCGAGTAGGGGCACCCGCGTTTAGCATGTTTCCCCGAAATATTTTTCTAAATAAGCAACTCAAGTTTTTTTTATTTTGTTCATACTTCAGTAATTTTTTGTAACTATCGATCACCCGGCTTATCCAACATTGATTATATTTCCCCATACAAATTTTTGGTGGAAGGGGGATATTTAATGTACAAAATTCACGCAACACTTGTTTTTCTTAGAGGATAAAATATATATATTTTTGCCCCGCGCTGATGGTGATATGGTCGTAGTGGTGCTCAATCAGGTAATTTCCGAAGGTTTTGCAAAGGTCCGACGCCAATGCGTTTTACCCTATTTATACCCCCCTTTCCAGTCATGAAAGCTTTCCCTGGAGGCTTCGAGTGTGGCCAAGTTGGCAGGGTGTCTTTAACACGTGTGGGTATGAGCTTATATATATATTTAGTCCGTCCGATACTGGACTGCAGCACATGCAGGTGGAGCGCTCAATACGGGGTTCATCAAGACCACATAGAATCTGTGAAAAAGAACTACTTGCTAGTCGCAATTATAGGACTCATGCAAAACTTCACCTTCCTTCTTATCTTAGCAGATCCAATTAAATATAATTAGCTTACCATCTCTAAAAACCGTAGAAAGACGCTAAGTGTCCTATTCTAACATAACCGTAATAATGTTAATGTAGATAGCCAGTACATACTAGCACGACTAATATTTAACATTCTTAGGGGGAACTCCAACTTATGCGACAGCCTTTAGGGCACTGTGTTCGGTCAATAACGGCCTTTATGGTATTACTGCACTTTGCACTTCCTCTTCGCTTAAATTACGCTTAAAAAACGCGCTCTTATTATTCCTCGTAATCATTTCTACCCTTAGTTTTCTGGGATATTTTCCCGCGATTGGTTACGAACGATAAATGGCAGCGCCCATCGATTGGTTGTGCGGGAGGTGGGCTGTACGTTATGCAGCATATGAAAATGTATATGTATAAAACTAAATTTTGCCAAATCGGGATTTTGCTAAGGATCAGTATTTATGAATATCTGTTGCAGAACAATTTATATTGGTATTTGACTATGTTTATCCATACTAACTTTTGTTTTATATTCCCAAAATTAATTTTATTTAAGATATTAGGATTTATTCATATCTCGAAAAAACGAAATAAAAAATTTTACAATGGCTGAGTTTTCCTAATATTTACTGTCCCCTTATTCATGCTTGTGTTGTATGCAAGGCTTTTCTATGTACATACATATTAATGTGTAATTTTTGTTTTGAATTGAATGCATAAATAAAGTAGTTTATTCATACGATGACATTCGGATATAAACACTAGCAAATTTGCAAAGTTTTAACAACGGAACTGGAACAAAATGCCATTTACATAAATTTATTAGATTATTTGATAATCATAGTTAAAATTGAAGTTAGCCCATGCTTATATTTATAAATCGAGATAGTCGTGTTTGACTATTTAAATTCGGTGGGATTTTCTTGCTTTCAGAAGCCACTTTCAGAAGCCACTTTATGATCTTGTGGGCTTTTGTGTGTGTGCAACAGCTATTGCTGCAGTTGTCGCCTTCGACAAATGGTTGGAAGGCAAATTAAAAATTGAAGATCACTGCAGACGCGGCCAGTGTACAGGGGTCGGGCCCATAGGCCATAAATCAAAAAAATTATTCAAATATATTTACATAAAATGTAACCAATTCTGCTCTAAAATGTCGAAACTTTGTCGCCCCATACCTGATTTTTCTATAAATCAAACATTGATGCTGATTTTAAAAAGAATCAGCATCAAAGTTGTGAACGCGTGTTCATTTGCGTTGCAAAATTGGCAGCTCTGCATATTTTTTACTTCCCAACCAACTTCAAAGTCATCAAACGTCTAGAAAAGTGCTCCGATTTTAATTATTTAAAATGGATTTGAAAGGTGAAGGTATTTACTTTAAATGCGTATAATGACAATAAGCTAATTTGCCAAATTTTCTCTTGTGAAATTAATCTTTTCGTCAACCCTTTTTGTGTCTTTTTGTGTGCGTCTTTTTCATGTTTACTTAAAGTTTTAATTATATTGCCACGCGCTCCCCCCAATGTGAGTATTAAAAGTGCATTTTTTTATATTCTTAGATAATATAACTGTTAAGTCTAGCTGCAAATAGTTGCAAACCTATTTATATTAATCAATAAACTAACGCCGCCTCCCTCTTTTTCAACGCTAAAAATGCTTTGAAACCAGCTGTTCTTTTTGTGTTTTTGTGATGTTGCTTTTGTTATCGTCATTTGTGAATGTACAAGTTAACTACAAAAATTGCACAACCTAACTTAGCTCGCTAATAAAAGGCTGATCTAGCGTCTGGAAAACTTCCTCACCAAGGCGCGTGCAACCTAAATTCCCCTTCCACTGCCTCTGCAGCGAACACGCCATCCGCTGCTGACCATTTGCCAAAACTTCTCACTCAGCAGTTTCTTGTAGCTGCAGCTTTGTCGCCGCTACAACTGTCGCCGACGCCGCCGCAGCCAACTCAGCTTAGCTTAGGGATAGCATTGATCTAAGTAATCAGTCACAATCGTTTTTTTTTTTTTTTTTTTATAACATTCTTAATTTGTATTTAAAATCTGTCCAAGTGGACAATCATTAAATGGTTTGGGGGGACCTTGACTTAAGGGAGGTACATGCAATGTATATCTTATGAGGTTGACTTAGGTGTCTATTGGTTGGGGAGATCAAGCGGGTGTTTCCTTTTCAGGCGTCTTGGGGATTGCCTATTATCTAGGAGGTTGATGGCCAGGTGGTTGGGGTGGTTATCCAGTCTTGTTATGTATCTTCCGCTGAGACGGGTGATCTCCTCTGCTACACATCTAATTCCAAGCTCTTTATGGATTATTGAGTTTTCGTGGTACGGATGGGCGTTCGAACTATTCTCAGGCATTTATTCTGAAATCGCTGTATTTTGATGCGGTTCGAACAGCTTGCCGTGCCCCACAACTGTATCCCATATGTCCAGATTGGCTTAAGCACTACCTTAAAAATAAGCAGCTTGAATTTTACTTTAAGTTTGGACCTCCTTCCCAGGAGCCAATGCAGTTGCTTAAGCCGTAGGTTGGCCTGGTTGCGCTTATTGATTAGGTGCGGACGCCATGTGAGCCTGCGGTCCAGTGTCAGCCCTAGATATTTGGGAGTGTTATTAGTTGGGATGGTTTCCCCATTGAGTGTGACGGGGGGGCATTCTCCCCTGCCTAGTGCGAAGGTTGTTTGTGTAGATTTCTCGGCGTTAACCACGATGTTCCATCGTTTCATCCATGGACCGGAGCATTCAGTTGCCTCTGGATGATGGCTGAAGCTTCCTGAGGATCTTTGGCGGAGGCTAGGAAGGCGGTGTCATCGGCATAAGTGGCTACTGTGAGGTTCCGGGAGGGGGTGATGGGGAGGTCCGCTGTGTAGAGTGTGTATAAGATGGGTCCAAGAACACTGCCTTGTGGTACTCCTGCTCTTATGGGCCTAGGGGTGCTGATTGATGATCCGCATCTCACTCTGAATTCTCTTCCCTCTGTGTATGACTTGAGGAAGGCGAAATGGGAACTTGGGAGGTGGGATTTAATTTTGAAAAGTAGTCCAGGGTGCCAGACTCTGTCAAACGCCTGTTTGACATCCAGCATAACGGCGCAGCAGTACTTCTTCTTTTCGAAGGCCTCAAGTATGCTCTCAACAATCCGGTGGCATTGCTCAGGTGTTCCGTGAAGGCGTCTGAAGCCAAACTGGTGGTCAGGGATCAGACCGGCCTCCTCCAATACTGGCAGTACTCTACGTAAAAATACTCTTTCAAGTATTTTGGAAAGGATTGCTAGCAAGCTAATCGGTCGATACGATGCTAGGTTGTCTTCAGGTTTCCCAGGTTTGAGGTACACAATTACTTCCGCTCGCTTCCACTCTTTAGGGAAGTACCCTAGACGGAGGCAGCTATTGAATATGTTGGCCAGCCTTTGGGAACAGATTAGGGGCAACATTTTCAGTGCTGTTGCATCGATACGGTCAGGACCCGGTGACTTGCCATTATTTAGGGAGGCGATCTCCTGCGCAATCTCCTCTGGTTCGACGGGCTGTATTGGCAGGCCAGGGGCACTTGGGCTGTCTATGAACCTTATGGTTGCAGCTCTCTCTTCGCCAGTGCATCTGTCGAACGGTGCGAATGCACTATGTAGATGATCAGCAAAGGCTTCTGCTCTTTCGACCTCAGTCCGACACCAGGAACCGTCCACTTTTCGCACGGGTGATATCTTCTTTACAGGTCTTTTTATGTGCCTCGTGACATTCCACAGATTGTGTTGCGGGTCTCCAGGTTCCAGCTCCATAAGGAATCTATGAAACGAGTCCTGCCGTAGGATGGATAGCTTGTCCTTCAAATCCTTGGTGGCACGATTAAGTGCTGTCTTGTCCCTGGGGTTGCGCGAGGAAAACCAGACTCTTCTGCGGCGCCTTTTTTCGGCCACGAGGGCCGCGATTTCCGGAGACCACAAGTGCACGTCTCTTTTAGGTATTCTCGGGGTAGTCGGTGGAGGTGGATTCGCAAACTCAGCGGCATTGGGCATCTCTTTCGTTAGTTTTTCTATGGCCGCATCTATGTTGCTTGGTGTGGAAAGAGGGGTATCTGGGTACTGGGAGGAAAGTATCCAAAACGTAAACTTGGGGGCATTTGTGTGTTTTCCGGTGAGTCTTCTAAGCGGGATTTTTCTGAGGACGGGGATGTTTAGGAGCAAGTTTACTGCGCTGTGGTCAGATAGCAGTTTATCATAGCTTGAGCATGTTATCTTAGAGTGTCCTATGCCCTTGGAGACGGCGAAGTCCAGCAGATCCGGCTGTTTTGAAAGGTCGGTAGGCCAGTGTGTGGGTTCTCCAGTGGAATGGCAGTCCAGACTCTTCCGCTGCAGGTACTTATAGAGCTTTATGCCTTTGGGGTTGTTTGTGCGGGACCCCTACCAGGAGTGTTTGGCGTTAAAGTCTCCGGCTGCTATAAACCGAGGACCGAGGGACTCGAAGAAGTCCAGAAGGTGGGTCTCGGTTATGGAGTGTCTGGGTGGGAAGTAAACCGCACCAATGGTGATATCTCCCTGTGGGCTAGAAATCCCTTGGCATCTGAAACATTGTGGAACGTCGTTGAATTTCAGTGGGGGCTCTACGGTGACGACTGATCTGCAAATCCTCTTTATTTTAAAAACCTCTGTGTTGTTGCTTGCTGGTTCTAGATTGACAAAGAAGATCCCCAGTGGTTGTTTGGATTTCCTGCCAATGGGATTGTGCAGATCCCTCACAGTATGGCCGTATTTGTGGAGTTCTTTTTTAATTTCAGTCTGGTCCGTTGAGTGGTGAAGTCCCTTGATGACCGCCCTGTAAGCTCTCTCATCCTTTGGTTGGAAGGTGCGGTGTCTTTTGTTATGTGCCACGAGGTGCTGACGTAGGGCTGTGTAGGACTCCTTGTCTGGCATCATTACGCGTACGTTATTATTTCTCTCCGTTTTATACGAGAAATCCATTTTGGTTCCGACTAGAGTTGTTATCATCTTGACAACCTCTGTAATGTCGGTCACGTCTGGGATGTAGATCGGGGGAGGCTTGAGGGTCTTCGGGATCGGGATTGGTTTCTCTTCTGTTTTAGATGCGACTGCCTCTGAGGCAGTTTTGGGTTCGTCATGATCGTCGTCATCTTCTTTACTTGAGAGGAGGGCAAAGGGGTTATTTGCCAGCTTGCTGCGCAGAACTGCGCTGGTGCTAGGTGTGACGTTTGGCTTCTCTCCTTGCCTATTACGCGCGGACTTGCGCTTGATCTTGCTGGGCTCCGAGAAGGAAGAGCTCCAGCTTGAGTCTCTGCTCGAACTGCACTTCCTTGCTTTGAGGGCCTTCTTACTGGGCATTGTTTTGACGAGCTTAATGGCACGCGGCGGGGCCTGCCAGTCCATACTCTAGGTTGGCGTTCTATGAGGTTTATGCAGATAATAAGTCACAGCAGCAACGGCAGCGAAAGGGCAACGGACAAAGTGGGACTCCGCTCTTGGCAGCCCGACCCGGCCCGTAAAATGTGCAATCCACCAAGTCCCACGTGCGGGAATAACAAAACACAAAATTCCGAAAAATAATTCAATTTAATACCGAAAACAAAGTTCCTTTTTGATGAACGATTTTTCAATGAAACTTTAATGAAACCGGGAACCCCGATCATCCAAATAACGCCAGCAGAAGTTGAACGTCTAAAAATTCTATCACTTAAAGCACTAGAGGCACTCCACATCAACAACACTGAACATCTAAATCACCTAAATGTTCAAACCACAATAAATCGGGACACCCTCATCCCGCTATTTGGGCTGGTTTTATTAATTAGTTGGATATTTCACACCTACGGTCGAAAAAAGAAGAATATTATACTACAGATGGCCCCTAGTTCGCAGATCAAGGACCTTGACCAAGGGAATAAACCAAAGGAGGTACAACCAAAAAAACTTCCGGAGCCTGATCCACAAATACAGTTCAACAACATTCCATATTTCTGATGCCTGCTTGAGGACAAGCAGAAATTAAGCAGTGAGGAGTTAACTACAAAAATTGCACAACCTAACTTAGCTCGCTAATAAAAGGCTGATCTAGCGTCTGGATAACTTCCTCACCAAGGCGCGTGCAACCTAAATTCCCCTTCCACTGCCTCTGCAGCGAACACGCCATCCGCTGCTGACCATTTGCCAAAACTTCTCACTCAGCAGTTTCTTGTAGCTGCAGCTTTGTCGACGCTACAACTGTCGCCGACGCCGCCGCAGCCAACTCAGCTTAGCTTAGGGATAGCATAATCTAAGTAATCGGTCACAATCGTACATCTAAATAAAGAACACTGAAATTACTTTGAAGTGTTTAATTTATAAAATATTAACTTACATATTCAATTTTATTTTATTTTTTATACCCTTGAAAAAGGGTATTATAATTTTGTCCAGGAATGTGTAACGCATTAAAGGAAGCATCTCCGACCCCACAAAGTATATATATTCTTGATCAGCATCAACAGCGGAGTCGATATACCCATGTCCGTCTGTCCGTCTGTCCGTCTGACCGTCTGTCCGTCTGTTTCTATGCAAAAAATAGACAGTAGTTTTAAAGCTAGCGTTTTGAAATTTTTACCAGATCATTATTTTTGTTGCACGCAGATCAAGTTTAAGAATCGGTCGGATCGGACCACTATATCATATAGCTGCCATACAAAGGACCGATATGAAAACAAGTCTTTGTATGGGAAACTTTTTTGTTTTCCAAGCTATTGCAACTGAATTCACCCTCCCCTTATAGGGTTGCCTATGCTTAGGCTGGCATTTCAGGGTACAACGCAGGCAATTTTGTGCCGGTTTTATTTCTTGTTGTGGTTCTTGATTATTTATTGCTTGTTTTCTAAATTTTGAATATAAACAAGTGGATTTAGTGTACAAATTTTTGATAGGGCAAGAATAATTATAAGAACAATAACAACAATTATTATAGTTGCATAAATGGATGTATTATTTTCTAAAATTAATTTTAAAACGTCATTATTTTGTACTGTCTTTATCTTGGTTACATTAATAGGTAAATATAATGGAGTTAAATAAAATTCTGGACTTAACGAATTTTCGCTTAAAATAACATTTCCAATCTTAACTTTATATTGTTTTATTCTTAAAATTTTGTTTCCATTTATTTGTTTATTGCCATTTAGCTCTTGACAATTTTGTGCGATTGTAGTCCCGTCAGTTTGATTCCATGTAAGTTTATATTTGGGTCAACGTATTAAATCATCTCATTCGAGAGAGTTGGTATAAAATCTAAAATAGGATTCGTGCGCTTAATTATATTTTTAATACATTTATAATTAACTTTTATTTTGCCTTGATTATAATTTTATTATCGTCTTCAAAATATGATTGTTGATCTGAATAGACTAACTGATACCCCTTATGGTTGGGATAGGAAATTATTTTAATGATTTAATGATTTTGTGGTTAATAGGGATATGTGAAATCAGTAATATTTCGTTATTTTTGTGGTGAATCGAAGATGATGTTTTGATTAAAAGTATATTCGGGCTGTTAATGATTTCTAACTTTTCGTAATTGACTAATTTTGGGTTAAAAAGTCGAAGACGTGAAAGTTGCATGCCCATATCTATATATTCTATGTATTCAATAAATTGTATGAGTTCATAAACAAGTGTCAATACTATTGCGGTTATTTTCGTAGTAAGTAAGTTTCTGCAGTCATTGACAAACATGACGACATCATTTAATTTATGAACTTGAATTGAATTTTCAACAATTCAGCAATCTGGGTGTGTCTGTATGTTTTCTTATTTTGTTACTAAAAGAAGTAGTGATAATGTTGATTTCCGTTAAATTATGATAATTCTTAGACAATGATGTCCATATGCTACGGGTATTTGAATTGGATTGCTTGAGAAGTGCACATAGCCAAGGTCGGAATCTGGGTTGGTTACTTGAATTTGTTGAGTATGGCCCGAGGCGAATAATAGAAGCAACATCATTATACACAAGGTTCCTGTGGAAGTTTAACGGTCTAAGTTATCTTATGTTTCATAAATTGTGTTTTGTAGTATTTGGTTTTCCTATTTCGATAAGTAATTTTTGTATGGTCTTCGTCTATTTTTTCTACATTTTTATCATGTCATGTTTAATTTTATGGTTGTATGTGTAAAGAATTGTTTCTATCTTGCTAAATTTTACTTCTTCATCATCAGATGAATTAATTATTCGAATTTTTTTATTTATTGTTTTATTTAATCTTTCGACGTCTGCTACCCCGTTTTTGCTGTATTGAGCTGTAATTCGATTTATTCTTCTTCAAGCCATCGCTTCAAAGCTAAACTGGAGAAAGCTCCGCCTCTGTCTGCCTTTATTGACTTGGGTTTACCTAACTGATTAAAAATGCGCATTAATGCGTTTCTCCATTCTATTCAGTCCTCTCTTTTAATTTGTTCAAGGGTAGCGAATCTCGAATAAATGTCAATGCAACTGATGTAATGTTTTTCCTCAGATGAGTAAATGTCTACAACAAATTTATCTCGACAATGCTCAGGGCTGGTTTTTCTATGTTCGGTTTTAGCTAAATTCGCTAAATATTTTGCACTCATTTATTATGTTTTGAATTTACAGTTGGCAATTTGAAAATAAGTGATTTTGTTTAAATAATTAAGTCTATTTCCGTATACCTGGATGTAAAAGTTTTTCATGTACTTGAAGTATAATTTCTTTGAACTCGGCGTAGAACCAACGTTCTTTAATAGGAAGAGACTGCGAATTACTTTTGTGTAGGTGGTATTAACAATTTCTGGGTGTGCTCTTTGGATAATTTAAAAATCTACATCGCTCTCAATATAAATGTTAATGTTGCTATAAATAAAATGATAAAGTAAAATTTGTTTTGCCTTTTTGAGTTTCATTACATCATATTGAATTGTGGCAATGTGGAGTTGTGGAGTAACCGAATATTATTGAATGCTCTACTTTATTTTTGTCGGATTTAATAAAGATTATTTTTTTTAAAATAATTTTTTAGCTTTTCTGTTAAATGAATAAGGTTGCTATTGTCTTCTTCTGCACTATGTTGAGTAACTTCACTATGATGATTTTCTTCAATTTTAATTCTTGATAATGCATCGTCAACTGAATTTTCCTTCCCTATAATATAGTCGAGTAATTCTTTTTCGATATCGCTCAAATATAATTCGTGTTCTTTAAGTGTTCTGCTAATAAAGGATATAGGATGACCATTTTGAGAAATGTAGTACTGCCCCAAGGGCTAAATTACTGGCATCTGTGGTTAAAGTAAATTTTTTTTTTGAAATCGGGTAATTGGTTTTCTAATTATCAAAGATTTAAGTTTTTTGGATGTAGTCAAGGTTTTTTTCATCTATTTTTGCTATTTTTACTTTCTTTGGAATTGGATACGAATCTATGGCCTTAAATTTAAGAGGGTTTGGTTTTATGCCATTAGGGGTTTCGATGTGACCAAGAAAACTAACTTCCTTTTTTAAGAATTCACATTTATCTAGCTGCAATTTTAAATTTGCTTGTCCAAGCTTTGAAAAAACTAGATGTATTGAATTTAAATATTCGGTAAGGGATGTTGAAAAAATTATAATATCATCCAGATATATTTATCAAGTATTTCGTCCATGCTTGGTATTGGATATCTGTCGGGATATATATATATAATTAAAATATAATATAAAATATATAATTAAATACTTGCTTTATTCGTAGTAAAAAAAATATAATTTTATTTTACCGAATTTTACTTTTACAAGTTATTTATGTTGAAGAACACTGACCGAATTAATTTAGGTCTCAAACTAAACTTGACTAATGGATCTGGATTGATTTACGATCAAGCCTCGGTCTCAAACTTTTTGATATGGACTTTGGATTTAGAGTCCTAAAACAATTTGGAGAGACTTTTGGAGTTCTTGACTTAGATTTACTCTTGAATTCAAGTGAGTTTGCTCTTGGATACAAGTGCTCTTTGATTTGGTCTTTCGATCTTGTAATCTAATACTTTTGTTTTCGAGTTTGGCGAGTCCGAGCTTTGAGCGTGGGAACGTAACAATGGGGTGAGGACTTAGGCAATAAATGTTTGGTCTACCACTGGGTGAAATGTTTAGTCTATCAGTGGGTGAGAATGTTTACATCCTGTTTTGGACTTTGGGGGTTTTCCATCTGGTCTTGTCTTGAGGATTCGTATGATTCTTATCTGGTATTGACTGGATAGCAAAGGGTAACATATTTATTACATTTGAATAGTGTAGAGTAGTATGGGGTATATGTCAGTCAGTTTCAGAATATCATTGAGAAAGGGATCAGTTTGATTTTAATTCCATTAAATATTTTCCGACAAAAAAAAATGTTTGCAAAAATAATCAAATTTTATTATTTTATCGAGGAAATAAAAAAAAAAGGTGCTTAAAGAGAAAGTATGGCACTAAAGAGGAATTACGAGCCAAGATTGCATATAGACAGTTGGAGTCTATTTCAGTTTTAGGTGCTGATAAGAGGTACCACGAACAGGATGCTCCTTTCAGAGCATAGACGTAGGAAATGGGTCCTTACCGACTCGGATAAAGAATACTCAAACAAGCAAAAAGAGCAAGGAAACCTCTTCCCTTGCGTCTCCGACAAAAACTTCATCGTCCTCAACTGGCCTTCGCAACAATCGCTTCGTAGCTTTAGCTGAGGAGATTAGTCCTGTTGACGAGATGGAGACTTTAGACGAAGCTATTGAAAGTAACGCAGAATTATTTTCAAATAATATCCAGCCGCGTCAAACGGCAACTCCAAAACCACCTCCTATATGTGTTCTCCACGTCAATAACATAAGAACTCTAGAAAGCTCCCTTGACGAAGCAATCCCAGCGGGAAACTATATCATGCGGACTTCGAAAGCAGGAATTTCGCGAATCTACACATCTGATGCCACAGCCTTTAGAAATGTGGTCCGTAGTTTGACTGCCTTGAAATGTGAGTTCTGGCAACATCAGCTCCGTGAGGAGAAACCTTACAGGGTGGTGTTGAAGAATCTACACTCAACAGTTCCTAAAGAAGAAATAGAGCGCTGTTTCACAGAAAAAGGCTTCGTGGTTTTAAATATCTACTCGCCAAGGAAGCCTAAATGGCAAGAAATTCCAATTGACGAATACGATGACGAAGAAGCTATCAATTTAAATACGAGGCAAAATTTGGTTTTTATTAACCTCAAACCAACTTCCAATGTAGCCGAGTCACTTAAAATGAATCGTATTTGAAGGCACAGGATAACGGTAGAGAAGACCACTCGAAGCAAAAACATAGCTCAATGTTTCAACTGCCAAAATTTTGGCGATTTCGTTTGTAAGTGGCGAGGATTGCAGTTTTAACAAGAAATATCCTTCTGTTGAAAAGGCTATTCAGGATATTAACGATCGATTTGATCATTTATTTAGACTAATCACTGAAACGATCAAAGCAAACAAGGCTTTTCGAGAAATAGTCCAAGTTCTGATAGCTAAAAAATGATGGCCTCTACTTTAAAACTCGGATTATGGAACGCAAGAGGAATTGTACAGAAAAATTAAGAACTAAGACATTTTCTTATTGCTCACTCCATACATATCATGCTAATTACAGAGACTCATATACGTCCGGGACTAAAAGTCCTAGGCTAACAACAATACTACGCGAACCACCCTAGTAACAACGCCAGGGGAGGCTCAGCTATATTTATTAAAACTCTAATCAGCCACAGACAAAATAAGCCAATAATGCGAACTGACTCCCAGATAACCAGCCTCGATGTGCCAACGAATGGTGGTATCTTCAAAATAGCCTCTTTGTATCTTCCTCCCAACGAGCCCTGGACCAAAAACGACTTCGACCAACTACTAATCGCATTGGTCCCTAAATGTATAGCAGGAGGCGATTCTGAGGCTGTCTAACCGTCTAAAAAAAGTTCTGGCGAAAAAAAAGCAGGACCACTTTGAGGAAATGGTGGAAAATGCAAGCCCTGATTCATCGACCAACTATTCGTTGTGGAAACTGACGAACAGCATTAAAAGACAAATTATCCCAAAGGCTCCCATCAAGAATCCTACTGGTAGTTGGCGCGTCTCTAGCCAGGAAAAGGCAGTTGTCTTTGCAAACAACTTAGAGGATAGATTCAACATCTCTTCGGCAGAAACGAGAGGCAGGGTGCAAATAATCTTAGAACAACCTTTCCAAATGGCGCCCCCCTCAAATGCTGTCACGTTGGGAGAAGTACTAACGCAAATAAAAAATCTCAAAGCTAAAAAATCTGCAGGTGAGGACCTTCCCCTGACAAGCCTGACAAGCAACTTACTGAAGTAGAGTCATATAGGCCCATTAGTCTTTTACCTACGCTGGGAAACATGTTGGAAAGGGTATTACTGGATCGCATCCTCAGACTGAGTAGCGTGAGCAAAGCTATTCCTCAACGGCAATTCGGTTTCCGAAAAAGTCATGGCACACCAGAACAGCTTCACCGGGTGACCAACTTTGTCTTAGAGGCAATGGAGAACAAGATGTACACAGTTGCAGTATTTATGGACATACAACAAGCTTTCGACAGAGTTTGGCATGACGGTCTTCTATCGAAGCTAAAACGCTCTTGACGCCGCAATTATTTATACTTATTAAAAGTTTTCTTGCAGAAAGGAAATTTAGTGTGGTTGTTGATGGCGAAAAATCATCACCGCTATCCATCTTGTATTCGCTGTACACTTCTGACATGCCGAAGTCCTGGTGCTGTACGGAAGTTGAAGACGAAGGCAGTATAATAGCAACATACGCGGACGACACTGCGGTAATGGTCAGGAGTAAAGAAATGAGTATTGCAACCAGGAGCCTACAAAATTACGTAACGGCTTTTGAAAAGTAAAGCAGCAAATGTGCTTGCGTAACATTCGCCAAAAAAAGACCTTTGAATTGCCCAGGAATTACAATGCTTGGCTCCACACTTCAACACAAGACCCACTACAAATACCTTGGTGTGATTTTGGACAGAGGATTAACGTTCCAAAGGCACACAACTATGGTTAAACAAGCTGTGCTTTCTAAGGATACAAAAATGTCATGGCTCTTTTCGCCGAAAAACAAACTTTCTTTGACAAATAAAGTCCGCCTCTATAAATCCATTTTGATCCCAATTTGGGCTCAAGTATCAAATATGGAATTACAAGTAAATCAAACCTAAACAAAATAAGAGTTGCGCAAAGCAAGATAATCAGATCTATTTGTAACGCCCCCTGGTACATGCGAACAAAAGACATAGAGAGGGATCTTAACATAGCCAAGATAGGCGATGTATGCAGGACACACGATGAAAGATTCTTAAGACGTCTTGGCCTCCACCACAACACATTGGCTAGAAGGCCACCCCCCACGAAAAAGAAGACTGAAAAAATATTACCGCCAAGATCTTCCTAGCAGATTTTTCTAAAAATAATTGTATTGTAAAATAATTTTATAGTAAAATGTAATACAAATGGTAATAGTAATTTACTAGATGTGCAGTATGTATTGACATACCTTTGAGTAATCAATTTTTTATGTGCAACCTGTAAAGCTGCCACATAGGTAACAGTAAACATGTTAATTCATATAATAAAAATGTTCACCGTGAAAAAAAAAAAACTTATTTATGTACTGTGGATATGTCACTCCCCCAACCATTGAATTTGGCCTGTCCTCAGGCAGCTAAATTTGGGAACATCATAATATTGTTTTCTGATTGAATTTGTTCGTTTACATTGATATTATGGTTTGTGTGTTCTTCGTTTTGCTTAGAATATTTTACAATCAATTTTTTAGGTATATTCTTAAATTTATACGCTAAATACAGGGTCAAGCTAATATTTTTTATGACAAATGTAGTGATGCATATAATTTGGTATATACTGTAGTATTTTACATGTGAGTTTATCATCTCTTTAGTTTGCAAATATGCTATAGGCTCTAATTTTGTGACGTTATTGGTTATATAATCTGTCTGTGTGAAATCTGCTAAACTGTTTGAAATCATAAATTCATTAATCTGGGTTGTACAATTTTTAATTTTTATAATGTTGTTGCCTGATATAATCTTGGTGTTAGTGCAATCTTGATTTATTATTGTCTCTGGTAGATTCCAGGTCATCAGAATATTTGATTCTATGTAATTTATTTGAAAATTTTTGTGAATTCTTTTTTATTTACACTGAGTTGGTTCGTGTTTAATAATTCCAACTATACATGTGACTTTTCTCTATCTTTTTGATATACTTGATTATAGAATTTGTCGAATGTATGCTCAGTTAGAATGTATCTATGCTCGTTGGATAAGGTTAACTTCTTGAAAAATCGGAATTTTTGCAATCTCGCTAGAGACATGAAAAATAATTAGGATTCCTTTTGTGTCTGTCCTAAGCCATGTTGACGTTTTTATTTTTTACTCCTCCTCGACTGGTCTGGAAGTATCATATTTGCTCTTATTATTCTTCTTTTGGTATTTAAATTTAGATTTATAGTGTACGATTTTCCTGCCTTGAGATGTCTTTTCAAAGTGTTTATTATCCACTTGTTTAATCCTGCCTGTTTTCTTAAATGGATTGGTAATTTTGCTTTTTACAACTGGGGCTTGCATATATTTTACGTCAACCTCAAAATCATGTCTCTTTTTATTGAGTTGCTCAATTTTGTCGATTTTGTTTTGTTGAGTAGTGTAGTCGTTTAGTAGTGTTATGTGTTGTTTTGTGATTATAGACGTATAAGATTTTATTTATTTAAACAACAATTTAACAAAGATCTGCTAAATATGGATAAAAATTATAAATATAACTACACTATAACTATTCTAGGAGGTATTCTATGATTTTAAGTTTATTTACATTAAGAGAGAGTTCAGGGGATAGAGTATGTGATAAAAGGTTATAGTTCTTACAAATAGTGCGAAAGGGGTCGTGTTCAGCGAAGTTAGATTTGCAGATAGGTAACCATAATGGTCGGAAGGACCTAGTTTTCCTATTAGGGGTGGAAAAATATAGTTGGCTTAGCAGGTGTTTAGAGTCAACCATGCCATGGATCAGCATGTGTAGAAACATGACCCCAGCACAGGTTCGGCGCTCCTTCAATGGAGGTAACTTTAACAATTTAAGCCTGCAACGGTACGGCGGGAGACGATTATCAGGATCCCAGTTTAGGTTTTTTAGTGCAAATAGCAGAAACTGCTTTGGCACCGACTCAATACTATTTTGGTGAGAGGAGTATTGAGGACTCCAAACACACGAGCAATATTCGAGGATGGGACGAACTAGGGTGATATACAGGGATTTGGTGGTGAAAGGATCGTTAAATTCTTTTGACCATCGCTTAATAAAGGCTAACATTCCTCTGGCTTTATTCACTATCACAGAAATGTGATCATTAAACTTAAGTTTATGATCAAAAAGAACTCCAAGATCATTGATTGTGGAAACACGATCAAGGACGTGATTTCCGAGAGAGTAAGATATGATAAGCGGCACACTGCGATGGAATGTCATAAGTTTGCATTTAGAGCAGTTTAGGAACAGAAGATTAATTGAGCACCACAAATAGAGTTCGTCGAGGTCTAATTGCAGATGCCTATGCAGGAAATGTTCCGAGAAGGAATAGCATAACTTGACATCATCAGCATACATAAGCGTAGAGGCATAACTAATCACATTAGAAAGATCGTTCACAAAGAGTATAAACAACAGTGGTCCTAGATGACTACCCTGAGGGACACCCGATGAGACATAGATTTAAATAGGACACGCTGGGTTCGATCTGAAAGGTAGGAAGCAACCCACATCAGGATATTTGGTGGAAAACCAATAAGCGAGAGTTTCCGTAGCAAGAGCTGATGATTAACTGAATCAAATGCTTTGCTGAAGTCAGTGTAAATTACATCGGTTCGCAGGTGATGTTGAAAACCTCGGTTGATTTTCGACGAAAATTCTAGTAGATTAGTTGTTGTCGAGCGAAGCTTGACAAAGCCATGCTGTGCAGGTGAGATTATGCACTTGCATGCATGTTAAAGCTGCGATGTGATTAGTTTCTCAAGGAGTTTGGGAATCGCAGAAAGCTTAGCAATGCCGCGGTAGTTCTCAATGGAAGCCTTAGAGCCTTTTTTATGAATTGGTATTAGGTATGATTCATTCCATAATTTAGGTAGGGAAGTTTGCTCCAAGGATAGGTTAAATAGAATGGTAAGAGGTAGGGTGAGAAGATCGGAGCACCTTCTGAGGATGCAGCTAGGTACGTTGTCTGGGACTGGTGAAAAAGAGATTTTAATTGATGAAAGAGCCGTAAACACATCATGACAGTGGAATTTAGAAAGGGAAATGTTGTTTATGTAGGGTAAAATATATGGATAGTTAGAGGAGGGATCAAATGAGTTAGATGAGTAGGTTGACTGAAAAAATGACGCAAATAGATTAGCAATGCCGAGATGCGAAGAGTCGGAAGTATTATTATATGAGAGGGAAGGGGGAAAAGATTGGATTTGCGTTTAGAGTTTACAAAAGAGTAAAAAGAGCTTGGATCGTTGCGAAAATTGAGTTTGCATTTAGAAATATAATTTTTATATAGTTTATTGTTAAGGTCAACAAACTGGTTGCGGATTAGAAGGTAATTAGAAAGATGTATCGAAGTTGGAGACTTGAATGACTTTTTGTAGGCTCTAGATTTCCTATTTTTTAGGAGAGAGAGGTGCTTATTAAACCATGGAGGTTTAGACGTTGATGGAGTTAACGTTTCAGGGACAGATTTATTTAAGGCGTTATGAATTACTTCATAAAAAGAGTCTGTAGCTTCCTCGATATTGCTGAAACTAGATAGATAACTCCAGTCAATATTAGTCAGGTGATTTCTTAGGTCACAGTAGTTGGTTTTTTTAAAGCATTTTTGACGAGGCTGCTCGCTGTTATTGGGGGGGACTTCAGGAGAGTCAATAATTAGCGAGACTAAGAGTGTTGGGTGGTGAGGGTCCTCAGGAGTAGATAAGGGAGGAAACCTTGCTATTGTGGCAGAGGAGGTAGTGTTAGAGAAGATTAGGTCAAGCGACCTGCCACGGGAGTTCCTTATATGGTTAAGTTGGAAAACGGCAGAGTCGGCTAAGCCATCAAGGAAGTCATTTTGGTTAGTGGGTAAAAGCGAGTTATCCTCATCCGAGTTGATCCATGAAATGAGGGGCAGATTGAAATCCCCCATAACTAGAATAAGATCAGCATCATTTAGCAGGGACACAACTGATTTTATGGCAGTTAAGTGGTGCATATAAATGATTGCATCACTCAGAGGAGGAATGTAGGAACAGGTGATGAAAAGGTTATGGGACTCAGAATGAATTTTAACGGCTAAAAATTCAATTCCGAAAGGATTAGTAATAGTAATACGTTCAACTGTGTAGATGTTGTTTACGGCAATCAGAACGCCACCTCCAAAGGTTGGGCGATCTTCCCGAAAGACAGTGTACTTCGATACCAAAATTTCATTGTCTATAACAGTGGAGTTTAGCCAGGTTTCAGTTAGCACAATAGCATCGAAGTCAAAGGAAGAACTGTTAGTATAAAGTAAGTTCAGTTTTCCAAGAATACTGTGAACGTTTGGTAGCAACAAGAAAAAATCTTGTTGCTTAGTTTTTTGAAGTATTAACTAGACTGGAACCTTGAGAATCTCTGATCAAGAACTCATGGACAATACTGTGCTCGGGCCAGGTAGTAGGATCTAAAGATTTATCAAGGGAAGCTTCTGGTAAAGTTATTTTGAAAGAGGATATCCTACGTTTATGCTTAAAATTAAATTTGGTTACAAACAGTTCTAAGGGAGCTATATTTAAATTATTTGAAAGGTGAATCCTAACGTCGTCGGCAGAGGCATCAGGCATAAGCCGCGATACAAAGATGGATTTGCGGGGAGCCACGGATCTCAGCGTAAGTCCAGAAGATCGGGTTTCTGTTGGAACACCCGTCAATGGCTTTGGTGATTTTACAACGGGTGGGCGGGTAGTTGCGGCGGCAGGCAGGCGTAATAATGGAGCAGCAGGCTGGCTTGGTGATATGGTTATTGAAGAATTTTGAATGGAACCAGGTGGGAGATTCCTACTGGCCGGTTCTGGCTTATCAACTTTTGCAGGGGGAAGACCGGGTTGCTGAATAGCTAGGATGGGTGGCTGTTCGACAGGAGCATCAACCATAACATTGCTTACTGGCAAATGTGAGGCTGGAGTGGTACACATATTCATATTCTGGTTAGTGTTTGCGATTTTTCGGCGTGGTGATTCGCTTAATAGTTTTAGGCCCAGAAATAGAGATTCCAGGTTGTTTCAAATCTTGTGCATCTATCTTCAATGTTTTGTTCACTACCAATGATTCTCAATTTTACGGTCCTATGAAACCACTCAATATCCGATACGCCATTTTTACTTGTCGTAACAGAAATATTTACGCCCTAGGATTTTAGCGAATTTTGTAAATGCTGAATCGCATGGGGTATTCCCATGTCATTGAATATCTTCATGATGGCTCTTTTTGCTTCTAGCCAATCTCTACTTTTTACTTCAACTAGTGATGCAAATTTCGAATAGACATCAATACATCCTGTGAGATAAAAATCTATTACATATTTTTCTCTGGCATTCATTATTTCTGGGGTAGTTTCGTATGTTAATTTCGTGTCACTGTGTTCTGTTTTCACTATATTACAGATCTCACATTTGTTGATAATGTTTTGGATTAGCTTATGACTATCCGGGTAGTAGTATTTTCCTTTGAACCAATTAATAGTTTTTTCTATACCTGGATGTAGAACTTCTTTATGCCTCTTTAGGATTAAATCCTTAAATTCCGCAAAAGTGAGTAAATCAATTAGTTTCTCCGTACATCTCAACAGTTTCGTGAAATTGTTGGGGCTTATGATTTCGGTGAAGGCCCTTTGGAAAATCAGAAAATCACTATCATTAGGGAAGAATATTGCTCTTTTCTTTGTGCACACGTATTCCTTAATGATGTTTTTAGCGAGTTCAAGTGTCATTTCTTTGTAGGTTATTTTGATTTTTAACTTCTGGAAGAAATGATTAACACTTGTTGTATCACTATCGCCCTTTTCTATCTCTATTTGTCTAGAGAAGAAATTGATTGGTCGCTCAGTTATTGATATGTAGTTCAAATTATCTTCGGCTGCACTGTGTATCGTTGCATTTGCGCTATCGGCAACCGATTTTTGGATTTTTGTGCGGGAAAGAGCATCCGCTACATAATTTTCTCTGCCAGGAAGATATTTGATCTTGTAATCGAATTCATTCAACTTTATTTTCCACCTTTGCAACTTCATGTTTGGCTCTTTGATATTATTAAGCCATACCAAAGGTTTTTCATCACTTAATATTTCAAATGGCCTTCCAAATAAGTATGACCTGAAAAATTTTGTCGCCCAAACAATACCTAATAATTCTTTTTCAATAGTAGCATAGTTAATTTCGTGTTCGTTCAGCGTTCTGCTGGCATAACAAACGGGCTTATGGTTTTGTGATAGCACTGCACCAATGGCTACGTTACTCGCATCAGTTGTTTGGGAAAAGGATTTTGAAAAATCAGGGTAGATTAACATTGGATCTGATGTTATTAAAACCTTTAGTCTTTCAAATGACTCGATGTAATCTTTGCATTTGGTATCGATTACCGCACCTTTCTTCAGCTTAATGGTCATAGGTTTAACTATTTTTGAGAACCCACATAAACCCAAAAATGATTTAATTTATTTAGGTGTTTTAGGTAATGGAAAATTCATGATTGCATTCGTTTTATTTGGATTAGGTCTGATGCCATTAGTAGTTACATGTCCCAAGATTTAAGTATACAATGTCATCTAAGTATATTCAGCAATCTTTATAGATTAAATCCTTTAAAAGATTGTTCATGAGTAGCTATTACATAGGCATATCGCCTTTTTTCTTGCATCATACACTTGTAAGAATATGTATGAGTGTGTGGGATCTCATAAGTATCAAAATATACAGGTCTACCCACCCCCCTAACACACAATCCTGGAAAAGAAAACACGAAAATTAGTTACACCCCAAAACCCACCCCGAACCTTTACCCAATAAATATATCTACTTCAGCGAAATGATAAAAAAAGGATCGGTTCAGGTAGAATGGTAACCGGTTTTTGTTGACAAAGATTTCACTTTCCTTGTAAAATATTTTTGGAATGAGATGTAATTACCTTGATTTGTTTGGATTGGGTTTTAATAAATAAAAATTTTAAATGATAGCATATAATATTTTTTTATCTATTGCACTAGATGATGATTAAAAAATCATTTTAAATGATTTTTTAGGTAACAAAATTATAGTCAAGTGGGGAAATTTAACAAAATATAGCATTTTACGCTATATGTTTATCTTTAATGGAAATTATAAATGGGTTAATCATTTAAAAATGCTTGTAGACCAATACAATAATTCTTATCACCGAACTATTAAAATGCGTCCGGAAGATGTTTGTGAAAAAAATGAGGAGTTTATTTTAAAAACTGTTTATAACATTGTAAAGGTATTCCCAAAGCATAAATATTTAGTAGGCGATCATGTCAGAATAAGCACTCAAAAAGGTATATTTGTGAAGGGGTATGAACCTAATTCGACACCTGAGATATTTAAAATTTCTAAAATTAAGGCCACATATCCAGTTACTTACGAGCTCAACGACTATAAAGGCGAATCTATAAAGGGATCATTTTATGAAGCTGAAATACAAAAAGACAAAAGCGCATCCCTAGTAGAAAAAATAATAAGAAGAAAAAAAGATCAGGTATTTGTGAAATGGTTGGGATATGATGATTCACATAACTCATGGATAAAGAAAAAAAATTTAATAAAATAATTAGGCATTAGAATTATCTTTTATTTTAAATTGTTTTTTTTTTTTTATTTTAAAACATTTACAATATTTTTAATATTATTATTTTTTTTTTTTTTTTTTTTTTTACTCTGCTTTTATTTATTGGATCCTCTTAAATAAGAGCTAACAATAAGTTTAAAAATCTTAACTAATACAATTTTTTTTTTTTTTCCTAAACAGTCGTTTTAATTAATCCAACTGTTCCGTGATTAAGCGTCCCTAAAGATTTCTTCGCTGGGTTGGTAGGTCCCTTCGTCGGAGACGGGAACGACTGCTGAGCTGGGTTAGATTTCGCGCTAGGTGGTTGGGGTGCGAGGAAAGCTTGCCATGATATTTTTTCGTAAGCTCTTTGATTTCATTGGTGACTGTTGGAATATTTAAATCTCGATGGATGTTTTCGTTTCGAACATACCACGGTGCCCCAGTGATAGTTCTCAGGATCTTTGTCTGTGCCCGCTGTATGATGTCAATATTGCTGTTGCTGGCGTTGCCCCATAGCTGTGAACCATAGGTCCAGATTGGTTTCAGTACTGCGTTGTAAAGTAAGACCTTGTGGTCCAAGCTGAGCGGAGAGCCAGCGTTGATGAGCCAGTGTAAGTTGTTCGCTTTGAGCTTAAGATGAATTTTTTCGCTTCAATGTGTCTGCGCCATGTAAGTCTTCTATCGAGGTGTACTCCTAGGTACGTTACCTCATCTGCTTTCGGGAGTGGTATGTTGTTCATCAAAAGTGGTGGGCAATCTTGTCTGTTCAGCGTAAATGTCACGTGCTTGCATTTTTCCTCGTTGACTTTTATTCGCCAGTCAGAGAGCCACTTCTCAGTGGCTATGAGGTGCAATGCCAGCTGTGCTGTAGCTTGGATTGGGGACCTTGAACGACTAAGGATAGCTGTATCGTCGGCAAACGTGGACACTGTTAGCCGACTATTTGTAGGAATGTCAGCAGTATAGATGAGGTATAAAGTTGGCCCAAGAACGCTGCCTTGGGGACTCCAGCCTTAATTTCGTGGTCAGTGGAAGTAGCAGTGTTGCACCGCACTGCAAACTTTCTGTTATATAGGTATGAGCTTAGAAGTTTGTGTGTGCTTTCGGGTAGAGCTGTTTTAATGCTTGGGATACGTCTAGAAATACGGCTGTACAGTATTCTCGATTTTCAAATGCAGTTCTTATCTCCGCTGTTATTCGATTCACCTGTTCAATGGTTCCGTGGCTTTTGCGAAAGCCAAATTGGTGGGCTGGGATTATATTGTGGGCTCTCAGGTGTGGATTCAGTCGGATTAGCAGGCATTTTTCGAATAGTTTCGATATACATGAGAGGAGGCTTATTGGTCTGTAGGATGAGGGAACTGTGTGGTCCTTACCAGGCTTCGGAATCATTATGATTATCGATCTCTTCCATCATTGTGGAAAGTAGCCAAGTTTTGTGATGGCATTAAAGAGCTGCGTTAGGTAGCCAACTGCAGAATGTGGCAGCTCGATGATCATTTCCGGGGTAATCAGGTCGTAGCCGGCGGATTTTTTTGGGCTGATATTTTCTTTAATTATGTTTGATATTTCTTTTGGACGAAACACAATTGGGGTGTGTTGCTGGTTGCAGATTGCGTTTGAAGTCGGTAGCGCAAATGTGCTAGTAGCCTCGTTTGGCGTAAATACATTTTGTAGGTGAGCGGCAAATGTGGTGGCTCTGTCTGCATCACTACGTGCCCAGCCGCCTGAGGAATTCCTTATGGGCAAAACGGTTTCAGTCGGTGGGCGAAGGGTTGGGTGGGCTCTCCACAGTGACTTATGATTGGTACCTGTTGGTGAAAGTTGCTCTATATATCGGATCTGAGCGTACTCTTCCTCTTGTTTCAGAGCGTTGGTCAGCTTCCGTGTGGCTATTTTTAGCTTTTGTTTTGCAGATGGTGATCTGGAGGATTGCCATTCTCTACGTAAGCGTCGTTTTGCGTGGACGAGTTGCTCGATTTGTGCGTTAGTCTTATTCGGATTAATCGTAACGTTTATGGTTTTAGGTGTTACATTTCGTGCTGCTTCCGTAAGAATGGATTCCAGTGTTTCTGTGCAGCTCTCTATATCAGGTTCTGTATTGAGTTTTGGGTTTAGCTCAATGTGTGAGCTTATATATTTTTTATACCTTAGCCAGTTCGTTTTGTGCGAAGTCAGTTTGTAGGGTGGTTTTACGTTTTCTGCATACCGGCTGAAATGAATTAGCACAGGCGAGTGATCAGATGACAGATCTGGTAGACATTCAGCTCTAACGAAACTGCGAGGAATATTTTTTGTGACTGCGAAGTCAATCAAGTCAGGCAGCTTATTGAGGTCTGATGGCCAGTATGTGGGACTCCTAGGGGAAACATGATCTAGTTTATTAGTGGCTTTAAGTAAAGCCTTATAAAGCTGTTTTCCTTTTGGATTCACAAGGCGCGATCCCCAGTGAGTATATTTAGCATTAGCATCGCCTGCTGCAATGAAGTGTGGTCCTAGTGCATGGAAGAAATCCAGGAATTGGTCTTCCAATATTGTGAAACGAGGGGGGCAGTATACGGCCGCTAGTGTGAGGTGAGTGTTGTCCTCCAGCTGTATGTTGATAGATGTGGCCTGTAGATAAGTTTCAGCAAACTCTTTGTAAAAGTGGTGCTTCATACGGTTCCTAATTAGAATGCCGGTCCCACCGTGTGCTTTACCATCGGGGTGATTTGTACCATAGAAGTTGTAATCTCTTATTTGAAAGATGTATTTGCTCGTAAGATGAGTCTCCGAAAGAAGCATTACGTCGATATGCTTCTCATGTAGGAATTGAGCTAGCTCAAGTTTGCGCTGTGAGACGCCATTGGCGTTCCACGTAGCTATGCGTAAGGTAGCCATTATTTATTTTGATTGTTGGGAGACAAGCATTTGTATCAATAGGTTTTGATTACGCATCATGTCTTGAATGGTGGTTCGCATAAATGTCATGAATTCCATCATGCTCTGTTGTAAGGCTTGGATCATAGCTTCAGTTTTCGTTTCTTGCTGCTCGGATGGCCTATAGTTTTGTTGTGTGTCCAATTTTGTGTGTTCTTCATGTGAGGTTTGGGAGTTTTGGGTTGGAGGTGTCATACCTGATTTTAAAACGTTTGCAAAACTTATATTGTTAGTGCTTGGTTTAGGCCAGGGAGCAAAACTTGTTGGTTTCGAAAAAAGTACTTCTGGATTTGTTTCCGATGGTATCAGCGTAGCTGTTCCTTGGTGTACCCTTGCCGTGTTCATTCTTTGGTGGAGACGGGTTTTCAGCTCTTTGTAGATTGGACAGCCTCTGTAGTTTGCTATGTGATTACCCCCACAGTTACCGCATTTTTTCGCGCTTGCATTTTCTTTATTAGCTTGGCAATGTGTGGAGACGTGGAGATCTCCACAGACTACACACACTGGGCGAAGTGTGCAATACGATCTCGTGTGGCCGTATTCTTGGCAGTTCATACATTGAACAGGAGCGTTACGTTTATGCGGCTCTTCTACTGTAATCCTACGGTGCAGAAGGAGCTGGAGTTTATAAATTGGATGAACCTCGTTTTTTTTAGATGCTTGTTTTCTGGTTCAAGCTCAATCTAAAAGAGTGGTTGCGGCTGCCTGTTTCTGTTTTTGATATTGTGTACGCTTTTGACGGAAAATCCCTTATCCTTTAGGGCCTCAGCTATCTCTTCGGGCTTTACATCAGGCTCAATGCCCTTCAGTACTACTTGCAAACCCTTGCTACTTTTAAGCTGGTAGGTGTAAAAGCATGTTTTGTTTGCAGTAAGATGGTTTGTGACTTTCCTGTAGTTTTCCTCCGTTTTCGTTTGAAGTTTTATTTCATTAATAGTACCTCTTATGAGGGGTATTATATAAAAGCTATCTTTTCCAATAAGGCCAATTAAAGAATTTACCAAACCGTTTGTGCTCTTCTCGCGGATGTAAATTGGGGGAGGCTTTATTTTCTTTGGTTCCTTATCGATGGATTTCAGTGGCACGTCCTCGTTGGTATCTGCCAGCAAAGCGAATCTGTTGCTATTTGCAGGCGCTTCATTGTTGATCGAGGTAGTATTGTCGCGTATATTTTTCGGCTTGTTTTCTGTATCGGAAGTTTTTGGGCTAAGCTTCCGCTTTATTGTTATGTAGCGGTCCAGTCCAGTCTGTGAGGCCGACCCAGCTTTTTTGTTTGCGTTTTGTTTTGCTAGTTGTGCAGCAGTGCCGTTTGGCTCTTGGGCTTTTGTTTTGGTATTCGTTGACACAGCAAAAGCGTGAGCGGGTGCAGCCAATGGCGAAGTAGTGCGGGTTGTCGATATTGCTCCAGTTGTTGTTGTTGCAGATAGCGGAGCTTGTGTCGGAGCTAGAAGTGAGGGAGAGCAAGAGCGCGCTCTTTCTTGATTTGTTGGTACAAGAAGGTTCGTTGGGTTATGGGTTATTGGCCGCTCGTTGTCTTCGTTTGAAGGTGTCGAGGAGACATAAGAAAAGTACGCGTTGTTTCGTTGTAATGAGAGCCGGCGATCGTCTTGCTCTCGTTGCCGCTGAGCGCGAGTGTCGTTCTGGCTCATATTTTTTTTTTTTTTTGTTTTATTTAATTTGTTTGAAACTATTATTTAACTATTTCAAACGCAGAATATGTATTCGAGCGATGGTGCATCGCCCGGAGCGTCTTTTTCGCTTTCAATATATTTATTTGTTGTTTATTAATAATCATTCACTTCACTAGAATCAATTGTTTTTATCGGAGCTCGATGAAAACACGTCTTCACGCGAAAGAAAGAAAGTTCTGTTATTTCATTTTGACTTAAAAATTTAAAGTTTGAATATGGTAGTTTTTGGCTCATAGCCCAGCCATATACATTTTTTGCGTCTATATATGACAAATAATTGTTTGGACTATTGCTATTAAAATTTTTCATATACTTATTATTTGCATTAGAAATTCTCTGAGTACATTGAGTTAAGCCACCACGTATTCCTCTTTTTAAAAAATTGTACATGTTGGGGTCACTAATTAATTCTAATTCTACTTTTGTATACTTGAGCATTGCATCCCATGAAATAGATGGTGCCGAAACATAATTTACGGGGTCTAATTTATATATTTTTGAACAAATATTTCTAAAGTTTTCAAAGACATCTGCTAAAATTAAAACATCACTCTCCAAATAGAGTTTGAGATAGTCCTTTATAGTACTACAATTAAATGAATTCCATATCTCCTGGGCAAAATTATATTGGTTAATACTACACTCTTCATCATTTAGGGAATTATAAAAATATTCTCTAGGGGGAAGCATAGTTTCATTAAATTTATTAAAACTATCTAAGTAATCATAACGAAATAATCCTTTTCTCCTCATTTGCTTAAACTTATCACCACTAAATTTCGATTGCAATAATTTAAAATCCTTATCATCCATGTTGGCTGCTAATTTTTCTAAACTAGAATTTAAAAATCTATTGGAATCTTTAATCTTCCTTTAATAAAAATTTTTTCATATTTTTCATATATGGGTTTCTTTGGATTTTTCCAGTATTTGGTGTAAAGCTCTAAAGTTTGGTCTTTTAAAGCGTCACAAAACATTTTCATGCAATCCGTCCCTTTAAGTGGTAAATAAAATAAAAAAATAAAATAAATAAATAAACCAAAATATAATAAGTTAGAAGTGCTACTTGAAATTTTTAAATTTTATTTAATTACCTTCATATGTCCATTGTTTATTCAATTCAGGATGATACTTATGTACGACATAAAATGAAGCCGCACATGCCGTATGTTTTTGTATCTTCGTTGTCGAAGAAACATTTGGATTATCGATAGGTACTTCAAAATTTTCCAGCACAGCTTCTATATCCGCATAAATGACTACAGGAGGGGATAACTTCCTGGAAAACGCTTTAAATTGCGTTTTTGTATTTGGCTCGGGGTATAGCGCTGCAACTTGCCCACACTCCTTAATAGTATGGGTTTTATTTGTTGTGCAATAAAATTGTAGACAATTTCTGCAAAAGTATCTTCCTGAATTAGATTTATTTATTTGAGACTTGCATAATGATTTCATGCTAGTAATATAAGCATAATGCATTAAATCGCATCTATTATTTATTAGACCCAACATGTCTATATGATGTTCTTTTATTTGCTTTGTTCTAATAGTTGGTCCAACTATACGATCTTCAAATATTTCATAAATATTTATGCTAAATTTTTCATTATTTTTCTCAAAAATCTGTATTCCTTTCCTGGTAATAGGAAATTCAATACCCGAAAAATTTAGTCGATGATTTTTATAGGTTATTATGTTCTGACTTATCGACAAAACCTTATAGAAATGGGTTTTGTTAAGCCTTTCACGACAAGATTTTTTATTAGATGTAGAAGTGAAATTTTGATCAATATGATGCATATACGCTATATGGGCTAAAATACACCACTTTAAACAATAAATGTCATTTTTTTTTAACATTTATGATAGCGTTTTTAGCTCTAATTGTCGGTGGTGCTTTGACATATCCTGAACCAGGAAGATGTTCCAGTTTTATTATTTTAACTCCAAAATAATTAAAACTCTTTATAGCCCAACCAGAATCCTTTTCTTGGAATTCATCTGTTTGTGTGACTAATTTGTCTATTGAGTCATTTAATATGTCAGGAATTTCATTATAATCTCGTATATTGAACAATACGGAATCGAAAAATTCTTTTGACATTCCATAAATCGACCCTCTTCATCAGTAGGCTTTATATATGTGCCATAAATAGTTAGATGCATTTTATATGATCGGAAATCGCTAAGCCCATATTGTAAGATTGATAAAAGATTACTTTTACATGAATTATAAAATTCTTTTAAATCAATATCGGGATTGCCAAGTACTTGAAATTGTTTAACCGGCAAGAAAGTGTCTTCCCGTACCATGGAAATTAGATCATTTACTTGTACTAATTTCTGCATTTCTTTTTTATGATTTAAAGATATTATATGGGCTATTTCAAAATTTGTATTGTATTCCTCTTTGCATACTAAGCAAACATGGTTATTGGGCTCACCAGGTGTCTCTCTTTGTTTTATATGACTCTCTTTATTTATCTCGTCAGAGTTTGGGTTCATCCGTAAGGTTGTTGGCTGCTCGTCGTCAATCCTAGGTTGTTTCCTTAAATTTTCCAATTTGTTCCTTATTCCTCCCGTCAAATTGCTAGATTCCTTAATTTGGTGAAATTTCCGTTTAGATGATGAGGATGATGAAGGCGGGCACCGGGTGTCAGTTTTTGCGCGGTATAACCCATTCACAGCATTGAAGGCATTTTTAGGACCTTCACATTCGTCATAATGAGTAATAAACTCATTAAAAGCAATCTCCTTCATGCACAAATCACACATCACTTTTGACTCCATTTTTAAGTTCGTGAAAATATAAATTTTTTAACACACGCGAATAAAAAAATTCTTGAATTCGTAAATTCGTTAAATTGCCTTTCCAATGCGTTTGGAATAACACTGAAGATTTGCTTCTTAACATAAACCTATTTATCCTCGAAAACAGAATACAGGTACACGTGTTTGAATGTATTGGATTCATTAAACCAGGGACTTATTAACTAAAAACCACCCCAACATTCCATACGATTTCCCATGTAAAGAGAAGGGAAAACCAATCAAAAGGCCAGAAAACCCTGATAACGCTTAGAGCCTAAAGTAGCTATTACATAGGCATATCGCCTTTTTTTCTTGCATCATACACTTGTAAGAATATGTATGAGTGTGTGGGATCTCATAAGTATCAAAATATACAGGTCTACCCACCCCCCTAACACACAATCCTGGAAAAGAAAACACGAAAATTAGTTACACCCCAAAACAAACCCCGAACCTTTACCCAATAAATATATCTACTTCAGCGAAATGATAAAAAAAAGGATCGGTTCAGGTAGAATGGTAACCGGGTTTTGTTGACAAAGATTTCACTTTCCTTGTAAAATATTTTTGGGATGAGATGTAATTACCTTGATTTGTTTGGATTGGGGTTTAATAAATAAAAATTTTAAATGATAGCATATAATATTTTTTTTATCTATTGCAATAGATGATGATTAAAAAATCATTTTAAATGATATGCAACAACATATATATTGATTTAATTATTTGTTATACAAATTACATTTATTTTCTAGGATACAGCAGGTAAGGGATAAAAAACTGAGGATCAGGTCAGGTCAAATAGTAAAAGATTTTTAATTTTGTTCAGAGGATATTTTTTAGGTAACAATGTTTTTAATTTTGTTCAGAGGATTTTTTAGGTAACAAAATTATAGTCAAGTGTGAAAATTTAACAAAATATAGCATTTTAACGCTATAAAAAGGGAAATTTTTTTCGAGAGATTGAAAGTCAGTCATTCGGCGATGCGCCCAAAATTTAGCGCCCATGTTGGAGAAATTTGGCGTTAATGGTAAATTTTTATGGTAAAAATTATAGCATCCAGGTAAAAAAAATGCATGTCAGATGAATGTAAAATGCAAGATATATGTAATATACATGCAAGACACATGTAGAATACACTTTGCTATCGCACGATCGCTAGTAAATGTAAAATACGCGTAAAATAAACTTTCCAAATGTACTGACTTTCAATCTCTCGAAAAAATTTCCCTTTTTATAGCGTTAAAATGCTATATTTTGTTAAATTTCCCCACTTGACTATAATTTTGTTACCTAAAAAATCCTCTGAACAAAATTAAAAACATTGTTACCTAAAAAAATATCCTCTGAACAAAATTAAAAATCTTTTACTATTTGACCTGACCTGATCCTCAGTTTTTTATCCCTTACCTGCTGTATCCTAGAAAATAAATGTAATTTGTATAACAAATAATTAAATCAATATATATGTTGTTGCATATCATTTAAAATGATTTTTTAATCATCATCTATTGCAATAGATAAAAAAAATATTATATGCTATCATTTAAAATTTTTATTTATTAAACCCCAATCCAAACAAATCAAGGTAATTACATCTCATCCCAAAAATATTTTACAAGGAAGGTGAAATCTTTGTCAACAAAACCCGGTTACCATTCTACCTGAACCGATCCTTTTTTTATCATTTCGCTGAAGTAGATATATTTATTGGGTAAAGGTTCGGGGTGGGTTTTGGGGTGTAACTAATTTTCGTGTTTTCTTTTCCAGGATTGTGTGTTAGGGGGGTGGGTAGACCTGTATATTTTGATACTTATGAGATCCCACACACTCATACATATTCTTACAAGTGTATGATGCAAGAAAAAAGGCGATATGCCTATGTAATAGCTACTTTAGGCTCTAAGCGTTATCAGGGTTTTCTGGCCTTTTGATTGGTTTTCCCTTCTCTTTACATGGGAAATCGTATGGAATGTTGGGGTGGTTTTTAGTTAATAAGTCCCTGGTTTAATGAATCCAATACATTCAAACACGTGTACCTGTATTCTGTTTTCGAGGATAAATAGGTTTATGTTAAGAAGCAAATCTTCAGTGTTATTCCAAACGCATTGGAAAGGCAATTTAACGAATTTACGAATTCAAGAATTTTTTTATTCGCGTGTGTTAAAAAATTTATATTTTCACGAACTTAAAAATGGAGTCAAAAGTGATGTGTGATTTGTGCATGAAGGAGATTGCTTTTAATGAGTTTATTACTCATTATGACGAATGTGAAGGTCCTAAAAATGCCTTCAATGCTGTGAATGGGTTATACCGCGCAAAAACTGACACCCGGTGCCCGCCTTCATCATCCTCATCATCTAAACGGAAATTTCACCAAATTAAGGAATCTAGCAATTTGACGGGAGGAATAAGGAACAAATTGGAAAATTTAAGGAAACAACCTAGGATTGACGACGAGCAGCCAACAACCTTACGGATGAACCCAAACTCTGACGAGATCAATAAAGAGAGTCATATAAAACAAAGAGAGACACCTGGTGAGCCCAATAACCATGTTTGCTTAGTATGCAAAGAGGAATACAATACAAATTTTGAAATAGCCCATATAATATCTTTAAATCATAAAAAAGAAATGCAGAAATTAGTACAAGTAAATGATCTAATTTCCACGGTACGGGAAGACACTTTCTTGCCGGTTAAACAATTTCAAGTACTTGGCAATCCCGATATCAATCTTACAATATTGGCTTAGCGATTTCCGATCATATAAAATGCATCTAACTATTTATGGCACATATATAAAGCCTACTGATGAAGAGGGTCGATTTATGGAATGTCAAAAGAATTTTTTGATTCCGTATTGTTCAATATACGAGATTATAATGAAATTCCTGACATATTAAATGACTCAATAGACAAATTAGTCACACAAACAGATGAATTCCAAGAAAAGGATTCTGGTTGGGCTATAAAGAGTTTTAATTATTTTGGAGTTAAAATAATAAAACTGGAACATCTTCCTGGTTCAGGATATGTCAAAGCACCACCGACAATTAGAGCTAAAAACGGTATCATAAATGTTAAAAAAAATGACATTTATTGTTTAAAGTGGTGTATTTTAGCCCATATAGCGTATATGCATCATATTGATCAAAATTTCACTTCTACATCTAATAAAAAATCTTGTCGTGAAAGGCTTAACAAAACCCATTTCTATAAGGTTTTGTCGATAAGTCAGAACATAATAACCTATAAAAATCATCGACTAAATTTTTCGGGTATTGAATTTCCTATTACCAGGAAAGGAATACAGATTTTTGAGAAAAATAATGAAAAATTTAGCATAAATATTTATGAAATATTTGAAGATCGTATAGTTGGACCAACTATTAGAACAAAGCAAATAAAAGAACATCATATAGACATGTTGGGTCTAATAAATAATAGATGCGATTTAATGCATTATGCTTATATTACTAGCATGAAATCATTATGCAAGTCTCAAATAAATAAATCTAATTCAGGAAGATACTTTTGCAGAAATTGTCTACAATTTTATTGCACAACAAATAAAACCCATACTATTAAGGAGTGTGGGCAAGTTGCAGCGCTATACCCCGAGCCAAATACAAAAACGCAATTTAAAGCGTTTTCCAGGAAGTTATCCCCTCCTGTAGTCATTTATGCGGATATAGAAGCTGTGCTGGAAAATTTTGAAGCACCTATCGATAATCCAAATGTTTCTTCGACAACGAAGATACAAAAACATACGGCATGTGCGGCTTCATTTTATGTCGTACATAAGTATCATCCTGAATTGAATAAACAATGGACATATGAAGGTAATTAAATAAAATTTAAAAATTTCAAGTAGCACTTCTAACTTATTATATTTTGGTTTATTTATTTATTTTATTTTTTTTATTTTATTTACCACTTAAAGGGACGGATTGCATGAAAATGTTTTGTGACGCTTTAAAAGACCAAACTTTAGAGCTTTACACCAAATACTGGAAAAATCCAAAGAAACCCATATATGAAAAATATGAAAAAATTTTTATTAAAGGAGGATTAAAGATTCCAATAGATTTTTAAATTCTAGTTTAGAAAAATTAGCAGCCAACATGGATGATAAGGATTTTAAATTATTGCAATCGAAATTTAGTGGTGATAAGTTTAAGCAAATGAGGAGAAAAGGATTATTTCGTTATGATTACTTAGATAGTTTTAATAAATTTAATGAAACTATGCTTCCCCCTAGAGAATATTTTTATAATTCCCTAAATGATGAAGAGTGTAGTATTAACCAATATAATTTTGCCCAGGAGATATGGAATTCATTTAATTGTAGTACTATAAAGGACTATCTCAAACTCTATTTGGAGAGTGATGTTTTAATTTTAGCAGATGTCTTTGAAAACTTTAGAAATATTTGTTCAAAAATATATAAATTAGACCCCGTAAATTATGTTTCGGCACCATCTATTTCATGGGATGCAATGCTCAAGTATACAAAAGTAGAATTAGAATTAATTAGTGACCCCAACATGTACAATTTTTTAAAAAGAGGAATACGTGGTGGCTTAACTCAATGTACTCAGAGAATTTCTAATGCAAATAATAAGTATATGAAAAATTTTAATAGCAATAGTCCAAACAATTATTTGTCATATATAGACGCAAAAAATGTATATGGCTGGGCTATGAGCCAAAAACTACCATATTCAAACTTTAAATTTTTAAGTCAAAATGAAATAAACTCGTTTGACATTAATAATATCGATGTTAATGGTGAAACAGGTTATATACTAGAAGTTGATTTAGATTATCCTGATAGTATACATGATAAACATAATAGTTTACCATTTTGCCCTGAAAATAAGATTCCTCGCGGAGGAAAGCAGGCTAAATTAATCGCTGATCTAACATCTAAAGAATTTTATATAATTCATTTACAGCAACTCCAATTATGTTTACAAAATGGTTTAATTTTAAAGGAAGTTCATAAAGTTCTATCATTTAGTCAATCGTACTGACTAAAACCTTATATAGATTTAAATACTAAATACAGGAAATTATCTAAAAATGAATTCAAAAAAATTTTTTTTAAACTGATGAATAATGCAGTTTATGGAAAAACTAGGGAAAACGTGGAGAAACGTCGTGATGTTGCGCTAGTTACTGAGTACGTTTCTAAACAAAACTCTCCAGGTTTTAGGCAACGCATTGCAATGCACAATTTTCATAGCTTAGAAGTTTTTAGTGACAAACTAGCAGCAATTGAATCTACCCGAACTAGAATTCTTTATGACAAACCCATTTACATAGGTTGTACAGTTTTGGAATTATCAAAATGGTTGATGTATGATTATTATTATAATTTTCTTTTAGTAAAATGTCCCTCGGCAAAAATAATATATATGGATACTGATTCTTTTATAGTTTCATGTGAAGAAGATATTTATAAAGTAATAAAAGAAAACTCAAGTCGATTTGATACTTCTAATTATGATAGAGAAAATCTTTTTAATATAATTCAAGCAAATAATAAGGAATTAGGATTGTTCAAGGATAAAAATGCCGGCAAAATTATGACCTCCTTTGCCGGTATAAAAGCTAAAGCTTATTCCATTTTAGTAGAAAACTCTGAATATGAAGATATTAATATAAAGAAGGTTAAGTTATCGGTAGTTAAAAAACTTTGCCACTTTGATTATATAGAATGTATTAAACATAAGAAAACATATTATGGTCAACAAAGATATATAAGAAGTAGAGGTCATCAATTGTATACTGAAGTAATTAATAAAATAAGCCTCTATTATAAGGATGATAAACGATTTATATTACCGGATAATATTAATACTTTAGCATATGGGCATTATTTATTAAGAGAATTAATAAATACAACTTGAATTAATTTATAATAATAAGTTTATGTGTTTAAATAATATTAAAAATATTGTAAATGTTTTAAAATAAAAAAAAAAAAAACAATTTAAAATAAAAGATAATTCTAATGCCTAATTATTTTATTAAATTTTTTTTCTTTATCCATGAGTTATGTGAATCATCATATCCCAACCATTTCACAAATACCTGATCTTTTTTTCTTCTTATTATTTTTTCTACTAGGAATGCGCTTTTGTCTTGAACTTTTTGTATTTCAGCTTCATAAAATGATCCCTTTATAGATTCGCCTTTATAGTCGTTGAGCTCGTAAGTAACTGGATATGTGGCCTTAATTTTAGAAATTTTAAATATTTCAGGTGTCGAATTAGGTTCATACCCCTTCACAAATATACCTTTTGGTCTATACTTCGATTCGTCCAGTATCGATTTCATAACAGTTACAATATCAATTGCCGTTTTCGATTTAACAGGCTTAGCAAAAGCATACTTTGAAAATGTATCTATAACAGTCAGTAAATATTTATAGCAGCCATTCTGATTAGAAAATGGAATCATTTCAACCAAATCAATTTGCCAAGTATCATGATAACCTTTTTGTACAAATTTTCTACGTACAAAATTTTTTCTACAAGCTTTATGAATTTCATCAACAACTTGTTTCTTACTCATTTTTATTTATTATTTATTTTTATTATTAACTGTAGAGTGCTTATAGATTAATGATTTCTTATATTGATGTACATCCTCTTTTATTTCTTTAGTCATTTTTTTGGAAATTTCAAAGCATAATCTCGTTAAATCGATTTGAACATTTTTTTCATAGTGGCCTTCTAAATCAGATAATTGAATATCGAATCTTTGTAAAGAAGCACACTTAGGAATTATATGATTATAGTACAAATATGTTATTTGTTGTTTTAATATTGTATTCCAGCATAAAAATGTTTTAAAAAATATTCCTAAACGTATTAACGATCTTCAAGACTCGCTATCGAATTCTATTTTATTACCAAATTGATTTAGCACCAGAACATACTGCTTATCTGATTTTCTAAATCTAAAACTACATTTAATAGTTGATAAAATCGGATGATCCAAAATTGTGTCAGCCATTAAGAAGTCATACTGCTCAAGCTTCAGCTGTATAAATTCCTTATACGTAAGAAGTTGCATCCATTCCTCTTTATCAATACCAACAAAATTGTTTTTGACTGCTGCATCCAGATCATTGGCGTAAATTTTTTAGATGTTGAAAATCCGCACTTGATCTTTAAGTTTGATGACACAAAATATTCAAAACCAAATATAACTTCATGATCCTGCTTTTTTCTTGTAGCCTTATCTCTTTTAGCTTGGAGTGTATCCATTAGACTTGACGGTTTTTAGCATACTAAAATTGGGTACTGAAATGTTTCGTATATAAAGGACTGAGAGGCTGTATAAACATTCGATATATATAATATATATATATTATATATATATATATATTTCAGTATATAAGTTTTTTTATATATTACACATGGTGTAGTATATACTGAAACTAATATATAAAAGACCTGATGTGTTAAGCAAAATTTTAATTCCAATATCTAGCTCAACCTAAAATGAGTAAATTTGATAGGAGTTCTTCTGTAATAGTAGATTTTCAATATGTTGTTGGAAATAGCAAACAAATTTTTGTTAAAGAATTAGCTTTCATGCCTGGAGGAGCTGTAATACCAAACTTTTTTCACTTCAAGCCCCCATGACATAAAGGAATTGGATTATGAAACTTTACAACAACACAATACACATCGACAACACATTAATGGATTGGACTGGATGGAGGGTGATATACCTTATAATTGCTTAAGCGACATACTTGCACCACTTAACAAGTTTACTAATGTTATTGTACGAGGTGAAGTAAAAAAGGAATTTTTATCAAAGTTTCTATCGAACAATATTATCGATATAGACATTGGAAAAAGTCTAGCGTGTTATCCAAACTTTTACACTAATTGTAAAATTCATAAGAAACTAAAGCTTAGATGTGCTTTAAATAATTTATTTAAGCTTTTTGTAATTTTAGAAAACTGTAATTACGATATATATCATAATGGGGTTTCCTATGTATAAATTTATAATAAAAAAATTATAATCAGTATAATCACAGATTTTTAATTGACTAGTTGGCTTCGCATAATGGATCAATACAAAAATTTCTTTCGAAATGATCCTCGTAAAAAAGGATACAATAAACTTATATACTGCAATTATTGTGGATCTGATACTCATTTTGAAAAGAACTGCGCTAAGAAGCGTGATCAAGAAAAAAAAATTAGAACCTATATATTTCTTCTTAGCGTTAATGTGTATTAAATAAATACAAAAAAAAAAAAAATGTTATATGTTTATGCAATTTATTCACCCTTTTACAATGCTAATTTGTGGTCCGTCGGGATCGGGAAAAACAACATTTTTAAAAAACCTAATAAATGATCGGAAAGATCTAATAGATACTTTAATTGAAAGAATAATATGGTGTTATGGCGAAGAACAAACAAAACCTAATTTTAGCAGCATTGAGTACTCATGGAGTTCCCGAGTCTATCGAAAATGATGCTAATGAACCAATACTATTGATTTTAGACGATTTAATGATGGGAGCATTTAATAAAAATGTATGCGAACTTTTTACAAAAGGATCTCATCACAGAAATTTATCTGTAATTTTGGTTACACAAAATATATTTCATAAATCTTCCCACACCCGAGATATATCACTAAACACGAAATATATTGTAGCATTTAAAAATCCAAGAGATAAATTACAATTTCAATGCTCAGACAGATTTATCCTGAAAATCCTCAAGAGCTTTTTAGAATATATAAGGAAGTCACGAATGAGCCTCATGGTTATTTGCTTATTGATCTCACTCAAGGAATAAATGACCTATTAAGATTCAGAAGTGAGATTTTTAACCCAATATATTCTATTTGTTATTCAGATGAAAATGGTTTGTAAAAAGAGTATAAAGCGGATGAAAGCGAACAAACATTTATTGTATGTGCTCAAAAAAGCAAATAACAAACTTTGAAAAGCAATTATTTGTAATAGTGACAGCGAGTTAGTAAAAACATTGTCTGAGATAGTGATAAATACTTTAAAAGGAACCCATAAAATATCTAAGAACCTACTGAAATCATTAAAAAAGTATAAAAATGTATTGCGACACATTTCAAGCCCAAAACATTCTATAAATTCCAAGAGAAAAGTCCTTATTCAAAAGGGCGGATTTTTACCAATTTTAATTAATTCATTGCTTTCGGGTATTTTTGGTAAACTATTAAATCATGATTAAAAGTAAGCATCAATTAAACAAAGTAATTTTAATGCATCCAAATGCCTACAATAAACTTTTAGTTAATGATCGAGGAAATGATCTGATAAATTTAAAATTTTTACCGATATTAAATAATAAAAAAATTAGTGATTTTAATAAATGGATTACAATTCGACAAGAATTATGTGCATATCAAAATAAAAAAAGAAATAAATCTGCTGCACATCAATCTCAATCAAAATCACATATTACATTACATCAAAATGTTGAAACTCAAACAAATCTCATGAATGATTGGAAATATTCTACTCCTAGTACGTTTAAAGAAAAATTTAATGAATCATCATCAACTAAAAAAGAATTGCCTGATTTATTAAGCGAAGATGAAGATCTAAAATCTGAAAAATCAATTAAAGCATCAAGAGCTAATAAACGAACCATTTTAGAAACTTCTTTTATAGATGACAAGGTTTTAAAAAAAACAGCAGTTTGCAAACGGCCTATTAATGAAAAGCAACGCAAACTCCGTAATAGGGTTAAAAAACTTCGAGATACTCCTTATCCTCTTAGAAACTTAAAGTATATAAACGAATTAGAAAAATTGCATCGAACCAATCGAAAAGAAAAAAATATTCAAATTGGCAAAAATAAAATAAACTGGATCTCATATTCTTAATTACAGATTCTAAAATGTTGTCACAATCAGAATTTTTTGTTACATTACTAAGCAATGACTCATTAAATGTGTTTCCTGATAATGTAAAGTGTGCTTTTACCAACATTAAAAACATTCCAGAACAAATGTCTGATGAATGGGAGGTTGGAATAACGGATATATATTTAAACAACTGTATAAGAAAAAGGCCAGGAAAGACAAAAATTGATGTTAAAGAGAATGAATCTGAAGAATCAAGTTCTAATTCAATAGAATTTATTAGCTTAGTTAATTCTGAAACATTCCGATACAAGTCAGAGTCATTGAATTCAGATGCTTTTGAAAATGGGTTAATCTTTGTTTACACAGACATTATTAAACCTAGATGTATCGGAAACAAAAGACCTCGTTGCCTTAGAGTGATATTTACCAATGGAAAAGAAAAATTGCTTCAATTTAGAACTGTCGAATATTACCCCATTGAAATTTGGAGTCCCAATGAAATTTCAATATTAATTATAGACTCAAGCGGATATAAAATACCCTTCGAAGCATCATCGATCCCAGTTTTTCTAACACTTCATTTTAGAAAACGTAAAATGCTATAAATATTGGTATAACATAAAACATTTGTTTAGATCTACAGCAGCCATCATGATGAAATCTTATCATCAATATTATTTAAATCAGTGCGGAGGAGGCTTAAGTCATATAGGTAATCTATATGTTTCACCTAGAATTATTCAGCAAGGGCGAGGAATTGGAATTTTTTTAAGTGGTCTTTTTAATTATATCAAACCTATTTTTCTTTCTGGAATAAATGCGCTTAAACAACAAGCAACTGAAACTGGAAAGGCTGTTATAAGTGATTTAGGACGAAACCCTTAAGAAATATTATTCAAGAACAAAGTAAAATTGCATTACAAAACCTTTCGGGTAAAGCAATAGATAAAATAACAAAATTGCAAAATGGTCAAGGAAAAGGAAATAAAAGGAGGAGACCAAGAAAGAGGCGTTCTCATTTAACATCCAAGCAAGGACGGAAACAAACGCATTTAAAAAAACCTAGAAAAAAAACTTGCCGGAAATTAAAAATTAGTTTTATATTTTCAAATTCGAAATGAGTAATCATATTGAATGTATGAAAAGCGAATTGGAAATGGTGAAACCTATCGAGACCTTTCGAGTGTATATCTTAAACTTGTTGTACAACTTAAAAAAATTGATAATAGTAATATTGAAGGAAATTCTGTCGCCGTAGCAAATAATATTTTGCATTCTATATTTAGAAGTTCATCTGTTTATTTATATAACACCTTGGTGTCACAAAGCGACAACAACTACCATTATAGATCGTATTTACAAACTATTTTAAATTATGGTTGTGATGCTAGTGAAAGTCATCTAGCAACTCAGGGATATTTCCCGAATTATGGTAAACACACACCATTTAAAAATGATTGCTGCCAAACTCTTAAAAATATATTCCAAAATAGTAATAAAGTTGAATTATTTGGAAAAGTTCATGAAGATATTTTCAAGTAATCAAAATTGCTTGTAAATAATGTCGATTTGCGAATTAATTTTAATATTGAAAAAACAGCATTTTATTTGTTGGAAACCGAAACAGAATCCAATTTGAAGATACTAGAGGTTCAGTTTTTCATGAATCATATAATAGTCAATCCTAGCATCTTATTAGCACATCATCACGTATTACAAACCAAAAACGCTATATATCCATACAATAAAGTTGAAGTAAAATCATTTACAATATATCCGGGAAATAATACACTGTCAATCGATAATGCTGTTATTGGGCAAATACCAAATTTTTTAGCTTTTTGTATGGTTAAAAACCGAGCCTATTCAGGAAATCGTGGATTAGACTCATTTAATTTTGAAAACTTTAAAATTCAACGATTCAATCTATTAGTCAATGGTGTACAGGTTCCTTCTCAAGCCCTCGAATTCGATTTCTCAAACCCCAACAATGTACAAAGTTCCAAAGGATATAATTTTCTATTTAGACCATGCGGAATCAAGCATTATGATCGTGGTCTACAAGTTTCCAAGGATATGTTTGACAAAAATAGTTTCATATTAGCTTTTGATTTAACTGCGGATCATTCTAATTCAAGTGTTTGCTCTAACTTGATTTCGCAGGGTACAATCCGAATTGAATGCAGATTCTCGGAACCTCTAGAGGAAGCTGTTACTTGTATTGTGTATTGCGAATATGATTCAATGATTGATATTGATAAGCACCGTAATATTCGTGTACTTTTATAAAAATGAATACATTACAAATCACTAATTTGCTCTCTAAAAATCACCAAACTAAAAAAATATTCCAAGGTTTTTTTTCTGCTGATAAACTACCTAAAGTAATTCTGGAGTATCCTGCATTAATTATAGCTAATACCGATAACTCAAACCAACCAGGAATGCATTGGGTTGCCTTTTATTACCATAACAAATAATCCGCCGAATTTTTTGACTCTTACGGACAATACCATCAGAAAAAAGAATTTGTAACATTTCTAAAAAGAAACGCAAAAAAATATACTATAATAAGCAACAATTGCAAGGTTACTTTTCAAATACCTGTGGTCAGTATTGTATGCTTTTTGGTCTTTTCAAAAGCAAGCAAAAAACTTTAAAGAGTTTCACTAAAAATTTTAAGTTAAAAGATTATTCCTTTAATGATAAGTTAATTTCAAAAATGTTTAGTAAATGTTTTAAATAAATTTTTCTTTTATAAGCTATATCATATATACGAATATTTCATACGAATATAATTTAAAAATAAAAACAATTTATATATAATTAATACAAAAATGAATTTTTTTTATTTTCAAGAAACTTAATACATTTTTTTATTTAAGGTATAGTATTTTATCATTATATCAGTAGCTGCTTTTATGTATATTGGAAGTTTGTGACAACTGCAAGTGTCGGGTCCTTCAGTTGCATCGTCATCACTCCAGGGACATATTTTGTAATGAAATCCATATTTTGAGTATGAGACTTCCCTTGTCTCAAGATCTTCAAGGGTTGCTTTCAAATATTCAAGTTTTTTAAGATGTTCCTCGAAGAGCATGTCTTCAAATTGAAACAAAAATAATTTTATTTGTTGGGAGTACATTATAGATTCTCGAGTTGTTCTTAACGTTTTTGAAGATGTAAGACTGATGGTTAATTTCAATAATAAGATTCTTTTATATTATCATTCTTTTGATATAAATTGTAATACTGAAGAGCTATATCTAGTCAACTCTTTCTCTTTATATATTAGATGCGTTATACCATTTTCCCTTAATTTCTTAAAGGGTGTTTTAGTTGAAAATTTATTTACATAACTCTTGGGTAAAAATATCCACAGTGTTTCGTTGTCCTTGTCATTTAAATAGAGAGCAATCTTAGTTCCATATGCAGTCTTCTTTGTCTTACAACCAATGATCTTATACTCGAAATCAGTACATAGGTCATCGATCTTTGTGTAACCAATAACAGGCTTTTGTTCATTAAGAGTATCTAATAGAGGGCTGCATGAGACCATTCACTTTTGTTTGCATTTAGAGTACCCATTCGTTTTACTATGTACGAGGGCGGGTCAATAAGTCCGTGACTATTTGAATGAAACACAGGTTTTTAGATAAAAAGATATTTTATTTTTCAACGTAGTCTCCTTTGAGCACTATACACTTAGCCCAACGTTTCTCCAATTTTTTAATCCCTTCCAAAAAATATGATTTGTCGAGGTGTTCAAAATAGGCATTTGTTTGTGAGATGACTTCGTCATTGGAGGCAAATCTCTTTCCGCCGAGCCATTTCTTCAAGTTTGGGAATAAGAAATAGTCACACGGGGCTAGATCGGGTGAATAGGCCGGATGAGGGAGCAATTCGTAGCCCATTTCATGGAATTTTGCCATGGAAACTGCACATGTGTGCACCCGTGCATTGTCCTGGTGGAAAATAACTTTTTTCTTGGCCAAGTGCGGTCGCTTTTTTTTCAATGCCTCATCGAATCGACCCAATAAGTTGCTGTAATATTCACCATTGAATTTTTTTCCTTTTTAAAGGTAGTCAATGTGGATAATACCGCCAGTCGCCATGACTTTATTGGCTGACAAACCCACCTTTGCCTTCTTTGGCGCCGATTCACCCCGAGAAACCCACTGTTTTGACTGCTGTTTGGTCTCCGGTGTGTTGTGGTGGATCCACGTTTCGTCCACGGTTACGAAACGGCGCAAAAACTCGTTCGTATTGCGATTGAACAACGCTAAACATTCCTGCGAAATTGTCACACGGTTGCATTTGTGGTCGATAATGAGCAAACGCGGCACCCATCTTGCGGAAAGCTTTCTCATACCCAAATGATCATTCAAAATTGAAACCACTGATCCATGTGAAATGCCTACGGCTTCCACAATCTCTCTCACTTTTAATCGCCGATCGGCTAAAACCATATCGTGGATTTTTTCAATTGTTTCGGATGTGGAAACCTCAACTGGGCGTCCAGAACGTTCGGCATCTTCCGTGCTTGTACGGCCACATCGGAATTCAGTAAACCACTTTTTTACCATGGAAATGGATGGTGCAGAGTCTCCATAATATTTATCAAGCTTGGCCTTGGTTTGCATAATGGATTTTTTCCTCAAAAAATAATGCTTAATGAGCACACGAAATTCACTTTTTCCATTTTCTTCTCAGTCAACGCGGTATTCTGATATTAACGGCTGTCAAAAACAAACTAAATGCCGCAGCTTGTTCAATTTTTTACAAGAGTCAACTGACAGATGACTGTTGACGGGAGCAGTGTTACCATTTCAATTAAGAGGCGGGAAATTCAAAAAGTCACGGACTTATTGACCCGCCCTCGTATTCAGAATACATACATACTTTCAATCTCTCGAAATTTCCTTTTTATAGCGTTAAAATGCTATATTTTGTTAAATTTCCCCACTTGACTATAATTTTGTTTGTTAAAAAATCGTCTGAACAAAATTAAAAACATTGTTACCTAAAAAATATCCTCTGAACAAAATTAAAAATCTCTTACTATTTGACCTGACCTGATCCTCAGTTTTTTATCCCTTACCTGCTGTATCCTAGAAAAAAAATGTAATTTGTATAACAAATAATTAAATCAATATATATGTTCTTGCATATCATTTAAAATGATTTTTTAATCATCATCTAGTGCAATAGATAAAAAAAATATTATATGCTATCATTTAAAATTTGTATTTATTAAAACCCAATCCAAACAAATCAAGGTAATTACATCTCATTCCAAAAATATTTTACAAGGAAAGTGAAATCTTTGTCAATAAAAACCGGTTACCATTCTACCTGAACCGATCCTTTTTTTATCACTTCGCTGAAGTAGATATATTTATTGGGTAAAGGTTCGGGGTGGGTTTTGGGGTGTATCTAATTTTCGTGTTTTCTTTTCCAGGATTGTGTGTTAGGGGGGTGGGTAGACCTGTATATTTTGATACTTATGAGATCCCACACACTCATACATATTCTTACAAGTGTATGATGCAAGAAAAAAGGCGATATGCCTATGTAATAGCTACTTTCATGTATCTCTTCAATGTTGCAGGGGCATTTTTCAGACCAAAGGGCATACGTGTGTATTCATAGTGCCCATGCTTAGTCGAAAATGCAGTTTTCGCAATGGAATTTTCGTCCATCTGAATTTGATGGAATCCCTTGGCTAGATCAATTGTCGTAAAGTATTAGCATCTACCAAGTTTGTCCAATATCTCGTCCATTCGGGGAATGGGGAATTTGTCGTTGACAGTTATTTCACTGAGATTACTGTAATCTACTACCAACCTAAACTTTTGTTACCCAGAGGCGTCTGCCTTCTTGGCGACTACCCAAATGGGAGAACAATACGGGGACTTCGATTTGCGAATGATCCCTTGTTCTATCATTTCTTTGATTTGTTTGTTGACTTCTTGGTCAATACTTTGGGCGTATTTGTAAGGTTTACGGTAGACTGGATCTTCATGGTGAGTCTGGATGACATGTTTAATGGTTCTTGTGAAGGTCAAATTTTCACCTTCTTTGTACTGAATGTCTCTATTGGACCTTCTTTAAACATCCAACTTCCTCAATTTCCTCATTCAACTTTAGATGCAATGCGCATTCATTACATTCGCGTTATTCATTATTGATCGCGAAGTTGACTATATCGTCATTAATAGACGTGGGATCGAGGTGTGTTACATCATTGTCCACTGTGTTAATAGTAACTTGTGGAGTGAGGCATTTGGTTGATGCAGTCTCCTCCTTCTGTTGCTTTTGTTTAAGTTTTGATTTAAGGCACTTAGGTGCGGTCTTAACCTTTTGCTTCTTTGTGTTGATTTGCTCCACTGTAGCTAAATCAACTTTTGATTTTGGGTCAAGGCATTTTTTAGATGAGGTCTCGCCCTTCTTTTCTTCGTATATAAACTTATAAGTTATTGAACCTAAAGTTACCATCTCATTCTCATAATTAATCTTTGCATTGGTATCTTCTAGATACTTTCGACCTAACAGGAAATCGTAATTGTCGGAAAATTATGGATGTAGAATATCTGTTCGGACAGACATATTGGGTTGGGTTTCATCATAATGCTTTTAGTTAATTTTATTGGACCATTTATTGTATATACCGTCAGATCTTCTTGTTTTTCTTCTAACCCAGCAAAATTTTTCTTTATGATATTGATGGAAGAACCTGTGTCGATCATTCCTCTATAAAGATTATTATGGTAATTTATTCTGACATGGGGACTGACTCTTCTTCCCCCGTTTCCTGAGTGTCCAAGGCAGTCTGATGAAAATTTACATCCATAGCGCATAAGTGTCAATATCCTTACGCGCTAACGACATGTACATTCTATATGGCAATTTTCTATCAATTGTTGCTTTGAGGGTTCTTTTTGCCATTTCTGTATAGTTAGATTTACTGACAGGGTCAACCTCTAATTCAAGTTTGTCATAAATGTTCCTATATTTTTCGCGGGGGTCCCACTGCATAACGTACAGCCCACCAGCATCTTTCTACGATTGGTTAGGGAAGGTAAATTAATTAGATGGAGTCTGTTAGAATAAGATGGGAGGTGAAGATTTGCATCGCAGTTGAGTCCCCTAAGTGCAAACATCAAGAAATTCTTTTGAACGGATTCAATGCGATCTTGATGAACCCCATACTGAGGGCTCCAGACGCATGACCCGTACTCCAGAATTGGCCGTACTAAAGATAGGTATAATGTGTTAGTAATATAAGGGTCATTGAATTCCTTAGACCATCTTTTAATGAAGCCAAGAACGCCCTTGGCTTTATTAACCATCGTAGAAATATGGTCGAAAAATTCAAGTTTAGCATCTAATAGGACACCAAGATCGTTAACCTGGGTTAATCTATCTAAGGAAATCCCATAGAGAAAGAATGTCGCCTGGTTAGGGAAAGAACGATAGAAGACATTTTGACCCATTAAGTTTTAAGAGATTGGTAAAACACCAATTTTGAAAATTGTCCAAATCCGACTGAAGTTTATATTGGGCAGAAAGGGATTTGTATTGAAGACAAAGCTTAACGTCGTCTGCATACATAAGAACCAGAGAGTTCGATAGTTTTTTTTTTTTTTCTATAACTATTTATTGAGGCATACAGGGTATCTTAAAACCCCTTGGTGACCTTGGCATCTATTAATACTGCCCGAGAGGCTCTCCGGCTAAGTGTGCTTAGCGTTACCATTATTACTAAATTTAAACTTACAAACTAACAATATTTATAAAACTTAAACCAAAAAATATAAAAGAAAGAAAGACGATGGGGAGTATATCGTTTGGCTTATCATCATCTTGCTGTGCGTCTGGTTGGCAGCCGGTCAATTAGGTCCCTAGAAAGTCGCCTGTTGAGCCTCCTTTGTGGGCGAGGTCTGGTGAGACCCTTAGCGAGTCGGTTGCGATGGCGCTCCAATCGGTCGTTGTAGCGGCTGGAGTGGAAATTTATAGTCTCAAAGACCGTGAGCAGCTTTAGGTCACTGTGGAGGGTGGTGTTCCTTACATACCAAAAATATAAGTATAGTAATATAGTAAGTATAGTAAAAAATAGTAAGTAAGTAATATAAGTATAAGTATAGTAGGCGTGTGTTTTATGTAGGCATGTGCTAAGTACTTAGGTACTGTGGATATGTCACTATATATATGTAAGGTGGCAACATACAAGAGGGCTGCCACCAACCCTCTTTAACACGCAGTTGGCAACGCAGTAGAAAACGGATTTTTTCACGTGGCAGTCGAAGAAAAAAGTAAAGTCTACACGGCATTCATACATTTTTTTGTAACTTTTTGACTTCAATAACCATATGACCATTGTGAACCATATTTTTCAGAAGCTATAAACAAAGACATCATGAAGCTGTACATGGACGATATTATTGTATATGCCGTTACAGCCGATGAATGCATGCAGAAGTCGTTGTCAAAGTTGAAGCAGTTGTGGACAAGTCAGCCGGTGCTCCACATCTTTAACAGAGAACCACCCACAGAGTTACATACAGACGCGTTCAAAGAGGGATTCGGAGCAGTGTTGCAGTTGTTTGATGGGAAACTTCACCCCGTCCACTATTGGAGTAAAAAGTAGTCCTAATCCGAGTCGAAACAGCATAGTTTTATACTCGAAGTGAAAGCTGCATACCTGGCGTTAAAGAGGTTTCGTCATTATCTGCCTGGAATACATTTCAAGTTGGTAAGGGATTGCATCGCATTCTAGCAGACGACAAGCAAACTGATATACCAAGAGAAGTTGCTCAGTGGGTACTTTATCTACAAGACTTCTGATGAAACATGTTGACCACCTCAGCCGCTATCCACAGAATGTAGTCAACGTCACAGCAAAACTCTCAGTGCAGTTGAAGAAGGCGCAGCAGAACGATGAACAATTATGAGCAGTCGTCAATATCTTACAATATGGTCCGTATAAAAATTTCAAGTTGAAAGGCAGTCTACTATACAAAGAAGGCAATGGGAACGAGTTGCTAGTTGTTCCGAAGCTTATGGAGAAAGAGGCTAGAAGTTTAAGAATCGAGAAGGATTCCTACATTGCATAGAGAAGGGTGATGTTCCGCTTCATACGTTGCACGTCGACCACTTGGGGCCTATAGATGCAACGTCCAAGCAGTACAAGTTCATTCTGGCAGTCGTCGACACTTTTTCTAAATTTGTCTGGTTGTTCACGACGAAATCAACAGGCAGAGACGAAGTGGTCAAAAAGCTGATGCAGTGGTCAAGCGTCTTTGGTTTCCCGAGACGTATTATAAGCGACAGGGGCTCGGCGTTTACATCGCACGCCTTTGAAGAATTCTTAAGTGAAAACATGATAGACCACTGTTTGAACATACAACCAGTGTTGCCAGAGGATACGAGCAAGTAGAGCGAATGAATCGTTCAATCTTGTCTATAATCGCATTTTCTGAATCAGGAGGGTTCAACAGTGAACGCAAAACGTTGCGAGCAGAAGCTTAGCCCACAGAAAAGGCACAGCAAGTCTACATGCAAAACTACGATAAGAAGCATCGCAATGAGAGGGGCTACAAGATGGGTGATCTCGTTGCCATCAAAAGGACCCAATTCGTTGCAGGTCGTAAGCTGCCAAGTGAGTTCCTAGGACCATACGAAATTATCAAAATTAAACAAATATCGAGGGTCCAGTTGTCACAGCCACCAGTTGTGATAACATGAAACTGTGGAAATTCATCACCGAGAATGAAGAACTGTTGTCATCCGGGTCGGAGGACGAAGGTCAGGATGGTCCAATGTAAGGTAGCAACACACAAGAGTGCTGCCACCTACCCTCTTTAACACGCGTTCGTTTTGATCGTGGCGCCAAACTGCGCATGACAGTTTACTTACACTTGAAAATGGCATTTAAATGGCAAGTACATAGTTTGTTTACAAATCAATGATTCGAAATGGATAAAACAAAGCGAAATATTGGGCTTACAATCAAAGAAAAAGTATCAACAATCGAAAAAGTTAAGGATAATGTTAAGAGCCTTGTAGTTAAATACAATTGTGATCTTTCAGCAATAAACAGCATCATACGTAAGGAGAGTGACGTACAACAATCGGCCACAACAGCGGGACTTAAATGCAAGCGCCAACGGAAAGGAAAGCACGGTTTGGTAGAGAACGCATTGTACTTGTGGTTCAAACAACATAGTGCTGGTAATGCAGTACGTACTGGATCAGCAGACTGAAGATGAAGATCAGCATAGCGACGATGACGATGAGAATAGCGGTGATAAAGAACCAAAGCTGCCAACTGTGAAAGGAGGTTTTGATGCTATCAAGACTCTGGAACAATTGGAATTGGAGTATAATTGTTCTGGGTTACTTAGAGAGCTTCAAAAATTAGAGGAAAAGCTATTGATAATCGAGGAGATGAACAAGGAGTGGGAGTTTTTCGGCATGATCCATGCCTGTATGAACCAGAAGACTGCCGACCTGCACTCTTATGCTCTGAAGGAGCCAAACGTGGAGGTGCCTAGTCCCCAATTGGCGATTTTCAGCGTCTTCTCGTGCGACGAGAGTCAACTCTCCCCGCTAATGCTGGGCGTTCTGAACGACCACAACTTCGGGGAGCGTACGCCACCAAACGGTGGCGGTGAGGCCGACGAGATGAACGACGTCTATGACCAGCAGCAGCAGGATTATCAGGAGAACAATGAGGAGCGTCTGCTGGCCGAGGCCACATCACCAGAGCAAGAGGTTTGCATGCTCAACCACGAGATGGACGATCTCGAATGATCACTACAACGACTTGGATGATTCGCCGCCGTGCCAGATGTCGGTCCAGCCCAAGTTGGAGCCGATTTTACCGGTCAGCACCGTTTCGTGTCCAAGCCAATCAAGAAGGGACGCCGCAAGCTTCGCAGCGAGAAGGAAAAGTATTACAGACACCGTCGTCACTATGAGCTGCGCATGGAGAAGCGTGTAATGGGGCTGTGCACCGTGGTGGGTCATCTGGTGAAGCAACTCTCACCGAATGTGGATGTGAAGCCGCTGTTGGACTTGGGCCACGACATGGCCATCGCCAAGCAGCAGTGACGAGAATGAGGATGAGGAAGACATCGAGGAGGACGAGGAGGAAGAAGATGACAACGAGGAAATGTGTTAGAAGCTGACGAGATGGAAATGTGTTACGGGAAAGAGACCCGAACGCAAATCAAAGCTAGAAGGCAGCTGTTTTTTTTTTTTTTTTTTTTTGAGGTGGACTCATTGTAGTTCCTAGTTGTGGCAACTCCACAAATTGGAGTCCATTCTCCATTCCCAAATCTATACGTATTTCCTCCAAATAAGACTTGAATCCATAAAATCTAGACATTGGTTGAAATACTAAAACTTACACTAAGAAGCCCAAAACGAAACAAGAAATCTTTAAAGAGCCCTCGCAAGAGACGAGGAAAAGAAAACCCTAGGTTAGAGCCACTGCGAAAGCTATAAACTAAGTTTCTTTTAAAAAACTTTCAAAAACAACAAAACACAACACAGATATTACAAAAATTTCAATTCTACGCCTACGCTACACACAAAATTTTTCTATATCATCTTCATTTAATTGAAAATGATTATTTACAGCATTCATCAAACACATTTTACATTCAAATTGTATTCAACACACGGGTTGCCAGCGCGTTCGCAAAAAAATGGTCAAGAAACACCTCTCAAACATGGTCTTTTTTTTGGTGAAGCACTAATAACCTTTTTTATTCTTAAGAAAAAAACATCTACCAAATCATTATGTCACTTATTACAGAATGAGGACAAGTGGGAGGTGGCCATTCTTTGCTTATTGAAGATTGACCCGAATAATTAGTTTTGTTGAATCATTCGTAGGTACGTAAATGAATTGAAAATGAGTTAGCACTTGAGGTGTGCAAGTATTTTTATTTTTTTAATGAAATAAAATAATAAGGGTAGGGCAGCTGCCCTATCAGCTGATAAAAAAGTGATCCAATCAGATCAATTACTGCCAATGGCAACTATGTTGAAAATCTTGGCGCACATTTTTAAATTCAAATAATCTTAAGTATCTCAGGAGAAATACAAATTTCACATCAAATCATTTTTTATTAGTTTAATATTTTTGTTATTGGTTCATTTCGAAAATATAGCTTACTAATTTTAATGCATAATTTTACAAAACAAAAAATAGTTTTTACAAAAGATTGATTCTATCTTAATATAAAATTAATATACATTTTATGCAATTCTTAGAAGCATTAAAAACATCAAATTGTTAACCTTAAAAATTAAATAACTACAACAACTTGCAATAGAAAATATTCTTGTTCTCACCATTATGATAAAACAACTAATTATACTATATATATCACAATAATATTAAACGTAAATTATAAATAATGCCTTCTTGCTTTATAGCGCTGCTTCCAGAGTAACATTTATTATGTGTCTCACGATAATTTCGAAATACTCGGTGATGCTGGAGACGGTAGTCAACGTGCTTCAATCAACGACTTTGAATGCGGTCAAGGCCTCTCAGCACATTAAACGCATAATACAACTGTTAAGAAGCCATCGAGATGATCCTGATAGTATAACGAATAAAGTATTAAGAGATGCAACAGTCGTTACAGAGACAATTGGGTTGGAGGAGGATATGACATCACTTCCTCGTATATTTGGCAAGTAATGTCACCGAAAAAACCATCCAGCTGAAAATAGCTCAGAGTATTGGAGGAGGTCATTGATTATTCCTTACTTGGACTCAATTATTAGCTCACTCGATAATCGGTTTTCCGATGAGAATAATGTATTATTTTCTTTGTTCTATTTACATCCAGCAAAAATGAAAATATGTAATCAGCAGACTCACTTATAAAAAGTTGTGAAATAATTTTGCAGTTTTACGATTTACTCAGTCTTAAAAATGAAATTGAGCTTTTGCAACAAATGTGGCGCTGTAAGGAAACAAATGTATCTGAGATTACTGTTCTTGATACGATTCAGCACGCAAATGAATTTTATCCCGATACTCAAAGAGCTCTGAAGATTTTAATCGCTTTACCGTGTACAACTTATTCAGTTGGGCGATCATTTAGCAGCTTAAGACGTATAAAGACTTGGCTGCAAAGTACAATGGTAGAAAGTCGACTTAATGGCCTGGCTTTGATGAGTATTCACCGACGACTAATTATGGACGATTTAGATGAATTCAATTACAAAGTTTTAAAAGAATTTAGTAAAAACCCCAGAAACTTATGTTTTGCTTAAGCTTTGTTCCATTAAAAATAAAAATTGTAGTTTAAAAAAACTTATTTGTTTTGTATTTGTATATACCCTTCACTCAAAAAGTTAATATTTAGTTAGGTATGAGGGTTTGTAACTCACAAAAGGAGGCGTCGCAAACCCGTCGTTTCTTATACTTATTTGTACAGATGCCATATATACCATAAAGCTGTTATATTCGAAAATATCTTAACCAAATTATGCCTCATGAAATCGGGTTATCTAACCGCGATATAGGGAAATAATCTTGTCTAAAAAGGAGGAAGTGAAGGGTATCCGCTCGGGGTAGAAAGGGACAACTTTCCCACATTTTTAAAATTAAAATTCTACTATCTGCCCCCCCCCTGGCTAACGGCCTGGCGACGCCCTTGGTAAAGAACGTTGTTAAAAAAAAGATATCAGATTATTTTAAGTAAATAAGTATTTTAAGTAATAAGAACAATAAATTCCATCCAAAAGTACATAAAATTGTGAATTATAGCTGAATTGCGGTTAAGTGCATTTTTAGGATAAGTGCACATTTTTTTGAGTCAAACATGGTGAGGCAGTTAAGCACATTATACTGTATTAGAAAAACTGTGTACATAAAAGGTTCGGTTGTTTTAAAAATACTATTTCTGGGTAACATAAGTTGTTCAAAGTAACATTTGTATGTGCAACCTTTGTATGCTATTTCTATGAATTCGTGTTGTCCGGGGCCGTTAATCCAAAATTTTAGTTTGGTTCCGAGTCATTTTGATTTTATTCATCATTAATTTATACGGGTATTACCTGATGCTGCCATTTTTTAATGAAACCATGGTATTCATTGTAGCCACAATCATGCAAGTCTTGAAATCTTACTTCGTCAATAGACATTTTGGATTGCTCACTGTCCGATGGTCTTAGTCGTTTAAAAATCGGGAAGTTAGTATTTTTAGATGTGGAGGGTTGTTGAAGTTGATGGTATGAATTTCCTCTAAAATGTGCTGTTTGAGGATCTTGGGGTTTGTCGGAATGTTGTGGGAAAGGATTTTTTTGAATAATTGGTTGTGTGTTCATGTATTTGTTGGGTCCGAAATAGGTTGGTTGTCAGGAATCTGCTGTGTATAGGTGGGTCTAAATGGTTGCATGTATTGATTAAAATTAGGTTGGAAGGGTTGAGAATATTGTGGGTAACTTGGTCGATATTGAGTTTGGCTATTAGTATTGAATTTGATTAGGATTTGAGAATTTATTGCGGTTTTCCGGATTTTTATTCAATTCAAAATTAATATGTTATTTATAAATTCCCTCATTTTGTGCAATAGTAATTAAAGATCTTTAAAGTCTGTAATATCATGATGAGATAAAATAGTGAATAATTGTCGATGGTGTGGAGGGTTTCTGGATCACCCTTGAATGGCATGATGTCTTTTAGCTACCGGCGGGCTTCAGCAAGGTTTTTGTCGCTCAGCGCAACGATTTAAGGAGCGGCAATAATTGGTTGTGCCATTTTTATTATAAATTTTTAATTTTGGAGTTACAAAAATTTTTTTTTTTTATTGATTTATTGTTTTTCTTTTTATATAAGTATTAAAAGTATAAGTATAAGTTTGTTTAATTTAACTTTCTAAGGATTTTTTATGTTGGTTTTAATAGTAGTTGCCTTTGGACTAAATGTTTTTGTTTAGTTTTCTAGTTTCACTTCTACTTTTTATTGGACAACCGAATTGGAATTATAATCCAAGTTGAAGGGTTTTCCCGTATTTATTACGGGAACTGGGTTATAAAATCGAATTTATTTCCCACTCGAGGTTCTTTTTTTCGGATAATTTTTGTAACCTACCGACTGTTTATTGTATTATTGAGTCGAACTAATGTCCCGCCAATTGACTAAGGACAACGCTAAGAAATAAAAGATCAGACGAATAAATTTCATGTCTTTATTATTTACATCTCAGTTTAAAAATTTCTTGTGTCTCCCTTATGTTTAGATTAAATCGGGAGTAAGATCGCCCGCTTGGGATATTGATTGTATACAAAAACAAAAGATTGAGAGTACCTATTAGGGAGAGCGACATCGCTTGCTCCGGATGTGGAACCACAACCAATGTTCAAAATCGAATTGGACCCACATTGAAAAAAATGAAGTTCACCCAATCTATAAGTTACAGCTCCCACTGCATCGGCGTATCACAGTGGAAGAGCCTCACAAACGCAATCTCCCAGTGCAGTACACTAACTGCCAAGAATGTGGCCATACTTAGGCTTACTGTACGCTGAAATATATTTGCGTAGTTTGTAGTGAGGCTAATAGCACAGCGAACTCCCATAAGAACAAAAAAGTCATTTCTGCAAAAATGTGCAGCAACTGCGGTGAAAATTACACAGCGAAATGGCGTGGCTGTGTAGTAAACATGGAACTAAAGAGCCGCCTTAACAAACGCAAGACACAATGCAAGAGCTTATGCAAAACCAAAATATTCTGATACAGTTTCTTGTGACACACAAATCCAAATAATGTCAAATGTAATGGCGTTTCGCGGCATATTATCGAACTTGCCCAGTCCTTATTTTAAAAAAATATTGACGTCTACGCCACATGCCATCCGGACGGTGAAGCCCATGGCGACACTGGTATGCTTATCAGAAGTCGCATCAAACACCACCTTTATAACAGAGCAGAAATGGAATACCTGGGATCCACTTCCATAAGCATGCAATCCAGCAACGGCCCTTCACTCTGGCCGCAGCTTACTGCCCACCTCGTTATATAGTTTCTGAGGACCGATTCATGGAATTTTTCAACTCACTCGGCGGGCGATTCATAGCGGCCGGTGATTAGAATGCCAAGCATACGCACTGGAGATCACGTCATTTGAATCCAAAGAGCAAACAACTCTACAACCCGTTTATCAAGCCGCGAAACAAGCTCGATTACGTGACTCCGGGTAGGCCTACATACTGGCCAGCAGATCCAAATAAGCTCCCGGACCTCATTGGATGATCCCAAGAATAATTATTACGGCCGAGTCACTTGCAGAACTATTATCAGATCACTCTCCAGTTCTACTTACTCTCAGGCATCGACCATACAATGTGCAATTTAAAAGTTCCAGGACTTTTATTAAACAACGAATATTATTAGTGTTTTTTTGAAAAATTTATTGGTCGCCTTCAAAATAGTCTCCTTCTGAATACAACGTTTCAAGAAGGTTATCGAATGCCTTTTTTAGGTCGTTTATCGGTATAGCCTTGAGGATGGCGGTCGTCGCCTTTTGAATGGCATCAACGTCAGCATAGCGGTTTCCTTTCATGGCCAAATGTATTTTTCCGAACAAATAAAAATCGCAGGGTGCCTTATCAGGCGAATACAAAAAGTTTGGGTCCTTTTTGGCCTCTTTAATAATGTCTCTTGAATGTTGAATTCTGAGGTCTTTTTCGTGTTGTTTCAAAGTGTGCGGGACAAATCGAGCACAAACCTTTCTGTGGCCCAAAATTTTCTGTCAAAATACGATAAATTGACACTGCGGGTATTGATAATTCCGATTCCATATATTTAAGCGATGATTTCGGCTCTTTTTTAATGAATTCACGCACACTTTCCGTGTTTTTTTCATTCACAACATCTTTTGGCCGGCCCGAACGTTTGTAGTCTTCCAAGTCCTCCTGTCCCTCTTAAAAACGTTTAGGCCACTCGTGAATACGGCTTCGGGATAGACCCTCATCGCCATAAACTTGTTTCATCATTTGATGAGTTTTTGTAACAGTTTTACCAAGATTATAACAAAACTTAATATTGGCTCTTTGTTCGATGGTCATTTTCCGACCGACACTACAAATGTAATGTCACATGTAGCGCGATATCTCAGCTGTTTTACAAGTCAGCTGTTATATAAATTTTGTATTCAGGCAGAAGGAGACTATTTTGAAGGCGACCAATAAATTTTTCAAAAAAAAAAAAAACAAATAATCTTCGTTTTTTAATAAAAGTCCTGGAACTTTTGAATTGCACCTTGTATATAACTGAGCGGCCCTACAGGCTGACAGACAACAGGACCAACTAGCAAGGTACGCGAAATATGTTTGTACGCGTATGGAACAAACTCATACGGTATTCACCGAGGGGGATGGTCAAATCCATCGAGGAAACACTTGTTGTTGCAGCAAAGGCCTCCACCCCTCCTGACACATACAAAATACCAAACCATAGCAAAGACAAATCGCGAAATCGAGCAGCCAGTGCTTGAAAAAAAAAGACTAAGAAGAGAATGGCAGAGTCACAGATTCCCAACGGCTAAAGAACAATTAAAAATAGCTACACGTAGACTAACCAGGGCAATAAGCTTGAGGAAGCAAACGTCCAGCATCTATATATCAAACAACTATCGCCCACCAGAAAAAAGAAGCTTTTGTGGAAAACACACAAAAATATCCAGCCACCGGCAGAAACTGTGGTTCCATTGCGAGGCCCCTCTGGAAGCTCGATACGCAGCGACGAAGATAGAGCCAATGCGTTCGCCGATCACCTGCAGAAGGTATTTCAACCCAATCCTGCTAGCAACTCATTTGTCCTACCTGCAGTTACTAAAAACTTACCACCTGTAAATCCAATTACATTCAGCCAAAGTGAGATAGCAGCCACGATAAAAGATCTTAAGTCCAAAAAATCAACTGGGCATGACTTGGTGACACCAAAAATGATTATAGAACTCCCACCGTGTGCGGTTCTGACCTTATACCATCTCTTCAATGCTATTACGAAGCTTGGATACTATCCCCAAAAGATGGAAAAAGGTGGTCATAGTAATGATTCCCAAGCCAGGCAAAGACAAAACCCAACCCTCATCCTACACACTAATCAGTCTTCTGTCTCCCGAAACTGTTTGAAAAGGCATTCTTAAAGCAACTAACTCCCTACCTAAAAAGACAGAATACAATACCATCGCATCAATTTGGCTTTCGCTAAAATCATGGAACCATCGAAGAGGTTAATCGCATCACAAAAAAATTCGTACCGCTTTCGCCCACCGGGAATACTGCTCAGCGATATTCGTAGATGTTGCACAAGCATTTGACCGAGTCTGGCTGGAAGGATTATGGCAAAACATAATGAAAATGCTTCCCCAGAACTCACACAAAATGCTCGAATCATATCTCTTCAAAAGAGTGTTCTCAACCAGGTGTAACAGTTCGACTTCATATGACCGCGTTATCAATGCTGGAGTCTCCCAAGGTAGTTTGCTGGGCCTCGTTCTTTACACCCTATACATAGCAGACATGCATTACAAACTATCAGCTCACAACCTTTACATTTGCTGACGACACCGCAATACTTAACCGATGTGGATGCCCTGCAAAGGCAACAGAACATCTTGCCTGTCATCTAAGTGGAAAGATGGTTTGCAGACTGGCGCATCAAGATAAACGATACCAAAAAAGGACTTGTAACCTTTACATTGAACAGACAAAGCTTCCCACCCTGTACCCTGAACAATACGTTAATCCCACAAGCAGACGTAGTAACGTATCTCGGCGTTTACCTAGATAGACGCCTTACCTGGCGGCGACATATAGAATCCAAGAGCACTCATATGAAGCTTAAAGGATATCACTACTTCCCAGACAAGTCCAACTAGTAATCCCCGTTATATCATGATTTCAAAAATAAATTTGATAGAGGTAGGGTTCAAAATCCACTCAATCAAAATTTACCATCTACTAGCCATAACGCTAATCCTAATCCCCCTGTTAAAAGACAGAGAGAGAGAGAGTCAGAGCGGTCAAATGAAAATGGATGTAAATTTTCATTAAACTGCCTCGGACACAGAAGAAGAAGAAACCCTTTTTCAGAATCAGAATAAGGAATAAATTCTTAAAGGGTATGGTTGACACCGGGTCATCCATAAATGTTATCAAAGATATTATATTCAATCTAAGAGAAAAGAAAATAAAATATTGAAGTATTTACGATCAGTGGATCGATAATACTAAAAAAAAGAATTATTATGGCACCTAATGAACTATGCATTCTACATTCATAACCCTACATTCATAGGTTGTTCAAAGATTATGAAATCCTTTTTGGAAGAGACTTCTTAAAGCTTAGCAATGCAAAACTAAATTTTACAAAGGAAACAATCCATTTAAATTAAAAACATATTTCATTCGAATATGGTGAATATGATAAAGTAGAGACCGCAGAAACCTGCCCTAGCTTGCCTTCACCTGAAGATCAATCGTCTGATTACGCCATCAATAATTCGTTTGAAGAAACAAATGCATTTAAATAAGAACACCTAAATGTAGAAGAAAAAGAAAGACCGAACCGCATTGTGGCCATGTTGTTTGAGTGACAGATGTCAAATGCACTGTGTTATATTCATTCAAACCTCCCAAACCACCATGGCAGGTAACAGCTGGACATTAAAGCAGTTGGAAGTTGACACCGATTTTGCCAAAAAAAATCATCTTCAGCGACGAGGCGCATTTTTGGATGAATGGCTATGTCAACAAGCAAAATTTCCGTATTTGGGACGAGACCAATCCACACGAGATTCACGAGTTGGCAATGCATCCGCAGAAAGTTACTGTTTGGTACGGATTTTGGGCCGGAGGCGTGATTGGTCCGTATTTTTTCGAAAACGATAATGGTGTGGTGCAGGCGACGTGAACTGGCCACCGAGATCGTGCGATTTAAATGATGTCATGTTCCATACATAATGTAGTCGATAAACCTTTCAAATAAAAAAATTTTTTTTCCAAAATCTCTCCTACATGTTTTTTTTTTCATTTCAAAGATCAAGCGCCCTCAATGGAAAACCCTTTATGAGCAATCTGCTTGAAGATTTGATTTATAGGGATTGTCTGGTTTATTTTAGATCAAGCATATCAAAGATCCAAACTACATTAAAGCATTCGAAAAAAACGGTTATTAATTCAGATCCAATATTAATTTATTCAGATTTTGATAAGCCCTTTTCATTAACAACAGATGCAAGTAACATAGCATTAGAAGTATTATCACAAAATCAAATACCAGTATGTTTTGCAAGTAGATCTCAACAAGCATGATAAAAAAAAGAATTGTTACCCATTATCTTTTCGGAAGAGAATTCCAAATTCTCATCGATCACAAACCACTTGTTTGGTTACATAACATTAAATAGCCAAACATGAAACTCCAAAAATGGAAAATCAAATTAAGAGCATTTGATTGTTCTATAAAATATCTACCTGGAAAAGAAAACTATGTAGCAGATGCTCCCTCCAGAGTTAAAATAGATGAAACTATGAAACTAGGAGAAACTCCGAACAATTAAAGAAAAATTCTATTATCCATTAATCCAAAATATTATAAATGAATGCGAAATTTGTAATATAGAAAAAAGTGAACATAGAAATACCAAATTAAAATTAAAAATGAGATTAAATATGAGATCACTCCAGAAATTTATAATATCAGTGATGGATTTCTACCGAATAGGTAATAAACAGTTTTTGTCTTGCATAGACATATATTCAAAGTTGGCAACTCTAATAGAAGTAAATAGCCGAGATTGGCTAGAAACTAAGCGAGCAATAATAAAAGTATTCAATAAAATGGAAATACCACAAGAAATAAAAGTAGATATAGATTCGGCATTTATGTGTATAAGTTAACTAAGTTAACCGGACTACGGCTATGACCATACAAATATCTTTTTGGTACATTAAATGAAAATGATAAAGAAGAATTAGAAAAGAAAAGAATTATATTAAATTTAATAAAAAAAAAAAATTTAAATTTAATAATCGACACCATTAATCACGGTATTAAAGTAATGAATACCTTAAGAGATTCATTTCAAATACCGTATTAGATTATACCAAAAACTTTTACGTTAGCAATAAAATAACAAAATTGGAACCATTGTCATATATTGATCCAAAAAATATAATACAAACAGAAACAAAACAGAACATTATATTCCATATAATAACATTAACTATATTCGCCATAATGACAATAAGCCTAATATTGTATCTAGTTTATAAGTTTAAAAACATACTTAATAAACTAATTGTAAAATACGTTAACCTTCAAGAACAAGAAAAGCGTTGTCCAATACATTTATTTTAACACGTTGTAATTGAATCACACAAAGTAATACTAGATCAACATATTCAAACACGCACCCTAAGTCCAATCGGTCATAAACATTCCTATGCCCGATCAGACATAAACACATGCGTCCACTGTCACGTCCCCATATTTAACCAGACGAACGCTTAAGTTTCGGCACCCCAAAATTTCTTAACAACAAACAATTCTTAAAAACAAAATTCTAGGACTTATATTTCGTCGTCTAGACATATCGGCACCAAAGAAAGCCATAAACATTTTGGAGACAAGGGAAAACGCTAAAACTCCCGATCAAATTTAAGAACTCAAAATTAACTCACTCTATTCTGAAAGCTTATCGAAGTTCGCTCAGAACATACAGAACATACATACATACAGAATATTCGTTCAATAAAATAAAAGCTTGGCACAGAGGCTTGATCGTCAGATAAATTAGGATATAAGTTTGAGTTAAGATTTGTTCCTACAACTGTATATAGCTAGTCTCCCGACTTCGGGTCTATTCTGAAATAAAAATTGTATTTTTAAAGAAAGATACTCCGGAGTGTAATGAAGAATGTGTATAAGATTGCGTTGCCTATTAGCAATATGTATATTTCTAACACTCCTTCTCAACGCAACTATACAAAATTTTGATTTACCGCATACCTAACATACATGTGAATTTCATACGCTTAATTTTAAACAGGTTTTTAGTTAGGATATCAGCTATAATATTTTCAGTAGCTAAATAATTAATTAATTTATTCTTAACCATTTCCCGTACATGGTGATATTTGATATGTTTTTGCTGCGCGCATGAAATTTCGAGTCCTTAGCTAGACATTGTGCACTTTGATTATCATTGTTGATTTGTGTTGCATAGCTGTCGCAAAATTCCATTTCACGCGTCATCTTGCGTATTTACGTTGCTTCATTTGCAGCCATCGATAGTGCGACGTACTCCGCTCCAGTGCTTCTCGAAGCTACCACACCCTGTTTCTTGCTTTCCCATGAAAATGCTACCCGACTGCGATGAAGGTCGAGCCACTGAAAAATTTTCGGTCCGCGCTGTCTCCAGCCCAATCAGCATCGACGAAGCAATATACAGGATTTCCAGTCTTTTTATACTGTAGTTAGGTTATAATTCGGCACTGCCCCTCAAGTACCTCAGTATTCGTTTGGCAGCTGCCTCGTGCTCCTGATGTGGATCTGCATTGTTCTGTGCAAGTTTTACAACTGAGTGAAGTATATCCGGACGTGTTGTTATTGCCAGATACATTAGGAAGCCTATCAGTGATTGATAGCTCGTTTGGCCTACACGCATGCGATCGCGATCGCTGTTATTTGAAATCCTGCTTCGAGAGGTATAACATTAGATTTGCAGTTTTGCATACCATACTAACGAAGAAGATTTTCAATATATGGCTTATGGCCAACATTTATGTTACCTGTCTCGCCTTCACGATATGTTTCCATTCCAAGAAAGTTATTTAACTGACCGCCATCAGTGACGTCGAATTTTTCTTCACCAATACAGAATTTAGCTTCTCATTCCACTCACGCCCACTCTGCTTTAAGCCGTACAAAGATTTGTTACAAAGATATGTTCAGCTTTAACACACACTCAGGGACCTTCTGGTCAACAAATCCCTCTAATTGCTGCATGTACGCGAAATCTGGCAGTTCACTGTTGAGATAAGCAGAAGAAACATCCATTTGATGGACATACATACCATACCTGTCTGCCAGAGCAATCACCAGCCTGCTCGTAGAATACCTCGTTACAGGTGAAAAACTTTCGCTGTAGTTGATGGCAAAGCGCTGTGCACAGCCTTTACCCACTAAACGGGACTTAAATTTATCCACCTCGCCATTTTTGTAACGATTGACGGCGAACACCCATCTGCTACCAATAGCCATCTCTCCTTTTGACTTGTAGACTTGGAATCTTCAATCTCGTGCCTCTGTTACTTTCCTTGTTTTTGGGTCGGATAAACGACATGTTTTTACCATTGCAGAAAAGCCAATCAACACTCACTCCTCACCTTTAGGTTGAAACTTCTTTCTGTGCGTCTTTTTAAGCACGATAGCTGTACCACCAAATACTCGTAGATGACTTACGCCTGGTTTCTTGCCATTCCATGACTCGAAACTTGTAATATCACCATTTTACTGAGGTGTCCTTATACCATTGCTGTGAAGCAATTGTTAGAATGCGCTTCTCAAATATTCCCCTCGTCACTTCTCAGACACTTTATTTTCCTACCAGTTGTTGTTTCCGCAATTGCTTTAAAAGCATATTATTTTTCATCATTTTTTTATACTGGCAAAATTAATGGCCAAAACGATAGTACCGTTTAATGAGTCCGTTTTTATCAGTTTGTGCGCTAAAACATTTTTTTTCACTTGTCTCAAACAAAAACAAATCGTTTTACTTCTTGGCAAAACATTGCCCGTGCGATTTTCCACGCATGCACAGTCATTCGAGAGTTTTACTGTGAATCCTTTGTTCACAACTTTCGCCAAGGAAATAAAATTACATTGAATGTGTTCAATCAGAAGTACATCGGTCAAATCAGTTGTACTATATTTCCACTGTAAGCGCACTGTTCCGATACCGATCGCTTCAATATAATTTTGCTCGGCTGTTGGATGTTTATAAAAATCGATTTATAACTATACACATGTGCAGTTGCACCACTGTCAAAGCACCAAATATTCTTCGAAAAACTGTAGTTGTGGTTAGCAGCAGCAAACACAGAATATAAGTTCTTATTATCACTCTCTTGTATTTCTTTTTTATACCCTGTACCCATTAAAATTGGGTGAAAAGGGTATCATAATATGGTGCAAATGTGTGTAACAGGCAGAAGGATGCATCTCCGACCCCATAAAGTATATATATTATATATAAATATATATATTCTTGATCAGCTTCAACAGCCGAGTCGATATAGCCATGTCCGTCTGTCCGTCCGTCTGTCCGTCTGTCCGTCTGTCCGTCTGTACGTATCAACGCCTAGATCTCAGAAACTACAAAAGCTACAGACATGTGCCATATATCGTTGGATAGGTAATTTCTATACGCAGTACAAGTTTGTTGTTTTATTTTGATATCACACCCCGTTCCCCCGCAAACAGCAAAAAAACTGCCACGACCACGCTCCCCCGCAAATTTACCAAATTTATATTGTTATGGTACTCTATTCTAATAGAATATTGTTTCATTTATTTATTGATATTGAATTAATAAATTGTAAGCATGTCTAAGGGTACAGGGTATTTTGCAATCGGGAAACTCGACAGCTGCTACCTTACTTGTTTTTTTTTTTGGTTTTCTTGGATGATTTACAGTTAGCTGCGATGTGCCGTTCACGACCACACTCGTTTCTTAATGTTAATGCAGGACTGTACTTTTCTCACGCCGTGACTAGACAATTTTCTGCATTCCACTTTGTTCTGTATCTATATTTCGCCGCTCACTCTCTTCGAGTAATTTGATTTTTAGTGTACTCAACGAGTCACGGGATTCAATGGCAACAACGACTTACACTGAAATGGGGGTTGTCCTTGTTAATTTTACCCTTAGCTACCTGTGGGTCAGTGGCACCGACGTCTTTGACGCTGGCGTAGGCGGCAGAGCCTTTGGAAGAACTGCTGGATTGACATTCTTCACGCTGTCTTTGTTGGCAAGGCTATCGGCAGAGCTGCTTAATTGACATTCTCTTGGTGCAATAATTTATGGGACTTATTGCTCTTAGACTCAGCACTTAAAATAATTGTAGTCGGGCGGATGTTAATGACTTCTTAGAATTTTATTTATGCTATTGAACTTTCATAGTTCAACAAACTTTTATTTAACTTTTATTTGACGACCAAATAGTGGTAAGTTGAGGCAAAAATGTCTGCTTCAATTTTTTCTTCTTTGTAACGTGGAGTAAGTTTATTTCTGAGCCGTTTGTTTTGCTTTACAAAGACAGTGTCCCCGACCTGGAAAGTTCTGTCACATCTTGATTTATTAATTCTTCTTAATTGTATTTCTTGTGCTCTGTCAATTTTTTCTGAGATGTCCTCTGCAAATTCTGGGGGCATTGCATGAATTATGTCGATCGGTTCTTTATTGGTGACTGAATGTACTGTTTTGTTGTATTCCAAGGTGCTTGAAGTATTAAATTTACCGTATCAACTATGCCTTTTTCTAGTTTTAGGCATCGTGCTATTTCTAATAGGGTGCTGTGAAACCTTTCGACCTGTCCATTTGAGGTACTATGATAGGGTGGTGAATTTTCCACTTGAACATTGAACTGATTTGCTAAGAGTGACCTAATTGACTCAGAGTTAATAGATGGCTCATTGTCGCAAAATATTGTCTTTGAGTTTGGATATAGGTTCATTAACTGCATTATTGCGGGCTCTATGTCGGCTATCGTTCTGGAGCCTATGGGTTGAACGACTGCAAATTTTGAAAATTTATCTATACAGGTTAAAAAATATCTCCTGTCTGTAGAAAAAATATCAATGTGTAATGTCTCGCCGATTTGTGAAGGAATAGGCGTTCTCCCAAGGACATGTTTTTGCGGATGGCGTACATATTTGGCTTTTTGGCAAACCAGGCAGTTACCTACTATGCTGGCTGCCAGTTGCGACATTTTTGGGAAAAAATAATCTTCCAGAATATGTTTAACATTTTCTTGCGCTGCCCTGTGCGCTCTGTTGTGTTCAATGGTTACTATTTCTTTTTGTTCCTCCTTGTTATATATGTCGGTCACCAGCTTTTTTGTATGCCGGAAAGTCGTTGCTGGGAACTCTTCTATAAGTCTGTTCTGGATGAATGCCAGTATGGGCAATTCGCAGTATATTGCATTCACTACATCTTGTTTTACTACGTCGCGAATTCTGCCTACTAACGATTCCCTATTTACGAATTTTATTACGTGCCTTGACTTGTTACCAAATATAATAAAGGTGCGAGTATTATCCGCTGTGCCTTCTTCTATTATTATTTGGTTTCTAAAGCAGTTGACCGGCTTGTCGACTGTTTCGATTGTGTATGAAAGCGAAATTTCACTATGTATGGTTGCTATATCTGACCGGAGGTGGCTTTCTAAAGCGTGGATGGTCTGCCTGGATAGTGCATCTGCAACATGGTTCTCTCTCCCTGGCTTATACAAAATTTTTGCGTTGTGCTCATCTATAAATGCCTTCCACCTTTTGATTTTAGCATTTGTGTTTGTATCTGACACGGCAAACGTTAATGGTTGGTGGTCTGTGTAAATATTCAGATTTTTAGAGCCATACAGATAGTCCTTTAATGTTTTTAAAGCCCATACAATGGCTAGGAGCTCTCGTTCGTTAGTTGCGAAACCAAGCTCTCCACCTTTTAAGTATCTAGATATCATTGTTTCCTTTCCGTTTTGTGATTAAACCGCGCCCAAGCCAAGAGTTGAAGCGTCCGTAGTTAAATCGAAAGGCTTTGTGTAGTCTGGGTAGGGTAGCATTACATTTTCGGACACTAAGATATTTTTAAGTTTCTGAAATGCAAGGCGTTGCTTATCGTCAAAAATAATGGGTATCTTTTTAGAACGAGTGGCGGAAACTTTTTCGTTTTCCCCCTTGAGGATGTCATTCAAAGGTCGAGCTATTGAAGCAAAGTCCTTTATAAAGCAGCGGTAATAGCTTGCTAGCCCTAAAAAGGATCTAACATTGAATAAATTAGTGGGTTCTTCATAGTTATGGATAGCCTCCACTTTTTTAGGATTTGTTGTGATGCCGTCTTTGGATACTATGAATCCCAAATATTCGACACTTTCCTTAAAGAAGTTCGATTTCTCGTTAGACACCCTCATGTTGGCTTCAAGTAGTCTATCAAGTACCCAACAAATATGATTCTGATGGTCTTCAAGTCGTTCGGAAAAAATAATAACGTCATCAACGTAAACAAAACAAGACTTTCCTATTTGGGGCCTGAGTACGTCATCTATGGCGCGTTGAAACATACTGGGCGCATTTTTAAGACCGAAGGGAAGTCTACAAAACTCGTATTTTCCATGTGCAACCGAGAATGCGGTTTTCTCCCTATCATTTTCTGCAAGTAATATTTGATGAAATCCTGACTTCAGATCTAGTGTGGTAAAAAATCTGGCTTTCCTCAAATTTGATAGGAAGAATACAACATTTGGTACCGGGTATTTGTCATCCACTGTCTTTGAGTTTAGCTTCCGAAAGTCTATAACCATCCTTTTTTTCTTATTTCCCTTTTCATCTGTACCCTTTTTGTCGACTACCCAAACCGGATTGTTGTAGGGTGAGCGCGAAGGTCGAATAATTCCGTCTTTTAACAACGCTTTCGTCTCTTCATTTACAAAATCTGCGACGCCCATGGGGTATGGATAAAGTCTTGAGTATACCGGTTGGTCATCTTCCGTCCGTATGGTAGCAATAATATTGGTGTTAAATGGCAGTGCTTTTTCTGGGTCTGCAAAGACACCCAATCGGTCTTTTAACATTGTGTGGAATTTGTCGGCTATTTGGTTTGGTACTACGATGTCCTTTATATCAGAAAAATTTACGCTATTGCATTTTACAAATTCAATTGGTTCGACTGAGTTTTCGATTTTTAAAATTTTATTTTTCAAGTCCAATGTTGCATTCATCTGCGTCAATGTGTCAAATCCTAATATAGCGTCAAAGCTTGAGAGGTCCGGTAGAATGAAGAAGGGAATAGTCTTGCTGAAAAGTTCAACAATGCATTTATATTTCACCGTGTTGCAACCATGAAGGGACTTAACTGAGAATTCTTTTTGTACCGGTGTTATGTACTTAAGTTCTGCGAGGGGCTGTATATAGTTTTTTGAAGAGCCGGTTAAGAGCCGATTAAGATTTTTATGGTCTTCCCTGCTATCTTTCTTTCTATGAACGGTAGCAAGGAGCTGTGGCTAAAAAATGCACGTTGTCGTAATTTGTCAGTTCGTGGTCAATATCCTTAACCGCTGCTGTTGCCCCTTGTTCATAATCATTTTCATCGGACTCCTCTAGAGCTTCTTCTTGAGCTAAATGGTTCACTCGTTGATGTTTCGGTCCTGTAAACCTGGCAGTGCCACTATTTGGTCTTTTTGTTATGTGTTCAAAGCCAATTTGTGCCTGAACAGGCCTTGGGTTATGTTGTTGTTGCTGTTGGGTTGGCCAAACATTTTGATGTTGGAGTAAGTTAGCTTGGTTCAAAATTGGTGCTTGGTTGGATCGAATGGTTCGCATAGATACGTCAGTATCAAACAGCTGAGTCGGTGCCTGGACTGGTATTTGAGCTGCTTGCCTGTCAAAACTGGGCACAAACTGACGCTTACTAAAATATGGGTTTTTGTCTTGCATATTAGTGCTTCTATCCCTATTAGTATTTTTTTCCAGTTTGGGAACTTTGTCCCGACAGTTTCTTGAGTAGTTCAGAGCGAATTGATAACGCTCGTGATTTGACTCAACCTCCTGTGCTAGAGCAAGGGCTGTTGGTAAGTCCTTGGCTCCTTTGGCAAACAGGATATCACTCAATGACTTCTTTGTGCCTGTTATAAATACACGTAATGCGTTAGCCCTATACTTTTCATTGAGTGACATCGCCAAGGGTTTATCGCATGTCATTATAGTTTTATTGGTAAGCAGAGTCAATTTTTTCTCAACTTCATCATAAAATTCGGTGAGCGTCATATCACCCTGTCTCAACGTCGACAACTCCTGCTCAATTAGGTAGATAGGCCTTTTGTCAGCGTATGTAAAGTCAAGGCGATTAATTATTGCCTTAAAATTCAGCGGTGTGCTGAACGAAGCTAGCACGTTGTTTGCTGAATTTTTAATTTTATTTCGGATAATACCAAGGGCTTGATAATATTTTGAACTCCCCTCGTATGATTCATAAACTTTAAAAGCGACATGAGCCGCTTTTCTCCATGACACATAGGTTTCGCTTTCGCCCTCGAAGTCTGGCAGCGACTTTACTATGTCTAGAGATTCATTACACTCTACACCTGGTATAATTTCAGCATCTGTGTAAGTTTCAACTTCTGGGGTGTTCACTGTACATTTTTCTATGCGCTCGTTAATCGCTTCTAATTGTTTGTCAAATAATTCTTTTTGACTTGCAAGCGCCCCTGCAACGGCACTTTCTACAATAGCTTTCAGTTGGATTGCTGATAACTCCATTTTACTAGTTCTGTTTTCTGATTTCGCTTTTTTGCTTGCGGTTTCTAATTGTCTAGTCCCTTTTAATATTCTATTCCAACTTGATATTAAGTCGTCTATCTCTTTGTCACCTTCACTCATCAACGTGTCAATAACCTTCAATAACCTTCAATAACCTTCAATAACCTTCACGTGAGCATGAACAAATTTTTTATTTTATTTTTTGAACAATTTGCATGAACAATTTTTTTAGTTTATCTTTTAATAATTAATCAAGGGGCGTTGTACTGACAATTTGTTTGGTGTTTTGGAATATCTAGTGATTTCTATTATTTCTATTGTAATCTCTGCTTGAGTAGGTCTGCTCCAGCTGTTGAGTTTCTCCTTTTAATGTCGTGGGTTTTAGATTTATTTGGGCGCCAATTTAGGTTGAAGATTTTGACAATTATATTTATTTGTATAATATAAATCTTAGAATAAATGCGGTCTGCATTTGTTGAGGCGAATTTGTATATTTCTGCGTGGCGATGACCGACGCTTCTGATCTCCAAATCTCGACTGATTATTCCTAATTCGATCTCTTAAGATTACCCTAAGTTCTTATGCAAAGCTTAGGCCTTGACTCGAAAGCTCCGATACTGTTACGTTAAAGCGGGAATACGCAATAAGTATGTAACTCCAGTTAACTTACATACTTCACCTACCTTCTTATTTTAACAGACTCATTCTAATTAATTTACCTTCCCCAACCTTCTTATACCTTACTAATGGTAATGCAGACAGCCAGCATCTACTAACACGGCTAACATTTGCCATGTTAGTTACATGCGATAGGGAGGTAACGGAATCGCTTTTCCGACCCCATAAAGTATAGATATTCTTGATCAGCATCAACAGCCGAGTCCATATAGCCATGTCCGTCCGTCCGTCTGTCCGTCTGGCCGTCTGTCCATCTGTCCGTCTGTCTGTCCGTATCAACGCCTAGATCTCAAAAACTACAAGAGCTACGGACATATATAGTTGGAAAGGTAATTACCATACGCAGTACAAGTTTGTTGTTTTATTTTGATATCACCCCCCGCCACCCCACAAACCACAAAAAACTGCCACGCCCACAATTATTAACCTAATGCTATGCAAGTCGAAATTTGAACCAAATCGGATAAAAAACACGGAAGTTATGCCACATGCAAAATCTGTTGCTAGGGAAGCAGAAGCGCAGCAAAACACGCATTGCGCGACGCCGAGTGTGACGTTGACAGCGAAATGTGTATGGCTTATTTTCATAACGTAGCGCAACGGCAGAAGGCGATGCTCATTGAAATATGTCAAATTTGTATATATGCGTTTCCGTGCCTTATATATATACATATCTACTAAGTACCTGTGATCTACAATTTAAAGAATGAGTTTACTTTGTTAAATTTTGACTGATGCAGGTGCAACTGCAAAAAATTAATGCCTATGATCAGAAAAGGTGGTGAATTTGCATACATGTGATTGGTATATTAAATGTCAAAACAAAATATATACACAGGTAGCAAATTTAGCAGTCATAAAGCCTGCATTGATCACGTACGCGTTATTTGTGGGCGAAATATTGTTTCATTTATTTATTGATACTAAATAAATAAATTGTAAGCATGTCTAAGGGTAGAGGGTATTTTGCAGTTGGGAAACTCGACTGCTGTTTTACCTTACTTGTTTTAGCTCTGGATTGGCGGATTCCTATCGTACTTATCTGTTTTACAAACATGGAATTGCTAAAGTGGCTTTTTGTTTCATTTTAGCCAAAAAATATTTTTGCTGAAATTTTTATTTTGTTTTCTTCAGCATTCCTATGTGCTCGATTGTGAATTTTTAAGATGCTTCGCCTTGTTCTATTTCTTCATTAAATCTTCTACCTTTGGTTGTGTAAATCCTTTTTTAGTAAGGAGAAATGAGAAGGATATAATTTTTGTATTTGCCCCATTAGGTCTTCTGTTGTATAAATGGCTAGTTATGGAGTTGATTTCGCCTTTTTGTGGCATTTGCGAAAGCGCGTCTGCTTCTATATTATATTTGCCAGGTCTGCAAAGAAGTTGTTTGTTCTACTCGTCCAAATAAGAATTACATCGTCTAACGCCTATAGGTATCCGCCGTATAGGTATCCATTAAAATATTTTACAGCCCAGAATATAGCCAACAATTTTTTCCTTTAAAGCATTTTTGTTAAGTTGTATCGCCTAGATGAAGCTCCCTTTATTATGCGTTCCTCTTCACCTCTTAAGTGGCTTAGAGATTGTAGCATACCTCAGTATGAACCTTTTACAATATCCAGATAGTTCTAGGAAAGATCTCAGTTTTTCAAGTGTCTTGGGACACGGGTAAGTGGCAATGGTTTTTTTTTTATCAGGGTTGGTCTCTACCCTTATCCAATAAAAGAAATCCCAGAAATTCAACCATATTTTTAAAGAAATATATATTTTTTTACCTATTTGATCTCTAAGAATATCGTCCAGAGCACGTTGAAATATGGAGGGGCATTTTTTTTAGTCCAAACTATAGTCAAAAATTTTCCATTATTTTTTGAGTAGGCTGTTTCCTCTATATCGCTTTCTTTTAGAATACAACCCACTTTTAAGATCCAACACTACACTATTTAACATTCAAAAGTCAACTACCATTCTGTGTGTTTTTATATTTGAATCATATAATTTTTTGGTAACATTCAATCCACACAGGTGAAGGGGGTCGAGATGGTCTTAAAATATTGTTATCTAAAAGTTATATTATTTGTTTGCCAACTTCATCTTTTAGAGAGATGGGATATTGATACAATTTTAAATAAATGGATTTGTACGTATTTCATATTTACCGTTAGTGGTTAAGGTCAGTTTTTCGTTCGGTTCAGCAAAAAGGTTGGGATATTTTTTTAATAAGCGGCTTAGCTCTAATTTTTTATCTATTCTGGGCATTAGTTAACAAACTTTTTTTTTTATATTTTTATTTATTTATAGAATCTTCTCTTGGTATATAGAGACTAACAATAAGTTTACAATTCTTAATCTACTCACTTAATTATAAATTATAGTAAATGGCCCTAGGTCTTGGCATCTGGGCAGGTGAATCGTTACGATGGAGGCGCGTGTGATTATTCACTTCTATAAGTGATTTTGCCAATTGATTTGGATGCGTTGCAAGTCGCTTTAGGTATTTAGCCTTCTGCTGGACAATTTCAGTTTTTACAACTGGAATCCGTAGGTTCTGGTGGATGTTCGCGTTCCGGATGTACCAAGGCGCACCAGTTATTGTTCGCAGGATTTTTGATTGTGCTCGTTGTATTATTTCAATGTTGCTGTTGCATGCATTGCCCCATAGTTGGCAAACATATGTCCATATTGGTTTTAGAACTGTGTTGTATAGCAGCACCTTGTAGTCCAAACTTATTGGAGAGCGTGAGTTGATAAGCCAGTGAAACCTACTGGCTTTCAGCTTCAAATGCGTTTTCTTGGCTTCAATGTGCTTACGCAAAGTTAATCTTCTGTCTAGATGAACTCCGAGGTAAATGGCTGAATTACTTCGTGGAATTTGGACGTTATTTAGAGGTCCTGGGGGACAGCTACGCCTATTAAGCATAAATGTGAAATGTTTGCATTTCTGCTCGTTGATTGCAATACGCCAGTAACCCAGCCAATTCTCCACAACAGTTAGGTGATCAGCCAGGTGCGCCGAAGCTTGCAGAGGGCATTTCGATCGTCTGAGAATAGCGGTGTCATCAGCAAAAGTTGATAGTGTTTTTCGATCACTTGTAGGAATGTCAGCTGTGTATAGGAGATACAGTGTCGGACCAAGAACGCTACCCTGAGGGACTTCCGCTTCGATAACATGGTCCTCGGAGGTATTCGCATTGCACCTTACAGCAAATTTTCTTTTGAAAAGATAAGATTCATGCAGCTTGTGTGTATTTGGTGGAAGGAGTGTTTTTATTTTATATATGAGGCCCTCCAACCACAGTCGGTCGAATGCTTGGGCGACGTTGAGGAGTACGGCTGTGCAATATTCCTTGTGCTCAAAGGAAGTTGATGCGATGGAACTGTGTTACGAGTTTGCAGATGTGCTTGTATTCGAATTTTTTTTTTTTTTTTTTTTATTAATTTCCTTTAAATTACATTCTGTTTCTTAAAGAATAACAATGAGTAATGGTTGAAGAAATGGAAAAGAAAGGTAGCGGCCCTTCCCATTGCAAGGATACGCTAATACTTTAATAGTTAATTAATAATTACTAATAATTTAATTCTGTTGGAGTTTTTCGTTTTAATCTTCTCGGTTCCAGCTCTCTCATCGGTATTTGTCTCAGGTTTGGGTTTTGGTGGTTTAGTAGTTGATTTGTGTGTTTTTTGCTGCTTTTTTTAATAGTTTCGTTGACTGTCTCTATGTTTAAGTCTTTATGGATATCTTCATTTCTAATATACCATTCGGCATTTGTCATTGTTCTGAGCATTTTCGATTGTGTTCGTTGAATTTGCTGTAAGTGAGATTTACTTGCAGTTCCCCAGATTTCTATTCCATACGTCCATATTGGTTTTATTATCGCCTTGTATATTGCTATTTTGTAATGTAATTTTAGTTTTGAGTGTTTTCCTATTAGCCAGTTTAGTTGTCGAAATTTGTATTTTATTTCATTTCGTTTGTTTAGGATGTGCTGCTTCCATGTCAGTTTTGCGTCAATGGTTAGTCCAAGGTACTTGGCATATGGGCGTAGCAATATTTGATTGTCGTTGATTTTAATAGCGAGGTTTTTGGGTTGTCGTTTTGTGTATATTACTTGTTGAGTTTTGTCTTTATTTATCTCGATGCCCCATCTCTCGAACCAGGATACTGTTTGTGTCATGATTTGTTGTAAGGTACTTGCAGCTGTTTTTTCACACGCGCTTGACGACATTAATACAGTATCATCTGCGAACGTAGCAATCATTGATCCAGGGATAGTTGGCGCTGGAATATCGGAGGTGTAAATCAGGTATAAGATGGGTCCAAGCACACTACCTTGGGGAACACCCGCTGTCACTGGCATAACGTCTGAGCATTCATTGTCATATTTGATATAGAAATATCTGTCCGTTATGTAGCTTTGTAGGATGGTATATAAGTTGTCTGGTAGTATATTTCTTAGCTTATGCAGCAGTCCTTTGTGCCATACCTTGTCAAATGCTTTAGCAATGTCCAGGTACACAGCATAGCAAAACTTCTTTTGTCAAAATCCTCTGTTATTTTATTAATTACTCGATGGACCTGTTGGACGGTCGAGTGCTGCTTCCGAAAGCCGAATTGGTGCGGAGGTATTATATTTTTTTGTGTCAGGGTTGGCTCGATTCTATTTAATAGGACTTTTTCAAATACTTTTGAGAGGACAGGTAATAAAGTGATTGGTCTGTACGAACTTACAGTATTGGCGTTTTTATTTGGTTTTGGAATTGCTTTAATTTGGCCTACCTTCCAAGTTATGGGGAAGTATTGTAGTCGAATGATTCCGTTAAACAGGTTTCTAATATAGGTGATTATGGCGTCTGGTAGTTCTTTCAGAATTTTTCCTCCGATTAAGTCATATCCGGGGGCTTTCTTGTTTTTAATTTGTTTTATGTGAGATTTAATTTCTGCCTTTGTTATAGTTTTAATTGCACAATTTGGGTTGGTGATTTGTGTTGGAAGCTCAGCGTTGCCGTTGTCCATGTCATTGGTAAATGATGTTTTAAAGTGTTCCGCAAGAGTGTCTGCTTTTTCTTTGTTTGATCTCGCCCATGTGTTGTTGTTTCTTTTTATAGGCGGCTTGTGTATAGTTGAGTTTGTCAATTTTTTGGTCGCTTTCCACAGAGAATAATTAGTAGATAAGGAGGTTCCGAGGTTGCTAAGGTAGTATTGTAGCCGGTTATCTTTGTCTGCCCTGAGAATTCTCTTGAGCTCGTCTGTTGCTCTATTAAGTTTGTTTTTATCTTCTGGATGCCTAGTCGTTTGCCATATCTTCCTAAGGTTACGCTTTTTTCTGATTTTGTCTTTAATAAAGGCGGGAGTTTTCTTTAATGCAGTCATTTTTATAGATGGTGTCGCTTGCGTTGCTGCATATATGATGTTGTCATTTAAATATGCTATTGCGGAGTCCAGTTCGTTGTTAGTCTTTAGAGAGATATTTATTTCCATGTTCTGTTCCAAAATCTCGCGAAACATATTCCAGTTTGTTTTGTGGTTAAATAAAGGGGGGTCATTGTTGTTTTCTTCTACCCCACCATGTAACGTAATTAATATTGGGGAATGGTCGGAGGAGAGGTCTAGGCATGATTTTATTGTTAGGTTATCGCAAGTTATATTTTTTGTAATGCAGAAGTCAATTAAGTCCGGTAGTTTGTTTATGTCAGTTGGCCAGTAAGTCGGCTCGCCTGTGCTTAAGGCACGGCTATTATTGCTTCTTATTGCTTCATACAATTGTCTTCCCTTTGCAGTGGTAAGTCTGGACCTCCATGTTATGTGTTTGGCATTATAGTCACCTCCTGCCAAATACCGATTTCCCAGTGATTTTAGAAAATCGAGGTATTGGTCTTTTGTATTGTTAAATTTGGGTGGGCAATAAACTGCAGATATATTTATTGGACCCGTTGTGTCTGAGGTCGATATAGTAGTAGCCTGTATGTAGTCCTTTTTGAATCCATCGAGCTCTATGCACTTTATGCTTTTTTTAATTATTACTGCAGTACCACCATGGGCCTTACCGTCCGGGTGATTAGTAGAGAATATATTATAGTCAGGTATGTTTATATAGGTTTTCTCAGTTGAGTGAGTTTCAGAAATAAGCATGACGTCAATTAGCGTTTCATTTAAGAATGTTTTTAGTTCAAGTAAATGGCGTGAAAGTCCGTTAGCATGTATTCGAATGATGAGTAATTTTTTAAACAGCTTAGAGATCCATCGGTGACGTGCGGGAGCGTAAAGCCATTTGTTGGTGGGTTTGGCTGAAACACCTTTTGTAGATGAGCAGCAAATACATTTGCATTTTCTGCATCACTACGGGCCCATTTCCCAGTGTTATCCCGAATAGGCATCTCTGCTTCCATAGGCATACTTAGGCAAAGATTTGCCTTGCACAATGACTGCCTTGTGTTTGTCGGCGATAGTTTCTCAATATACCGGCGATGTTCTTTATCCTTATCATTCTTAAGAGCTTTCGTTAGGGCGCATGTTGCCGTCTTCAGTCGTTGCTTTGTGCCTGATGATCTGTGGGTTTGCCACTCTCGTCGGAGACGTCGTTTTTCTAGCACTAAGTTCTCGATTTGCCTGTTCGTAGTCCCATATCTTAAGTGTTGCTTAGAAGTCATTTCAGGTGTTGCAGCACTAGCAGCTTTTGTTATTATCGACTCAAATGTTTTTACGGAACTTTCAATATCTGAATTTGTGTCTAACCAGTTTGTGGCTGATGTTGTAAGATGACGCGGCCTTTCTTTAATTTCTGGCTGCAGAAAGATGTTGAAGAGTACGGGTGAATGGTCAGATGAGAGATCTTCAAGTGTTACAGTGTTAAGAAGCACTATAGGAATTTTTCTTACAATCGCAAAATCAATGAGATCTGGTAGTTTTCGGGGGTCTGTAGGCCAGTATGTGGGTTCCCCATGTAATAGACAGTTCAACCTACTTATCGGATTGATAATTGCAGTATATAGCTGTTTACCTTTGGGATTTACTAAACGGGATCCCCAGTGTGTATGTTTGGCGTCGTAGTCGCCCGCAGCAAAAAATTTATCCCCAAGGGTGCAAAAGAATTCCTTAAATTGATTCTCAGTAATTGGCAAAAGGGGCGGACAGTAGACGGCGGCCAGAGTTATATTACCGCCACTAGAATGGACCACCACTGATGTAATTTGTAGGTAATTTTTCTCAAAACGATCAAGGAAGTTATGTTTAATGCGACTACTGATCAAGATGCCGGTTCCTCCATGCGCTTTTCCATCGGGGTGATTAGTGGCGTAGAACACGTAGCCATTTATTTGAAAATTTTACTTGCTGGTTAGATTGGTCGCTGAGAGCAACATAATATCAACTTCTTTATCTTTCAGGAACCTAGCGAGCTCAAGTTTGTGGCGGGAGACGCCATTCGCATTGCATAAACATATACGAAGGGAGGTAATTTTTTATACCCTGTACCCATTAAAAATGGGTGAAAAGGGTATCATAATATGGTGCAAATGTATGTAACAGGCAGAAGGAAGCATCTCCGACCCGATAAAATATATATATATTTGATCAGCATCAACAGCCGAGTCGATATAGCCATGTCCGATTGTCCGTCCGTCCGTCCGTCCGTCTGTCCGTCTGGCCGTCTGTCCGTCTGGCCGTCTGTCCATCTGTCCGTCTGTCTGTCCGTATCAACGCCTAGATATCAAAAACTACAAGAGCTATAGACATGTGCCATATATCGTTGGATAGGTAATTACCATACGGAGTACAAGTTTGTTGTTTTATTTGGATATCACCCCCCGCTCCCAAACCGCAAAAAACTGTCACGCCCACAATTATTAGCCTAATGCTATCCAATTCGGCATATGCGTGCTTATATGGTGCTTATAGAAGCTATCCTATTTTTAAATTTGAAACCAAATCGGATAAGAAACACGGAAGTTATGCCACATGCAAAATCTATGGCAAGGGAAGCAGAAGCGCAGCAAAACACGCATTGCGCGACGCCGACTTCGACGTTGACAGCGAAATGTGTATGGCTTTATGACACACGAAACTTATTTTCATAACCAAAATCATACCAAATTTATTTTGTCATGGTACTCTTTTCTAATAGAATATTGTTTCATTTATTTATTGATGTTAAATAAATAAATTCTAAGCAATATTAGATTATTATATATTATAAATAATTATAAATATTGAATTTTAAATTAAATAAAATAATTTTACCTATTTGTTTTTAACAAATAATACAAAATTTTAATTGTTGTGGTACTCTTTTATAATAGAATATTCTTTCATTTATTTATTGATACTAAATAAATAAATTGTAAGCATGTCTAAGGGTACAGGGTATTTTGCAGTCGGGAAACTCGACTGTTGCTTTCTTACTTGTTTTTAATTTAAAATCATTAAATGGTATGGTGGTGATTTTGACATAAGGGAGGTACATGGAATGTATTTTTTTAAGGAGGTTGACTAAGGTGTCTATTGATGGTGGAGGTCAAGCGGGTGTTTCCTCTTCAGTCGTGTTTTTGATTGGCTATTGTCTAGGAGGTTGAATGCCAGGTTGTTGGGGTGGCTGTCAGTCTTTTTGTGTATCTTTCGCTGAGACGGGTGATCTCCTTTGCTACCCATGGAACTCCAAACTCTTTATGAATGATGGAGTTTTCGTGGTACGGATGGGCGTTAGAAACTGTTCTTAGACATTTATTTTGAAACCGCTGGATTCTGATGCGGTTTGAGCAGCTTGCCGTGCCCCACATCTATGTACCAATGGTCCAGATTGGCTTCAGGACTACTTTGTATATAAGCAGTTTGAGTTTTTCTCTAAGCTTGGACCTTCTCCCCAGGAGCCAGTGCAGTTGCTTGAGTCGTAGGTTGGCCTGGTTGCGCTTGTTAAACAGGTTGGGGCGCCATGTGAGCTTGCGATGCAGGGTGCGGTGATGGCAAGGTCTGCTGTGTAGAGTGTGTACAAGATGGGTCCAAGAACACTGCCTTGAGGTAATCCTGATCTTATAGGCGTGCTGATTAATGATCCGCATCTCACTCGGAATTCTCTTCCCTCTGTGTACGACTTGAGGGAGGCGAAGTGGGAACTTGGCAGGTGGGATTAATTTTGAAAACGAGTCCAGGATGCCAGACTTTGTCAAATGCTTGTTTAACATCCAGCATAACGGCGCAGCAGTACTTCTTCTTTTCGAAGGCCTCAAGTATACTCTCAACAATCCGGTGGCATTGCTCAGGTGTTCCATGGAAGCGTCTGAAGCCAAACTGGTGATCAGGGATCAATCCGGCCTCGTTCAGTACTGGCAGTACTCTGCGCAAAAAATACTCTTTCAGGTATTTTGGAGACGATTGCCAGCAAACTAATCGGACGTACGATGCTAGATTGGCTTCAGGTTTTCCAGGCTTGAGGAGGACAATTACTTCAGCACGCTTCCACTCTTTCGGAAGAAGCTAGACTGTGGGAGCTGTTAAAGATGTTAGGCAGCCTTTCGGAACTGATTATGAGCAACATTTTCAGTGCTGTGGCATCGAATCGGTCAGGACCGATTCCTTTGGAACGACGGGCTGTATTGGCGTGCCAGGAGCACTTGGGCTGTCTTCGAACCTTATGGTGGCAGCACGCTCTTCGCCAGTACATCTGTCTAAACGTAAGAATGCACTGTGTAGATGGTCAGCAAAGGCTTTCGCACTTTCGACCTCAGTCCGACACCAGGAACCGTCCACTTTGCGCACGGGTGATATCATCTTCGCAGGTCTTTTTTTGTGCCTCGTGACACATTCCACAGGTTGTGCTGCGGGTCTCCAGGTTTCAGGTCCTCAAGGAATCTAAGGGAGGAGTCCTGCCGTAGGATGGATAGCTTGTCCTTGAGTTCCTTGGTGGCACGATTAAGTGCTGTCTTGTCCCTGGGGTTGCGCGAAGAAAAGCAGACTTTTCTGAGGCGCCTTTTTTCGGCCACGAGGGCCTCGATTTCAGGACACAACAAGTGCACGTCTCTTTCAGGTGTTCTCAGGGTAGTCGGAGGTCAAGGATTCGCGAGCACAGCACCATTGTGCATCTCTTTGGTTAGTTCTTCGATGGCCGCATCTATGTTGCTTGGTGTGGAAAGAGGAGGATCTGAGTTCAAGAAAGAAAGCATCCAGTACGTTAACTTGGGGGCATCTGTGTGTTTGCCGGTGTCTTCTAGGCAGGGTTTTTCTGGGGACGGGAATGTTAAGGAGCCAGTTTACTGCGCTATGGTCGGATAGCAGTTTATCGTTTGAGCATGTTATGATTGAGTGTTCTATGCCCTTGGAGACGGCGAAGTCCAGCAGATCCGATTGCTTTGAAATGTCGGTAGGCCAGTGTGTGGGCTCTCCAGTGGAATGGCACTCCAGACTTTTGCGCTGCAGGTACTTATAGAGCTCACTCTCTTCGAGTAATTTGATTTTTAGTGTACTCAACGAATCACGCGATTCAATGGCAACAACAGAATTGTCAAAAGAATCCGGCAAACTAGACAATGGCAATGCGCACAGCCACTCATCGGCTAATGTAAAATCAATTTCAGACAGTTTTTCAATTAAGTCTGAACATTTAGCTATGTGCGATGCCATATTTTCTAAGTCTGTCAACTTTATATATAACAGTTGTCTCAGCAAGTGAACACGACGCGCGGGACCTGCGGGCATATGGAATTATTATTTATATCGAGTTCATTGTTGAATTCATTGTTAAAAACAAGAAAGTCCACAATATTTGCTAAATAAAATAAAATAAAAATAATATAATATATTATAAATATAATAAATATATAATAATTAAATAAAAATAATAACTTATGGGCTCCCTGGGCCCATAACCTGATGAATTTATTATATCGTGTTATTGTACTGATCCTTCAACCACGACTGACTTAGCAGAATGTTACGGCATGCAAGGCGCTAACAAATGTGTATGTAGTGACATATCAAAATCTTCATGTAACCCATTGTCCAATATATTTCCTTTTACTTACCAACCCACTGTAATTGTATCACACAAAGTAATACTAGATCAGCATATTTAATCACGCACGCTAAGTGCAATCGGTCATCAACATTCTCATGCCCGATCAGACATAAACATAAGCGTCCACTGGCACGTTCCCATAATTAACCAGATGAACGCATACGATAACGGAAAACCCTGAAGCTCCCGATCAAATTTAATAACTTAAAATAAACTCACTCCATTCTGAAAGCTTCTAACTTTGTTCATTCAGAATATTAACTCTAAAAATAATGCGTTCGATAAAATAAAAGCTTGGCATCAAAGCTTGAACGCCAGATAAGTTGAGATATAAGTTTGAGTTAAGATTTGTCCCTACAACTGTATACAGCGATTAGCTGTATCCCGTCTTCGGGTCTATTCGAAAAATTTTCGCGCTGCTCCCTCTGCATAACGTACAGCCCACCTTCCGCCAAACCGACCGAGGGACGCCGCCATTTATCGTACGGCTCGGTTCGCGAGAGCATAAAGTGTAGAAAAAATTACGACGAAGAAATGGAGTGCGTTTGTTGCTCTGAAAGGTAGGTGAGAATTCAGGATTTGATAGAAGTGGACGTGCAAGTTATCCAACCCGTAAACATAGCGCTCTACCCCAGTTTATAAACAAATTTCAAATTCCAGTTTATAAACAAATTTCAAATTCCAATATCGGCGGCATTTCCTTTGTCTTTGTTTTATCATTGCCTTTGCCAGCACATAGCTACCCGATAAGATAAATAACCAAACTTAAAGTAAACACAGCTTCCGCTTGGAGACGAAGCCATGATCAAATTATTGCGCTTCAATCCAACTTCATCAGTCAGCAAATTTCAATTCCACAATGCAGTGAAATAATTTCAGCATAAAGCTTTTATTCAAAACATAATTGAAAGTTCAAGAAGTTTCTAAAAGAAAAGCTTGTGGCCTATTCTAAACATAATTGAAAGTTCAAGAAGTCTCTAAAGAAAAACTTCTGGCGGAGGTTGATTGGATTAGGATTAAGAATTATAAGATCAGTCTGATTCGGGACAAGATCGAGAACGGTTTCCAATTAGGGATAAGCAAAAAACCAGTATATTGTAATAGTGTATCATAATAGTTTATCATCAAAAAACAATTAAATTATATTAAAATAAAAATTATTTTTTTAAATAGTTAACAATAACAATTTTAATTTTCGTAGTGAAATATTAGAGTATAGGTCGTATAGAGTATGGAACACAAATCTTTAAAATGCTCATGCTGTGCATATGTAGATCTACAAATATCATAAAATCGTTTAGGTACACTATTACTTCTTTCCACTTATATCGTCAAAAACTTTGTTTATAAATATTTTTAGGAACTTAGGAACAGGGGACTAAAATTTCTAGTCTGTCTATTTGGAATGTTGAATGCTAGTCGTGTTCGTAGATGCTGACTGTCTACATTACCATTATTAAGGTTATGGAGGAAAACGACCTTCAGCATCTTTCAACGATGGATTAGGGAAGGTAATTTGATTAGAAAGAGTCTGTTTAAATAAGAGGGGAGGTGAAGATTTGTATCCCAGTTGAGTCCCCTAAGAGCAAACATTAAGAATTTCTTTTGAACGGATACGATACGATCTTGATGAACCCCATACTGAGGGCTCCAGGCGCATTACCGGTACTCTAGAATCGGACGTACTAAAGATACGTATAAAGTTTTAGTAATATAAGGGTCATTGAATTCCTTGGACCATCTTTGAATGAAGATTATTACCCTGGGTAAATCATTCCTAGGAAATCCCATAGAGACAGTATGGTTAGGGCACGAACGATAAAACATTTTACATTTTAACCCATTACGTTTTAAGACCATTTTTGAAAATTGTCCAAATCCGACTGAAGTTTATATTGGGCAGAAAGGGATTTGTATTGAAAACAAAGCTTAACGTCGTCTGCATACAAGTTAAATTAAAGGGTTATTATTTATTTTCACAAGTTGGTAGTTCGGACCGGAGGACCGTCTTTATTTTGACAAAAGTTGGAACTAAATTTAAAGTACAAATTTGGTGGTATTTATACCCCCAGGACCGTCGCTGCCTCTGCTAGCATCGGTCCCAACTCCGTTGCTGCCTCTGCCATCGTCGCTCCCACGGAAGCGCTCCAGACGGTGATCTTGCATTTATTGGCTACTGGAGGTGCACGGCCGGATGCGCGTGTAAGCCTTCGCAGTTTGTTGTTGCGAATTCTTTTGGTGCTAACTTACATTAAAACCAGAGAGTTCGTTAGAGCAGTGGGTAAGTCGTTAATAAAAATAGGGAAAAGTAGCGGCCCAAGATGGCTTCCTTGGGGGACTCCCGATGTAGCTCTAACAAGGCGAGGGTGTAAACCTTTAAAAAGGATACTTTAGGTTCTTCCAGCTTAGTGGCTAGAAATCCACCTGAGAAGATCTGAGGGAAATCCTAGAATACTAAGTTTACTCAAAAGGAGGGAGGGGTTGACAGAGTCAAATGCTTTACAAAAGTCCGTATAGATGACATCCGTAAAGGCTTTTACGGCAGTCATCTGTAACAAAGGAAGTCAACTCCAAGAAGTTTGTGGTGGTGGAGCGACGCTTTATGAAACCATGTTGGCATGGAGAAATAATTGAACTGCAGAGATGTTGAGGATGTGTTGTTACCAATTTTTCGAAAAGCTTTGGAATTGCTGACAATTTATTTTTTTTCCTTTTTTGTGTAGTACGAGGGCGGGTCAATAAGTCCGTGATTTTTGAATTTCCCGCCTCTTAATTGAAATGGTAACACTGCTCCCGTTAACAGTCATCTGTCAGTTGACTCTTGTCAAAAATTGAACAAGCTGCGACATTTAGTTTGTTTTTGACAGCCGTTAATATCAGACTACCGCGTTGACTGAGAAGAAAATGGAAAAAAGTGAATTTCGTGTGCTCATTAAGCATTATTTTTTGAGGATAAAATCCATTACGCAAACCAAGGCCAAGCTTGATAAATATTATGGAGACTCTGCACCATCCATTTCCATGGTAAAAAAGTGGTTTACTGAATTCCGATGTGGCCGTACAAGCACAGAAGATGCCGAACGTTCTGGACGCCCAGTTGAGGTTTCCACATCCGAAACAATTAAAAAATTCACGATATGGTTTTAGCCGATCGGCGATTAAAAGTGAGAGGGATTGTGGAAGCCGTAGGCATTTCACATGGCTCAGTGGTTTCAATTTTGGATGATCATTTGGGTATGAGAAAGCTTTCCGCAAGATGGGTGCCGCGTTTGCTCACAATCGACCACAAATGCAACCGTGTGACAATTTCGCAGGAATGTTTAGCGTTGTTCAATAGCAATACGAACGAGTTTTTGCGCCGTTTCGTAACCGTGGACGAAACGTGGATCCACCACAACACACGGAGATGCTTTAATGCGTTACACATTTCTGGACAAAATTATAACACCCTCTGCAAGGGTATAAAAAAGATTATGTGTTTATATTGAATGATACATAAATGAAAAAATATTGGTTAAGCTTAAGTCTTTTATAGTAAAGACAAAATATAATAAATTAATATATTCATATGAATATAAGAATTCGCCACACGAAAAATAAATTTAAAAAAGAATTTAAGGAAACATCATGGGAAAAAGATTTTCCATGCTGTACTCAATCCCACCCTTCACGGTTTGATGCCAGAAATCTCTTCCATTTAACCATGGTAAACAAAAATGCTTCTAAATAAGGTACAATTTTCAAATCAAGATTTTCTGTGAAAGTCTAATCAAAGTAAGTCATCAAAGGATTTCTATTCAAAAAATGGACAAAATTTTATTTTCCTTACATTTAAAGTACAATATTGTTTTTATAAGATTTTGTGTTTAACCAAAGATTATACGACACATAAAAAGGACACTTTATACAAACAAAAGTGTTGCGTGCCAAACGTGGGGCCTGGCGTGTGACAGCATGATACGCAGAATCCAGAGCATCCAAAATAAGATGGCGAGGACGATCACTGGCTGCGAGTGGTATGTGAGGAACACCACCCTCCACAGTGACCTAAAGCTGCTCACGGTCATTGAGACCATAAATTTCCACTCCAGCCGCTACAACGACCGACTGGAGTGCCATCGCAACCGACTCGCTAAGGGTCGTCCACAAAGGAGGCTCAACAGGCGACTTCCTAGGGACCTAATTGACCGGCTGCTAACAATACGCACAGCAAGATGATGATAGGCCAAACGATATACTCCCCATCGTCTTTCTTTTTTTTATATTTTTTCTTTTAAATTTTTTGTTTTTAAGTTTTGTAAATATTGTTAGTTTGTAAGTTTAAATTTAGTAATAATGGTAACGCAAAGCACTTAGCCGGCGAGCCTCTCGGGCAGTATTAATAGATGCCAAGGTCACCTAGGGGTTTTAAGATACCCTGTATGCCTCAATAAATAGTTATAAAAAAAAAAAAAAAAAAAAAAAAATTAATTAAATTTAATAATAGACACTATTAATCACGGTATTAAAGTAATGAATGGCTTAAAAGACCAAGATGAAAGGTATAAGAGAAATTCTAGTATTCAGCCTACAACAATTCACAGAATATATTAAAGATATTGAATTATAAATGCAAATGAGAAATTTAGGAATATTTAACCCAAAATTACTAAAACATGAGCTCTTAAATTCTCTAAACTCCAATAAACTTTTAAACATCCACCAGATGAGCAAAATAATATTTTAACAGAAACAATTTAAGATAAATACTATTTAGTATATAATAAAACGTTTAGAGGGAAATTAAGAAAACAAATATTTAAAGATTGTATAACCAGTATAATAAAACAAACTGTTACAAAATGTCAATACACTAAAACGTACAACAATTTTCAAATAAATTACATAGAACCCAACATATTACCTAATTGGAATATGCCAAAAACAGAAGTAAATTAAAACTGTATTAAAAATAAAATCACAATTGAAGGAAACCATATCATTCAAAAATGTATAATTGTTCAATCCAATTGCAAGATTTTTTTTTCCCTCTAAACGTTTTATTATATACTAAATAGTATTTATCTTAAATTGTTTCTGTTAAAATATTATTTTGCTCATCTGGTGGATGTTTAAAAGTTTATTGGAGTTTAGAGAATTTAAGAGCTCATGTCCATTTCAAATACCGTATTAGATTATACCCAAATCATTTATGTTAGCAATAAAATAACAAAATTGGAACCATTGTCATATATTGAAACAAAAAATGTAATACAAACAGAAACAAACGAGCACATTATATCTCAAATAATAAAATTAAATACATTGGCCATAATGACAATAAGCCTAATATTGTATGTAGTTTATAAGTTTAGAAACATACCTAATAAACTAATTGTAAAATACGTTAAGCTCAACAACAAGAACCCAATGTAAATCAAAATCATGAAAATCTAATAGAAACAGAAATAAAAATTCCATCTCTATATCCAAAAGTAATTCTCTAAGGACAGGCAAAATTCAAGGAATGGGGAAGTGACGCATCAAAATCTCCATGTATCCCATTGTCCAATACATTTCTTTTAACCCATTGTAATTGTATCACACAAAGTAATACTAGATCAACATATTTAAACACGCACCCTAAGTGCAATCTGTCATAAACATTCCTATGCCCGATCAGACATAAACATATGCGTCCACTGGCACGTCCCTATATTTAACCAGACGAACGCTCAATTTTCTGCACCCCAAAAAAATAATTATTAAAAACTAAATTCTAGGACTTATATTTCTTCATCTAGACATATCGGCACCAAAGAAAGCCATAAACATTTTGGAGACAAGGGAAAACGCTAAAACTCCCGATCAAATTTAAGAACTCAAAATTAACTCACTCTATTCTGAAAGCTTATCGAAGTTCGCTCAGAACATACAGATCATACATACATACAGAATATTCGTTCAATAAAATAAAAGCTTGGCACCGAGGCTTGATCGTCAGATAAATTAGGATATAAGTTTGAGTTAAGATTTGTTCCTACAACTGTATATAGCTAGTCTCCCGACTTCGGGTCTATTCTGAAATAAAAATTGTATTTTTAAAGAAAGATACTCCGGAGTATAATGAAGAATGTGTATAAGATTGCGTTGCCTATTAGCAATATGTATATTTCTAACACTCCTTCTCAAGGCAACTATACAAAATTTTGATTTACTGCATACCTAACATGCATGTGAATTTCATACGCTTAATTTTAAACAGGTTTTTTGTTAGGATATCAGCTATAATATTTTCAGTAGCTACATAATTAATTAATTTATTCTTAACCATTTCCCGTACATGGTGATATTTGATATGTTTTTGCTGCGCGCATGAAATTTCGAGTCCTTAGCTAGACATTGTGCACTTTGATTATCATTGTTGATTTGTGTTGCGTAGCTGTCGCAAAATTCCATTTCACGCGTCATCTTGCGTATTTACGTTGCTTCATTTGCAGCCATCGATAGTGCGACGTACTCCGCTCCAGTGCTTCTCGAAGCTACCACACCCTGTTTCTTGCTTTCCCATGAAAATGCTACCCGACTGCGATGAAGGTCGAGCCACTGAAAAATTTTCGGTCCGCGCTGTCTCCAGCCCAATCAGCATCCACGAAGCAATATACAGGATTTCCAGTCTTTTTATACTGTAGTTAGCTTATAATTCGGCACTGCCCCTCAAGTACCTCAGTATTCGTTTGGCAGCTGCCTCGTGCTCCTGATGTGGATCTGCATTCTTCTGTGCAAGTTTTACAACTGAGTGAAGTATATCCGGACGTGTTGTTATTGCCAGATACATTAGGAAGCCTATCAGTGATTGATAGCTCGTTTGGCCTACACGCATGCGATCGCGATCGCTGTTATTTGAAATCCTGCTTCGAGAGGTATAACATTAGATTTGCAGTTTTGCATACCATACTAACGAAGAAGATTTTCAATATATGGCTTATGGCCAACATTTATGTTACCTGTCTCCCCTTCACGATCTGTTTCCATTCCAAGAAAGTTATTTAACTGACCGCCATCAGTGACGTCGAATTTTTCTTCACCAATACAGAATTTAGCTTCTCATTCCACTCACGCCCACTCTGCTTTAAGCCGTACAAAGATTTGTTACAAAGATATGTTCAGCTTTAACACACACTCAGGGACCTTCTGGTCAACAAATCCCTCTAATAGCTGCATGTACGCGAAATCTGGCAGTTCACTGTTGAGATAAGCAGAAGAAACATCCATTTGATGGTCATACATACCATACCTGTCTGCCAGAGCAATCACCAGCCTGCTCGTAGAATACCTCGCTACAGGTGAAAAACTTTCGCTGTAGTTGATGGAAAAGCGCTGTGCACAGCCTTTACCCACTAAACGGGACTTAAATTTATCCACCTCGCCATTTTTGTAACGATTGACGGCGAACACCCATCTGCTACCAATAGCCATCTCTCCTTTTGATTTGTAGACTTGGAATCTTCAATAAATATTTAGTTATGTTATTTATTTACCAAAATAAATATAGTATACAATACTAAACCTAATAATTTAATGAGTACTAGCTACGGTGGGCTTCGACTCGAGACTTATGGTTTATTACTTTATATAATAAACCGAGCTTTTTTTTACAAATTTTTTAATTTTTGAGATATTTTCACAAGATGGGTTACTTAAACAATTCGAAAGACTATGTGTACCAAATAATTGAGATCTAATAGAGTGCAATCGACTACAGGCGTCGAGAATATAGTCAACGGAGCAGATAACAGATTTACCAGCGTTTTTGGAGGCGAATTGGCATGCTTTGAGAATGGCGAAAGCTTCGGCTGTGAATATGGAGCTGTATGACGGGAGCCTACCTCCTGCAATTATTTTACGGTTGCAGTCAACAACCGCAAACGTGGTTGAGTGTGACTTTAGAATCATCGGTGTAAATCCATTTTTTCTCACAGAAAGTGCAAGTGTCAGCATTCTGTTACACTCGCCGACCACTTGACCGAACTCAAGTGTATACATATACCCTAGCGCTCCAGCTTAAGAGAGCATAAATACATATATAACATATAGAATATACATAACCGTCTCTCGCTGCTGTCCAATTGTGGGCAACGCAGCAATAAGACTTAGGCTTACTGAGAACCTAAGGAAGAATGTACAAGTGCGATTGAACTAAACCCTTGAAGCGGCACCTTCGCTGCTTCCAACTCTAAATAAAATAATATGCAAATCAACCAAATAAGAGTTCATTCATTACACAGCTGTATCTATGGCCTCTGCCCAAGAGCTCTCGTTGAGATCAGTATGAACCAGCATACTGCATGCCATTTGCACCAACGTACGATTCGCTCGTTCTGTCACACCATTTTACTGAGGTGTCCTTATACCATTGCTGTTTAGACAATGCTGTCTGACATTTACCTAACCAGGCTGTGGCGCAAATCAAGAACATACCAGCTTATGATATATCGCCAAACACGCTGAGTGCTTTTATAAGAAGAATTTTCTTAATACTGGCATTATATCCAACTGATATCAGAGCGGTCAAATGAGAATGGATGTAAATTTTGATCAAAATGCCCCGGACACAGAAGAAGAAGAAACCCTTTTTCAGAATAAGGAATAAATTCTTAAAGGGTATGATTGACACCGGGTCATCCATAAAGAAAATCCATAAAGAAAGAAAATAAAAATTGAAGTATTTACAATCAATGGATCGATAATACTAAAAAAAAGAATTATTATGACACCTAATGAACTATGCATTCTACATTCAGAACCCTACATTCATAGGTTGTTCAAAGATTATGAAATCCCTTTTGGAAGAGACTTCTTAAAGCTTAGCAATGCAAAACTAAATTTTACAAAGGAAACAATCCATTTAAATTAAAAACATATTTCATTCGAATATGGTGAATATGATAAAGTAGAGACCGCAGAAACCTGCCCTAGCTTGCCTTCACCTGAAGATCAATCGTCTGATTACGCCATCAATAATTCGTTTGAAGAAACAAATGCATTTAAATAAGAACACCTAAATGTAGAAGAAAAAGAAAGACCGAACCGCATTGTGGCCATGTTGTTTGAGTGACAGATGTCAAATGCACTGTGTTATATTCATTCAAACCTCCCAAACCACCATGGCAGGTAACAGCTGGACATTAAAGCAGTTGGAAGTTGACACCGATTTTGCCAAAAAAAATCATCTTCAGCGACGAGGTGCATTTTTGGATGAATGGCTATGTCAACAAGCAAAATTTCCGTATTTGGGACGAGACCAATCCACACGAGGTTCACGAGTTGGCAATGCATCCGCAGAAAGTGACTGTTTGGTACGGATTTTGGGCCGGAGGCGTGATTGGTCCGCATTTTTTCGAAAACGATAATGGTGTGGTGCAGGCGACGTGAACTGGCCACCGAGATCGTGCGATTTGAATGATGTCATGTTCCATACATAATGTAGTCGATAAACCTTTCAAATAAAAAAAATTTTTTTCCAAAATCTCTCCTACATGTTTTTTTTTCATTTCAAAGATCAAGCGCCCTCAATGGAAAACCCTTTATGAACAATCTGCTTGAAGATTTGATTTATAGGGATTGTCTGGTTTATTTTAGATCAAGCATATCAAAGATCCAAACTACATTAAAGCATTCGAAAAAAAACGGTTATTAATTCAGATCCAATATTAATTTATTCAGATTTTGATAAGCCCTTTTCATTAACAACAGATGCAAGTAACATAGCATTAGAAGTATTATCACAAAATCAAATACCAGTATGTTTTGCAAGTAGATCTCAACAAGCATGATAAAAAAAAGAATTGTTACCCATTATCTTTTCGGAAGAGAATTCCAAATTCTCATCGATCACAAACCACTTGTTTGGTTACATAACATTAAAGAGCCAAACATGAAACTCCAAAAATGGAAAATCAAATTAAGAGAATTTGATTGTTCTATAAAATATCTACCTGGAAAAGAAAACTATGTAGCAGATGCTCTCTCCAGAGTTAAAATAGATGAAACTATGAAACTAGGAGAAACTCCGAACAATTAAAGAAAAATTCTATTATCCATTAATCCAAAATATTATAAATGAATGCGAAATTTGTAATATAGAAAAAAGTGAACATAGAAATACCAAATTAAAATATGAGATCACTCCAGAAATTTTTAATATCAGTGATGGATTTCTACCGAATAGGTAATAAACAGTTTTTGTCTTGCATAGACATATATTCAAAGTTGGCAACTCTAATAGAAGTAAATAGCCGAGATTGGCTAGAAACTAAGCGAGCAATAATAAAAGTATTCAATAAAATGGAAATACCACAAGAAATAAAAGCAGATATAGATTCGGCATTTATGTGTATAAGTTAACTAAGTTAACCGGACTACGGCTATGACCATACAAATATCTTTTTGGTACATTAAATGAAAATGATAAAGAAGAATTAGAAAAGAAAAGACATATAGTAGATGATAATAGTATTTAGGTTAATTAATTAAATTTGGAGTTTTGACAAAACTGTCAAACAATTTGGAAAAGAATTCCTTTTACCTTAAGCGGAAAATATTAAATTCGACGCAAAAAACTCAAGTTTAGCCCACACTTGTGGCACAAACTGTGAACAGCGAACCCTAAATTCACCATTAGTAACAAAAACACTCAAGCACTGTAATATAAGCTTGATGCAAACAAATTTAATAGTGGTCCGCTGAACAGCGACCACGATAGATACAAATGCAAAAACCAGGATGCCAGCTTCTACCGAGCGCTCACTCAGCCTCGGTGAGCTTTTCAACATAGCACTGAAACAAGACTCTGTGCCGATGCCGGAATCCATAGACGCCGACACTATCAAGCCAGCGCCTCAGCGGATACAAGTCATTAAGCGGAAGGCATGTGGGCCTCCACTGAATGCCAAGAAGAAGGCAATACTTGATACCAAGATTCCTGTTCCCACCTACAGCGGCAGCTCAAACCGCTTTGGGTTGCTTACGCAAACCGAGGATCTAGCGAGCAGCCCAGTACCAGCCATCAAGCAGCTATTGCTGCTGCCAAACGTGATGCAGCCTCATCTGGCACCTTCCAAGGCACCTTCCAAGTGCACCTTCCAAGGCGCAACCTAAACCCCTTCCAATAGTTTTGGAAGGTGTTGAAAGCGTACCCCTGCTGATGGACAACATCTCAAAAATCACTGATCTGAACAAGGTCTCTGCCAAGGCATCGATGGGCGGAGTCCTGAGGCTCTACGCGGCAGACGCTAGCACCTTCCGCAGCATAGTCAGCTGACTCGAGACCGAAAAGCTTGACTTTCACTGTTACCAGCTCAAGAAGGACAGGCCATACCGAGTCTGAGTTAAAGGACTCCACCACAGTACGCTATCATCAAATCATTGATGAACTAAAAAGTCTCGGTCACAAGGTATTAGACGTTCATACCCCGAAAAGGCGAAACGAGCCTGGGGATTGGGATTGCTCCCAATCCCATAAACATGTTCTTTTTGAACAATAAGGAGTTCCTGGCTCTTAGGGGCTTATGCCACATGAGAGTTGTCATCGAGCCCCTTCGCAAGCGAAATAGGACAACCCAATACCATCGATGCCAGCAATTGGGTCACACGGCCAAATACTGCCGTAAGGCGCACATCTGCCTCGAATGCGCCTTCGAACATCCTGCCAAAGACTGTACGCGACCACGAAGCGAGCCATGCACTTGCTATAACTGTGGTGAGCATCATCCAGCGAATTATTCCGGATGCTCCAAACTCCAGGCATTCCTTAAGCGCTCTAGGCCAAAAAGAGGTATGAGCGGAAGAAGCGAAGTCAACAATCGACCTATGTCCCATGTTCCTACTGGATGTATGCCGATTGCACCTCTCCGAAGCGGAGTCTCCTACGCAGATGTAGCTAAAGCCTGGATGGACCCCAAGCGGGATCAGTACCAGGTGCCACGGCCCTTCCAGCAGCAACCTAAGACCAGGAAGCACAGCCGGCAAAGGAGTCGGTCTAGAGGCGGACATCAGCCCCCTTTGGACAATAACACTTTTAGCATCCTGCAGACGCTAAACGAAAGCATGAACGCTCTGCGCTTCCTTCAGGAACAGCAGATTGATCAAATGATGATGATACTACTACAGCAAGGGCAGATGATCCATCTGCACGCGCAGACAACTTCAAATCCATATTGGAGCAACAACAGCATAAATTCATTGTAGCAGGCGACTGGAATGCGTCCCACTGGCTTTGGGAGCAGGGAGGTGTAACCAAAGAGGTCATGCCCTGGAAAATTTAATCTTCAACCCTGATGTAAACTCGCTAGCAACAGGTGGCCCCACAAGGTTTCCTTATGGCAGTAGAGGGTCTCCAGACTACATCGATTTTGCGCTGACAAGAGGTATCCTGGGTTTACGTTTGCCAAGCTCAGCTCTGACCACTTACCTCTCATCATCACTCTGGACACAACTGCTACAGCCTATCCCAAGGTCGAGCGGCTTATCAGCAGGCGCACTAACATGGGACGTTTTCAAGAGCACCTCGAGTCGTCACTGAACCTTGACATGGCGCTGAACTCCGAGCGGGACATTGAAGTTGCAATCGACTCTTTCACCCACAACATCCAAGTAGCAGCTAGATTGGCCACTCACACCCCAGGACTGAGATCCGCAGCAGTCAGAATACCGGTCCCCAGAGAGATTCTGATGCTCATTGCAGAGAAGAGGCGTCTAGATAGATGAGATCGCGCCACCCGCTGGACAAAGCTGATTTTTACAGGGCGAAGTCTATCCTCCATCGTGCACTGGTGGAACACAAAGCAGCATGGTTCGATGACAGGTTACCCAATACGGGTACCGAAGCCGACGCGACGCACTCGCTCTGGAAGGCCACACGTACGATTAAAAGACGTTGCCTAAGGAAAGCACCATTGGTGAACAGCAACGGGGCATGGTGCCGAACTGACTTGGGGCAAGCAGAAGCGTTTGCCGCGCACCTGGCCGAGCGGTTCCAACCTTTTAACCTCGCCAGTCCGCAGCAGGTTGAAGAGACTCACGATCAGCTGTCTCAAGCTCTCCAAATGGACATGCCGATCCTACCGTTCGATCCTGTTGAAATAGCTGATGTTATCGCCCAGAAAAACTCTAAAAAAGCACCAGGCCATGATGCAATATGAATTACATTTCACCTTCATAGCGAACGGACGTGTTTTTTTCTTGCGATCATTGGATTTTATTATTTTCTCGCAAAAGACAAACCGGCGTTTGTTGAGAAATTAATTATTTAAATCTTACACTTTAAACGTTTCCATTCGCACTCGCGTCTGCGCGGTACCGTATTTGGTGTGTTTTAAGTTATTTTATTATTTACCCAAGTAAGGTACTCTGCCCTATTTATTTCTATTCCCTTTTCTTACGTTTACTGCAATTTCTACTTTTGCAATAACTCTCTCTCCTAGTTTGCGCTCTAATTTTCCCATTACCTCTTATTAACAAGTGCTCTTATTAACAAGTACAGTGGTTCAAAGCTACTAGTTTGTCTAATATTAATTATTTGTTGTTTATATATTTCTTATATATCTTAAATTTCTAGTTCCTACCTTAAAAATTTTTATAATGGAATTTTATAGCATCTGCGCTATAAAATCGTGCAATAAGCCGATTTCCGCGTCCCAGCCTAGCATCCCCTGTTGGCTGTGTGAAAATGTTGTGCATACGAAATGTGCAGGTTTCACCGCCTCAGTTTCGGATGCAATCTCTAGAAACGCTGGTTTCCACTTTTGATGCAGTGGATGTCGCGCGGTTCAGAAAGAAATGCGAACGTTCATGCGGCAAACTAAAAACGGTTTTAAAGAGTTGATCGGTGGTTTCCGTAAAATCAACGACCAACTCTCTGCGCTGGATTCCCAATTTAGCAGCCTACAGCTACTAAATGAATCCCCAAAGCGCAAAAAAACCGCTATTAGGGACTCCGTATGCACTGATATCGCTATTCAGCCCGATCAGCCGACGACCATGCAGCCGCTCATAACTCTTACTACCCCAAGAGCAGGAGTTCTAAACACAAACGTGGTTATTTGACACCATAGTTGAGCATAACTCGTCTGAAATACCACCCAGGGTATCACTCCAAGTGATACCTCCGGCACGAGTAGAGTCGACCCCCTTAAAATCCACTGCTAAGGGTAAACCACCGACCGGACCCCCGGTACGGACTGATGTCGCGGTCTTACCAACCGTAACAGCAAAGCTCTTACAGGTGATTCTCCCCTCTAAACATATATTTATTTCACGGCTGGCCCCTGACACCTCAGAGATTGTTATCTCGGCTTATATCCAAGCCAAATCCAAGGCCGTTGTTAGAGTGGAGGACATTAGGAAATTTAAATATTCTTATTCAATGCTTACGTCATCTTTTAAGATACGTGTACCTTTGCCGATGTTCGATACGATCTGTTCGCCCAGCTTTTGGCCGGAGAACATATTCGTACAAGAACATCAGCCGAGTACAGTAAAAAAAAGGTTAATAAGCCTGTGGGAGTTAAACTCCCAAAGCCTAAAAACCCTGTACCATCTTCGTCTCCCTTACCTAAATCTTCATCCTCAAAAAACTAACAACATCTTACCTATCCCTTACCTATCAAAATTCTAGGGGGCTTCGGAGTAAGCTCCCTAAACTGTATTCTGATAGTTTATCTTTTGCAACCCAGATTTTAGTTTTCACAGAGACCTGGTTAAAGCCGGAGATTTTCAGTTCGGAAATTTTCCCAGACAGGTACACCACTTACAGACGGGACCGACCACTACGAAGGGGAGGAGGAGTCCCAATCTCTGTGAACTCCGACTTCACTTCTGAAGAGGTTAGGTTACCGAATCTTGGTGATATTGAATTCCTATGTGTCAAAATCACTATGTCGCTTCAATCAATATTCATAACATGCTCATACTTACCACCTTCTTCTGAACCACCTACATACTGGCACCACTTATCTGCCATTCAGCTGGTTTCGAACCGCATGTCTGACAGTGACCTTTTAGTGACTTTTAGGAGATTTCAATTAACCTGAACTTATCTGGTCAAACATCGAGAATTCACCATCTTTAACACTCTCAACACATCACGATTTTACTGAGGGTATGTTCGACATATCCCTTGGTCAAATAAACCACGTAAGGAATTCTTTATGTCGGCTTCTAGATCTATGTTTCGTTTCTGACCCAGATGGAATAACCGTTTCCAGAGCCATGTCACTTTCGACCCTAGAAGATCCTTACCACCCAACGCTTGAGGTTTCGATTGAAACCCTTACTGCTAGCAACCTTCAGTCTCGCCATGGAGTTCATAAAACTCGCTGCTTTCGTAAGGCTGATTTTCAGAGACTAAGCAATTTAATTTCTTTATTTGATTGGTCCGATCTCTGGGAATGCACCGATATTAATATCGCTTTAGAAACCATGGAAGTATCCATCCGCCTCGACCGACCCTCCTTGGTTTACAAGGAGCCTTAAAAACTTAAAATACATTAAAAATAAACTCCTTAAGAGACATAAGAAAACTGGCTGTAATGTAACTTTCTCAAGATACTTGGTAGCTCGGTCAAATTTCACCGTGCATAACGCTGAGTGTTATAAGAAATATATATACCGCTGTCGGATCCAGTTTTTTCAATATCCGAAGCAGTTTTATAATTTTGTTAACACTAAGCGTAAGCAGGTATCTTCTCCCCCCCTAATTTCGTTTGAAAATGTATCTGCGACTACTGATCAGGTTATTGCCGATCTATTCGCAACTTTCTTTCAAACAACGTACTCATTTCCTACAATTATGGATCAGCCTTATTCATACAACATTCAATCAGCCAATATTATTTTCAGACCAACTTTCTCCGAAAGCACTGTGTTATCGGATCTTCTGAGGGTGAAACCAGTCTATTCGCCAGGTCCTGATGGTGTTCCTGGCTGTGTACTGAGAAACTTCGCTAAGCCATTGTGCAGACCCCTTCTTAAACTTTTCTCTTTGTCTCTGGAAACTTCGATTTTCCCCAAATGTGGAAGGAATCGTTCATAATTCCCTTACACAAAAAAGGAAAAAAATCGGATGCTACAAACTATAGAGGAATTTCTAAATTGTCAGCAATTCCAAAGCTTTTTGAAAAATTGGTAACACCACATCTTCAACATCCCTGCAGTTCAATTATTTCTCCATGCCAGCATGGTTTTATAAAGCGTCGCTCCACCACCACAAACCTCTTGAAGCTGACCTCCTTTATTATAGATGGCTTCCGTAAAGGCCTTCAAACAGATGTCATCTACACTGACTTTAGTAAAGCATTTGACTCTGTCAACCACTCATTCCTTCTGAGTAAACTTAGTATCCTAGGATTTCCCTCAGACCTTCTCACGTGGAATTCCAGCTACTTAGCTGGGAGAACCCAACGTGTTCTATTTAAGGATGTACACTCTCGTCTTGTTAGTGCTACATCGGGAGTCCCCAAGGAAGCCATCTTGGGCCACTACTTTTCACTATCTTTATTAACGACCTACCCCCTGCCATACCGAACTCTCTGGTTCTAATGTATGCAGACGACGTTAAGCTTTGTCTTCAATACAAATCTCCTTCTGCCCAATATAAACTTCAGTCAGATTTGGACAATTTTCAAAAGTGGTGTTCCACCAATCTCTTAAAACTTAATGGGTCAAAATGTAAACTTATGTCATTTATCGTTCGTGCCCTAACCAGGCGACATACTTTCTCTATGGGATTCCCTTAGATAGATTAACCCATGTTAACGATCTTGGTGTCCTATTCGATACTAAACTTAAATTTTCCGACCACATTTCTACGATGGTTAATAAAGCCAAGGGCGTGCTTGGCTTCATTAAAAGATGGTCCAAGGAATTCAATGACCCTTATATTACTAACACATTATACCTATCTTTAGTACGGCCAATTCTGGAGTACGGGTCATGCGTCTGGAGCCCTCAGTATGGGGTTCATCAAGATCGCATTGAATCCGTCCAAAAGAATTTCTTGATGTTTGCACTTAGGGGTCTCAACTGGGATGCAAATCTTCACCTCCCATCTTACACTAACAGACTCCTTTTAATTAATTTACCTTCCCTAACCAATCTTAGAAAGATGGTGGGGGTCGTTTTCCTTTATAACCTTATTAATGGTAATGCCAGCATCTACTAACACGACTAACATTTAACATTCCAAATGTTAGAATTTAGAAATATAAGTCCCCTATTCCTAAGTTGTTGTAGATCTACATATGCCCAGCATGAGCCTTTCAGGGTTTTGTGTTCTGACTACAATGATTTATACTCTATTACTTCACTCTGCACTTCCACTTCTATCAAATCCTCAATTCTCACCTAGCTTTCAGAACAACAAACGAACTCTACTTTTTCCTCGTAATCTTTTCTAAACTTTATTCTCTCGGGTCTATCCCCGTGATCCGAGCCGTACGATAAACGGCAGCGCCCCTCGGTCGGTTGGGCGGGAGGTGGGCTGTACGTTATGCAGTGGGAGCCGCGCGAAAAAAAAAAAAAAATAGCTGATGTTATCGCCCAGAAAAACTCTAAAAAAAAAGCACCACGCCATGATGCAATATGTAACACCACTCTAAAGGCCTTACCGAGCAGAGCGATCCGCTACGTAGCGATGCTTTTCAATGCTATTGTGAGGCTGCAGTACTTCCCTCCTCAGTGGAAACTGGGAATAATCTCTATGATACATAAAGTTGGCAAGCCGGAGAAGGACCCTGGATCCTACCGGCCGATTAGTCACCTCCCATCGATCAAACACCATCAAAGGTGTTTGAGAGGCTGATTGCCGTCCCGTTGGTCAGGTTTATAGATGCCCAGGGGATAATGCCAGAACACCAGTTCGGATTCCGTGCTGATCACTGCACGGTGAAGCAACTGCATCGAGTGGTCGAGCAAATTTTAACGGCCTTCGACTGCGACGAATACAGCAACGCTCTTTTCCTCAATGTCCGGGAGGCGTTTGACCGTGTGTGGCATCCTGGTCTGCTACCGAAAATCAAGAATACCCTGCCTACGCCTTACTACTGTCTTTTGGCGTCGTACCTTAGGAATAAGAGATTTGCGGTCCGGTTCCACTCTGCGCTCTCAACTGACTATAATGCGGCAGCTGGAGTACCCCAGGGAAGCGTCCTAGGCCCGCTACCATACTGCCTTTATAGCCATGACATGCCGCGCCCGGCTGACAGTCTCTACGGAACGGCAATGCTGGCCACATTTGCCGACGACGTGTGCATAGCGTAGAGGTTCAGGTGCGAGCAGGAGGCCGCCAACGGTATCCAGAACTACGCAACAATATTTTCCGACTGGACCAGGAGATGGAATATTGGCATTAATGGCAACAAGTCCACGAATGTTTGCTACACCCTCAAACGGAGAACGCCAGCAGCCGTGCTCATTGACGACACCCCTGTGGAAAAGGTGGACTCAGTCAAATACCTAGGAGTCATACTCGACGGCCGGCTCACTTTCTCGAAGCAAGTGAGTGAATTAAGAATACGCAAACGGGCCGCGGCGTCAAAACACTACTGGCTCATGGGCCCGCGTAGCAAACTGTCGCTGAGAAATAAGTTGACTATCTATTATCAAATCATAGCTCCTATTTGGAGGTATGCATGCCTGGCGTGTGACAGCATGATCCGCAGAATCCAGAGCATCCAAAATAAGATGGCGAGGACGATCACTGGCTGCGAGTGGTATGTGAGGAACACCACCCTCCACAGTGACCTAAAGCTGCTCACGGTCATTGAGACCATAAATTTCCACTCCAGCCGCTACAACGACCGACTGGAGTGCCATCGCAACCGACTCGCTAAGGGTCGTCCACAAAGGAGGCTCAACAGGCGACTTCCTAGGGACCTAATTGACCGCATAACGCTGAGTGTTATAAGAAATATATATACCGCTGTCGGATCCAGTTTTTTCAATATCCGAAGCAGTTTTATAATTTTGTTAACACTAAGCGTAAGCAGGTATCTTCTCCCCCCCTAATTTCGTTTGAAAATGTATCTGCGACTACTGATCAGGTTATTGCCGATCTATTCGCAACTTTCTTTCAAACAACGTACTCATTTCCTACAATTATGGATCAGCCTTATTCATACAACATTCAATCAGCCAATATTATTTTCAGACCAACTTTCTCCGGAAGCACTGTGTTATCGGATCTTCTGAGGGTGAAACCAGTCTATTCGCCAGGTCCTGATGGTGTTCCTGGCTGTGTACTGAGAAACTTCGCTAAGCCATTGTGCAGACCCCTTCTTAAACTTTTCTCTTTGTCTCTGGAAACTTCGATTTTCCCCAAATGTGGAAGGAATCGTTCATAATTCCCTTACACAAAAAAGGAAAAAAATCGGATGCTACAAACTATAGAGGAATTTCTAAATTGTCAGCAATTCCAAAGCTTTTTGAAAAATTGGTAACACCACATCTTCAACATCCCTGCAGTTCAATTATTTCTCCATGCCAGCATGGTTTTATAAAGCGTCGCTCCACCACCACAAACCTCTTGAAGCTGACCTCCTTTATTATAGATGGCTTCCGTAAAGGCCTTCAAACAGATGTCATCTACACTGACTTTAGTAAAGCATTTGACTCTGTCAACCACTCATTCCTTCTGAGTAAACTTAGTATCCTAGGATTTCCCTCAGACCTTCTCACGTGGAATTCCAGCTACTTAGCTGGGAGAACCCAACGTGTTCTATTTAAGGATGTACACTCTCGTCTTGTTAGTGCTACATCGGGAGTCCCCCAAGGAAGCCATCTTGGGCCACTACTTTTCACTATCTTTATTAACGACCTACCCCCTGCCATACCGAACTCTCTGGTTCTAATGTATGCAGACGACGTTAAGCTTTGTCTTCAATACAAATCTCCTTCTGCCCAATATAAACTTCAGTCAGATTTGGACAATTTTCAAAAGTGGTGTTCCACCAATCTCTTAAAACTTAATGGGTCAAAATGTAAACTTATGTCATTTATCGTTCGTGCCCTAACCAGGCGACATACTTTCTCTATGGGATTCCCTTAGATAGATTAACCCATGTTAACGATCTTGGTGTCCTATTCGATACTAAACTTAAATTTTCCGACCACATTTCTACGATGGTTAATAAAGCCAAGGGCGTGCTTGGCTTCATTAAAAGATGGTCCAAGGAATTCAATGACCCTTATATTACTAACACATTATACCTATCTTTAGTACGGCCAATTCTGGAGTACGGGTCATGCGTCTGGAGCCCTCAGTATGGGGTTCATCAAGATCGCATTGAATCCGTCCAAAAGAATTTCTTGATGTTTGCACTTAGGGGTCTCAACTGGGATGCAAATCTTCACCTCCCATCTTACACTAACAGACTCCTTCTAATTAATTTACCTTCCCTAACCAATCTTAGAAAGATGGTGGGGGTCGTTTTCCTTTATAACCTTATTAATGGTAATGCCAGCATTTACTAACACGACTAACATTTAACATTCCAAATGTTAGAATTTAGAAATATAAGTCCCCTATTCCTAAGTTGTTGTAGATCTACATATGCCCAGCATGAGCCTTTCAGGGTTTTGTGTTCTGACTACAATGATTTATACTCTATTACTTCACTCTGCACTTCCACTTCTATCAAATCCTCAATTCTCACCTAGCTTTCAGAACAACAAACGAACTCTACTTTTTCCTCGTAATCTTTTCTAAACTTTATTCTCTCGGGTCTATCCCCGTGATCCGAGCCGTACGATAAACGGCAGCGCCCCTCGGTCGGTTGGGCGGGAGGTGGGCTGTACGTTATGCAGTGGGAGCCGCGCGAAAAAAAAAAAAAAATAGCTGATGTTATCGCCCAGAAAAACTCTAAAAAAAAAGCACCACGCCATGATGCAATATGTAACACCACTCTAAAGGCCTTACCGAGCAGAGCGATCCGCTACGTAGCGATGCTTTTCAATGCTATTGTGAGGCTGCAGTACTTCCCTCCTCAGTGGAAACTGGGAATAATCTCTATGATACATAAAGTTGGCAAGCCGGAGAAGGACCCTGGATCCTACCGGCCGATTAGTCACCTCCCATCGATCAAACACCATCAAAGGTGTTTGAGAGGCTGATTGCCGCCCCGTTGGTCAGGTTTATAGATGCCCAGGGGATAATGCCAGAACACCAGTTCGGATTCCGTGCTGATCACTGCACGGTGAAGCAACTGCATCGAGTGGTCGAGCAAATTTTAACGGCCTTCGACTGCGACGAATACAGCAACGCTCTTTTCCTCAATGTCCGGGAGGCGTTTGACCGTGTGTGGCATCCTGGTCTGCTACCGAAAATCAAGAATACCCTGCCTACGCCTTACTACTGTCTTTTGGCGTCGTACCTTAGGAATAAGAGATTTGCGGTCCGGTTCCACTCTGCGCTCTCAACTGACTATAATGCGGCAGCTGGAGTACCCCAGGGAAGCGTCCTAGGCCCGCTACCATACTGCCTTTATAGCCATGACATGCCGCGCCCGGCTGACAGTCTCTACGGAACGGCAATGCTGGCTACATTTGCCGACGACGTGTGCATAGCGTAGAGGTTCAGGTGCGAGCAGGAGGCCGCCAACGGTATCCAGAACTACGCAACAATATTTTCCGACTGGACCAGGAGATGGAATATTGGCATTAATGGCAACAAGTCCACGAATGTTTGCTACACCCTCAAACGGAGAACGCCAGCAGCCGTGCTCATTGACGACACCCCTGTGGAAAAGGTGGACTCAGTCAAATACCTAGGAGTCATACTCGACGGCCGGCTCACTTTCTCGAAGCAAGTGAGTGAATTAAGAATACGCAAACGGGCCGCGGCGTCAAAACACTACTGGCTCATGGGCCCGCGTAGCAAACTGTCGCTGAGAAATAAGTTGACTATCTATTATCAAATCATAGCTCCTATTTGGAGGTATGCATGCCTGGCGTGTGACAGCATGATCCGCAGAATCCAGAGCATCCAAAATAAGATGGCGAGGACGATCACTGGCTGCGAGTGGTATGTGAGGAACACCACCCTCCACAGTGACCTAAAGCTGCTCACGGTCATTGAGACCATAAATTTCCACTCCAGCCGCTACAACGACCGACTGGAGTGCCATCGCAACCGACTCGCTAAGGGTCGTCCACAAAGGAGGCTCAACAGGCGACTTCCTAGGGACCTAATTGACCGGCTGCTAACAATACGCACAGCAAGATGATGATAGGCCAAATGATATACTCCCCATCGTCTTTCTTTTTTTTATATTTTTTCTTTTAAATTTTTTGTTTTTAAGTTTTGTAAATATTGTTAGTTTGTAAGTTTAAATTTAGTAATAATGGTAACGCAAAGCACACTTAGCCGGCGAGCCTCTCGGGCAGTATTAATACATGCCAAGGTCACCTAGGGGTTTTTAGATACCCTGTATGCCTCAATAAATAGTTATAAAAAAAAAAAAAAAAAAAAAAAAAATTAATTAAATTTAATAATAGACACTATTAATCACGGTATTAAAGAAATGAATGACTTAAAAGACCAAGATGAAAGGTATAAGAGAAATTCTAGTATTCAGCCTACAACAATTCACAGAATATATTAAAGATATTGAATTATAAATGCAAATGAGAAATTTAGGAATATTTAACCCAAAATTACTAAAACATGAGCTCTTAAATTCTCTAAACTCCAATAAAATTTTAAACATCCACCAGATGAGCAAAATAATATTTTAACAGAAACAATTTAAGATAAATACTATTTAGTATATAATAAAACGTTTAGAGGGAAATTAAGAAAACAAATATTTAAAGATTGTATAACCAGTATAATAAAACAAACTGTTACAAAATGTCAATACACTAAAACGTACAACAATTTTCAAATAAATTACATAGAACCCAACATATTACCTAATTGGAATATGCCAAAAACAGAAGTAAATTAAAACTGTATTAAAAATAAAATCACAATTGAAGGAAACCATATCATTCAAAAATTTATAATTGTTCAATCCAATTGCAAGATTTTTCCATTTCAAATACCGTATTAGATTATACCCAAATCATTTATGTTAGCAATAAAATAACAAAATTGGAACCATTGTCATATATTGAAACAAAAAATGTAATACAAACAGAAACAAACGACAACATTATATCTCAAATAATAAAATTAAATACATTGGCCATAATGACAATAAGCCTAATATTGTATGTAGTTTATAAGTTTAGAAACATACCTAATAAACTAATTGTAAAATACGTTAAGCTCAAAGAACAAGAACCCAATGTAAATCAAAATCATGAAAATCTAATAGAAACAGAAATAAAAATTCCATCTCTATATCCAAAAGTAATTCACTAAGGACAGGCAAAATTCAAGGAATGGGGAAGTGACGCATCAAAATCTCCATGTATCCCATTGTCCAATACATTAACCCATTGTAATTGTATCACACAAAGTAATACTAGATCAACATATTTAATCACGCACCCTAAGTGCAATCTGTCATAAACATTCCTATGCCCGATCAGACATAAACATATGCGTCCACTGGCACGTCCCTATATTTAACTAGACGAACGCTCAATTTTCTGCACCCCAAAAAAATAATTATTAAAAACTAAATTCTAGGACTTATATTTCTTTATCTAGACATATCGGCACCAAAGAAAGCCATAAACATTTTGGAGACAAGGGAAAACCCTGAAGCTCCCGATCAAATTTAATAACTTAAAATAAACTCACTCCATTCTGAAAGCTTATAACTTTGTTCATTCAGAATATTAACTCTAAAAATAATGCGTTCGATAAAATAAAAGCTTGGCATCAAAGCTTGAACGCCAGATAAGTTGAGATATAAGTTTGAGTTAAGATTTGTCCCTACAACTGTATACAGCGATTAGCTGTATCCCGTCTTCGGGTCTATTCGAAAAATTTTCGCGCTGCTCCCTCTGCATAACGTACAGCCCACCTTCCGCCAAACCGACCGAGGGACGCCGCCATTTATCGTACGGCTCGGTTCGCGAGAGCATAAAGTGTAGAAAAAATTACGACGAAGAAATGGAGTGCGTTTGTTGCTCTGAAAGGTAGGTGAGAATTCAGGATTTGATAGAAGTGGACGTGCAAGTTATCCAACCCGTAAACAAAGCACTCTACCCCAGTTTATAAACAAATTTCAAATTCCAGTTTATAAACAAATTTCAAATTCCAATATCGGCGGCATTTCCTTTGTCTTTGTTTTGTCATTGCCTTTGCCAGCACATAGCTACCCGATAAGATAAATAACCAAACTGAAAGTAAACACAGCTTCCGCTTGGAGACGAAGCCATGATCAAATTATTGCGCTTCAATCCAACTGCATCAGTCAGCAAATTTCAATTCCACAATGCAGTGAAATAAATTCAGCATAAAGCTTTTATTCAAAACATAATTGAAAGTTCAAGAAGTTTCTAAAAGAAAAGCTTGTGGCCTATTCTAAACATAATTGAAAGTTCAAGAAGTCTCTAAAGAAAAACTTCTGGCGGAGGTTGATTGGATTAGGATTAAGAATTATAAGATCAGTCTGATTCGGGACAAGATCGAGAACGGTTTCCAATTAGGGATAAGCAAAAAACCAGTGTATTGTAATAGTGTATCATAATAGTTTATCATCAAAAAACAATTAAATTATATTAAAATAAAAATTATTTTTTTAAATAATTAACAATAACAATTTTAATTTTCGTAGTGAAGTATTAGAGTATAGGTCGTATAGAGTATGGAACACAAATCTCTAAAATGCTCATGCTGTGCATATGTAGATCTACAAATATCATAAAATCGTTTAGGTACACTATTACTTCTTTCCACTTATATCGTCAAAAACTTTATTTATAAATAGTTTTAGGAACTTAGGAACAGGGGACTAAAATTTCTAGTCTGTCTATTTGGAATGTTGAATGCTAGTCGTGTTCGAAGATGCTGACTGTCTACATAACCATTATTAATTAAAATAGGGAAAAGTAGCGGCCCAAGATAGCTTCCTTGGGGACTCCCGATGTAGCTCTAACAAGGCGAGAGTGTAAACCTTTAAAAGGATACTTTGGGTTCTTCCAGCTTATTAGCTAGAAATCCACCTGAGAAGATCTGAGGGAAATCCTAGAATACTAAGTTTACTCAAAAGGAGTGAGTGGTTGACAGAGTCAAATGCTTTACAAAAGTCCGTATAGATGACATCCGTAAAGGCTTTTACGGCAGTCATCTGTAACAAAGGAAGTCAACTCCAAGAGGTTTGTGGTGGTGGAGCGACGCTTTATGAAACCATGTTGGCATGGAGAAATAATTGAACTGCAGAGATGTTGAGGATGTGGTGTTACCAATTTTTCGAAAAGCTTTGGAATTGCTGACAATTTAGAGATTCCTCTATAGTTTGTAGCATCCGATTTTTTTCCTTTTTGTGTAGTACGAGGGCGGGTCAATAAGTCCGTGACTTTTTGAATTTCCCGCCTCTTAATTGAAATGGTAACACTGCTCCCGTCAACAGTCATCTGTCAGTTGACTCTTGTCAAAAATTGAACAAGCTGCGACATTTGGTTTGTTTTTGACAGCCGTTAATATCAGACTACCGAGTTAACTGAGAAGAAAATGGAAAAAAGTGAATTTCGTGTGCTCATTAAGCATTATTTTTTGAAGAAAAAATCCATTACGCAAACCAAGGCCAAGCTTGATAAATATTATGGAGACTCTGCACCATGCATTTCCATGGTAAAAAATGTGGCCGTACAAGCACGGAAGATGCCGAACGTTTTGGACGCCCAGTTGAGGTTTCCACATCCGAAACAATTAAAAATTCACGATATGGTTTTAGCCGATTGGCGATTAAAAGTGAGAGAGATTGTGGAAGCCGTAGGCATTTCACATGGCTCAGTGGTTTCAATTTTGAATGATCATTTGGGTATGAGAAAGCTTTCCGCAAGATGGGTGCCGCGTTTGCTCACAATCGACCACAAATGCAACCGTGTGACAATTTCGCAGGAATGTTTAGCGTTGTTCAATAGCAATACGAACGAGTTTTTGCGCCGTTTCGTAACCATGGACAAAACGTGGATCCACCACAACACACCGGAGACCAAACAGCAGTCAAAACAGTGGGTTTCTCGGGGTGAATCGGCGCCAAAGAAGGCAAAGGTGGGTTTGTCAGCCAATAAAGTCATGGCGACTGTTTTTTGGGATGATTTTTGGACTGTTTTTTGACTACCTTCAAAAAGGAAAAACAATCAATGTTGAATATTACAGCAACTTATTGGGTCGATTCGATGAGGCATTGCCAAAAAAAGCGACCGCACTTGGCCAAGAAAAAAGTTCTTTTCCACCAGGACAATGCACGGGTGCACACATGTGCAGTTTCCATGGCAAAATTCCATCAAATGGGCTACGAATTGCTCCCTCATCCGGCCTATTCACCCGATCAAGCCCCGTGTGACTATTTCTTGTTCCCAAACTTGAAGAAATGGCTCGGCGGAAAGAGATTTGCCTCCAATGACGAAGTCATCTCACAAACAAATGCCTATTTTGAAGACCTCGACAAATCATATTTTCTGGAAGGGATAAAAAAATTGGAGAAACGTTGGGCTAAGTGTATAGAGCTCAAAGGAGACTACGTTGAAAAATAAAATAACTTTTTATCTAAAAACCTGTGTTTCATTCAAATAGTCACGGACTTATTGACCCGCCCTCGTAAATAGGGGTTTTGGTGTTACGGTTGGTAAGACCGCGACATCAGTCCCTACCGGGTGTCCGGACGGTGGATTTGTAGGGGCGCTTGTCGCTACAAAATAATTCAAACTTCCGCCTACAAGTATGCACCCGAGGTCGACAACGCTTTGGGTTTAGTTTAAGTAGTAGATTACGATAACGTTAAACACCTAGTAGTAGATAAAGTTTTTAAGATATCCGTAAAATAGATAAGATAGGAAAATAAAACGCTTGCTTCTTATTGTTCTGGCGAAACCACCAAAAACGAATATGGTTGGTACATTTTCCGGGTATCGATTAAGCTTGTTCCATTGCCAACATAGCAGGGGTGAAACAGGCATAGGTCAAATTTCCGCGCCATTTTGGGCTTGGGGAAAAGGCGCCAAAAAGGTTTCCTGGTCAGGGTCAAGCCTGAGCTCTGCCTATTCGCCAGTTGATCGTGAGACCAGACGGAACAATCTGCCAGTACGAGCCAGTACCCACCCAAAAACTAAAAAAAGCGAAGGAAAATTTTATCGCACAGTAATATCAGCAATTAGGTAACTATAGTTATACCTTCGATTTGAAATCGAGAAAAGCGAAGGATTCCTTATTGTTCCCCTTTCTTTTTTTTATATAGCCAGCGCAAGTTGGCAACGTTTGCCGGCAGACAGCTGATCTTAATTCGCCACTGCACCGCTCTCCGTCTCAAGCAATATTCCAGTTGCTACGAGAAACGCGGAGCGGGCAGAAGTCCAGCTGGCCCGGGCTATCATATAAATCGAAGAAACCCGTGGACGGCAAACATATAGAAATAAATCAAAGAAACCCGTGGACGGCAAACATATAGAAAAAAAATCGAAGAAACCCGTGGACGGCCAAAAATATAGAAAATCGAAGAAAAAGTGATCCTAAAATAAAAGGGATGACGGGAAAATGAATTAAAAAGTGACCCTAAAAGAAAAGGAAAGGATACGCCGGAGAGGAAGACACGAAAAAAATGGAGAAAGTGCAGTCTTTGCCCTTTTGGCAATTCTAATTCCGTCTTAAGTTTAATGGCTAGATTCGGTTAGGTTAAATTATGGAAAATTTTGTATTTGTGTAATTAAGTTAAGAAGAATTAAGTCAAGAAAAAGTGATCCTAAAATAAAAGGGATGACGGGAAAATGAATTAAAAAGTGACCCTAAAAGAAAAGGAAAGGATACGCCGGAGAGGAAGACACGAAAAAAATGGAGAAAGTGCAGTCTTTGCCCTTTTGGCAATTCTAATTCCGCTTGGAGACGAAGCCATGATCAAATTATTGCGCTTCAATCCAACTGCATCAGTCAGCAAATTTCAATTCCACAATGCAGTGAAATAAATTCAGCATAAAGCTTTTATTCAAAACATAATTGAAAGTTCAAGAAGTTTCTAAAAGAAAAGCTTGTGGCCTATTCTAAACATAATTGAAAGTTCAAGAAGTCTCTAAAGAAAAACTTCTGGCGGAGGTTGATTGGATTAGGATTAAGAATTATAAGATCAGTCTGATTCGGGACAAGATCGAGAACGGTTTCCAATTAGGGATAAGCAAAAAACCAGTGTATTGTAATAGTGTATCATAATAGTTTATCATCAAAAAACAATTAAATTATATTAAAATAAAAATTATTTTTTTAAATAATTAACAATAACAATTTTAATTTTCGTAGTGAAGTATTAGAGTATAGGTCGTATAGAGTATGGAACACAAATCTCTAAAATGCTCATGCTGTGCATATGTAGATCTACAAATATCATAAAATCGTTTAGGTACACTATTACTTCTTTCCACTTATATCGTCAAAAACTTTATTTATAAATAGTTTTAGGAACTTAGGAACAGGGGACTAAAATTTCTAGTCTGTCTATTTGGAATGTTGAATGCTAGTCGTGTTCGAAGATGCTGACTGTCTACATAACCATTATTAATTAAAATAGGGAAAAGTAGCGGCCCAAGATAGCTTCCTTGGGGGACTCCCGATGTAGCTCTAACAAGGCGAGAGTGTAAACCTTTAAAAAGGATACTTTGGGTTCTTCCAGCTTATTAGCTAGAAATCCACCTGAGAAGATCTGAGGGAAATCCTAGAATACTAAGTTTACTCAAAAGGAGTGAGTGGTTGACAGAGTCAAATGCTTTACAAAAGTCCGTATAGATGACATCCGTAAAGGCTTTTACGGCAGTCATCTGTAACAAAGGAAGTCAACTCCAAGAGGTTTGTGGTGGTGGAGCGACGCTTTATGAAACCATGTTGGCATGGAGAAATAATTGAACTGCAGAGATGTTGAGGATGTGGTGTTACCAATTTTTCGAAAAGCTTTGGAATTGCTGACAATTTAGAGATTCCTCTATAGTTTGTAGCATCCGATTTTTTTCCTTTTTTGTGTAGTACGAGGGCGGGTCAATAAGTCCGTGACTTTTTGAATTTCCCGCCTCTTAATTGAAATGGTAACACTGCTCCCGTCAACAGTCATCTGTCAGTTGACTCTTGTCAAAAATTGAACAAGCTGCGACATTTGGTTTGTTTTTGACAGCCGTTAATATCAGACTACCGAGTTAACTGAGAAGAAAATGGAAAAAAGTGAATTTCGTGTGCTCATTAAGCATTATTTTTTGAAGAAAAAATCCATTACGCAAACCAAGGCCAAGCTTGATAAATATTATGGAGACTCTGCACCATGCATTTCCATGGTAAAAAATGTGGCCGTACAAGCACGGAAGATGCCGAACGTTTTGGACGCCCAGTTGAGGTTTCCACATCCGAAACAATTAAAAAATTCACGATATGGTTTTAGCCGATTGGCGATTAAAAGTGAGAGAGATTGTGGAAGCCGTAGGCATTTCACATGGCTCAGTGGTTTCAATTTTGAATGATCATTTGGGTATGAGAAAGCTTTCCGCAAGATGGGTGCCGCGTTTGCTCACAATCGACCACAAATGCAACCGTGTGACAATTTCGCAGGAATGTTTAGCGTTGTTCAATAGCAATACGAACGAGTTTTTGCGCCGTTTCGTAACCATGGACAAAACGTGGATCCACCACAACACACCGGAGACCAAACAGCAGTCAAAACAGTGGGTTTCTCGGGGTGAATCGGCGCCAAAGAAGGCAAAGGTGGGTTTGTCAGCCAATAAAGTCATGGCGACTGTTTTTTGGGATGATTTTTGGACTGTTTTTTGACTACCTTCAAAAAGGAAAAACAATCAATGTTGAATATTACAGCAACTTATTGGGTCGATTCGATGAGGCATTGCCAAAAAAAGCGACCGCACTTGGCCAAGAAAAAAGTTCTTTTCCACCAGGACAATGCACGGGTGCACACATGTGCAGTTTCCATGGCAAAATTCCATCAAATGGGCTACGAATTGCTCCCTCATCCGGCCTATTCACCCGATCAAGCCCCGTGTGACTATTTCTTGTTCCCAAACTTGAAGAAATGGCTCGGCGGAAAGAGATTTGCCTCCAATGACGAAGTCATCTCACAAACAAATGCCTATTTTGAAGACCTCGACAAATCATATTTTCTGGAAGGGATAAAAAAATTGGAGAAACGTTGGGCTAAGTGTATAGAGCTCAAAGGAGACTACGTTGAAAAATAAAATAACTTTTTATCTAAAAACCTGTGTTTCATTCAAATAGTCACGGACTTATTGACCCGCCCTCGTAAATAGGGGTTTTGGTGTTACGGTTGGTAAGACCGCGACATCAGTCCCTACCGGGTGTCCGGACGGTGGATTTGTAGGGGCGCTTGTCGCTACAAAATAATTCAAACTTCCGCCTACAAGTATGCACCCGAGGTCGACAACGCTTTGGGTTTAGTTTAAGTAGTAGATTACGATAACGTTAAACACCTAGTAGTAGATAAAGTTTTTAAGATATCCGTAAAATAGATAAGATAGGAAAATAAAACGCTTGCTTCTTATTGTTCTGGCGAAACCACCAAAAACGAATATGGTTGGTACATTTTCCGGGTATCGATTAAGCTTGTTCCATTGCCAACATAGCAGGGGTGAAACAGGCATAGGTCAAATTTCCGCGCCATTTTGGGCTTGGGGAAAAGGCGCCAAAAAGGTTTCCTGGTCAGGGTCAAGCCTGAGCTCTGCCTATTCGCCAGTTGATCGTGAGACCAGACGGAACAATCTGCCAGTACGAGCCAGTACCCACCCAAAAACTAAAAAAAGCGAAGGAAAATTTTATCGCACAGTAATATCAGCAATTAGGTAACTATAGTTATACCTTCGATTTGAAATCGAGAAAAGCGAAGGATTCCTTATTGTTCCCCTTTCTTTTTTTTATATAGCCAGCGCAAGTTGGCAACGTTTGCCGGCAGACAGCTGATCTTAATTCGCCACTGCACCGCTCTCCGTCTCAAGCAATATTCCAGTTGCTACGAGAAACGCGGAGCGGGCAGAAGTCCAGCTGGCCCGGGCTATCATATAAATCGAAGAAACCCGTGGACGGCAAACATATAGAAATAAATCAAAGAAACCCGTGGACGGCAAACATATAGAAAAAAAATCGAAGAAACCCGTGGACGGCCAAAAATATAGAAAATCGAAGAAAAAGTGATCCTAAAATAAAAGGGATGACGGGAAAATGAATTAAAAAGTGACCCTAAAAGAAAAGGAAAGGATACGCCGGAGAGGAAGACACGAAAAAAATGGAGAAAGTGCAGTCTTTGCCCTTTTGGCAATTCTAATTCCGTCTTAAGTTTAATGGCTAGATTCGGTTAGGTTAAATTATGGAAAATTTTGTATTTGTGTAATTAAGTTAAGAAGAATTAAGTCAAGAAAAAGTGATCCTAAAATAAAAGGGATGACGGGAAAATGAATTAAAAAGTGACCCTAAAAGAAAAGGAAAGGATACGCCGGAGAGGAAGACACGAAAAAAATGGAGAAAGTGCAGTCTTTGCCCTTTTGGCAATTCTAATTCCGTCTTAAGTTTAATGGCTAGATTCGGTTAGGTTAAATTATGGAAAATTTTGTATTTGTGTAATTAAGTTAAGAAGAATTAAGTCAAAACAACAAAAAATTAGAAGTTAATATTTAATTATAAATATTACACTAGGAAAAATTAGTGAGAGTGAGGACAGAGTACCAGTGAATCAAAACAAAAAAAAAAACAAAAAAAATGGGATATTAAACCCACAAAACCAAAAGCATAAAATAACAAGAAAAAAAAAGATTATACAAAAAAAAAAAGAAAGAAAAAAAAAACATGAGCCGCGATCAGATTAGCATATAAGTGCCAGTGCAGTGCAAATAATCATATGGAACACACACACCATTCCCCCTTTACAGCATCCACACCGAAAGCGCTTTCGTCGATGGACAGATAAAAAGGGTAAGTGACAAGAATTCCTTTGTTTCTTATTCTGACGATGAGTCGAACCGCGCGAAAAGTAAGACTGCAAGCCTCTCCTCAGTCAGTTCAGTAATTCCGCGCTTTGATAATTTTTTTTGGTCTGCTTATTTGCCTGCACCTAAATTTTGACTGCTCACCTGTCCGCTAACCATGAATAATTTACCCTAAATATAAAAGTATTAATAAATATTTATAAATAGTTTAAAAATCCTATTTTTACACGTATATATATATTAGATGTTAGTATCCTTTAACAGCCTCATTCTTGCATTTTTTTTTTTCTTTTAAAATTCTAGATGTATTTGTTAGATATAGTATTAGCCAATAATTAATAAATTTAAGTTATACGATGAGATCTTGCTAGAGTCATTTAATAGGGTCATGCCTAGTGGAAGCAGGGTAGGGAAGTAGATAGTTGACTCGATCATTGGGACCATTTGTGGACATCACAACAACAAAGCGGACGAAATGGTCATGGTAGGGCGGGCAAACGAAATACATAGCTGAGCAACAACACCGGCCAGCTGGACATGATCGGGCCGATTTAGTTTAGCCATCTTCAACTTTCCTTTTCTTCTCCTCTTTTCTATTTCTATGCTATCCTCTTTGTCACTTCGCCTATGCATTGGGATTTAAATTAGCACGCGAAGTCAAATAATATTTTGTAAAAAACAGCCAGCATATATTTTCTGCACATTAATTGGTTTAACCCCCCCATATCGCCCAAAGAAGCGTAGCCGGCTTTATCGCGTGCAGTGACAGAAAATATCGACCATCCGCGGCCTAAGAGATATACTAGATGGTATATCTTCGTAAAATGTTACAGAATACCTAGTGGATTTAAGGTCGACTCTACTTGTGCCGGAGAACCTAAATTGATGCCCTGGGAGGTAATTCAAGCGAGTTATGCTCGATTATGGAGTAAAATTTAGGAACCGAATTTGTGTTTCCAACTCTTGCTCTTGGGGTATTAAGAGTTATGAGCAGCTGCATGGTCGTCGGCTGATCAGGCTGAAAATGATCTCGGTACATACGGCGTCCCTAACAGCGGTTTTTTTACGCTTTGGAAACTCATTTAGCAGTTGGCGGCTGCTGAATTGGGCTCAACTCCTTGAAATCGTTTTTAGTTGCCGAACGAATGTTTGCATCTCTTTTTGAACCGCGCGACATCTTCTGCAGCAAAGTGAAAGCCAGCATTTCGTGAAATTGCATCCGAAACTGAGGCGGTGAAACCGGCACACACACTGCGTAAGTTTTTTTGTTGTCGGCAAGTGGTTGTGGTTGGTTTTTGTAGTATTTTGTTTTGGCTTCGTACATTGTGCATTTTTCTTTGGTTTTAATTTTAAGTATTTCTTGCGTTTCTTTGAATATGGTAAATTGTATTGGCTTTGCAGTGTTTGGCTGTATGCCCTAGGAGTTGGCAGTTTTTGCACCTCATCGGAATTGGAATGTATTTGACTTTTGCGAGATGCCAAGAGATTTCGATTTTCGTAGGTAAGTTGTATTTGTCAAAGGTGAGATGGACAACTCCAGTTGAAGACGTTTTGCCGTCAATTTGTCGTATGTATTTGTACACATCGACCTTCTTCGTTGGGTACGATAAATAAGGAGCTTAAACTGTGCCTTTGCAGTGAGTGAGATTTTTGTGGTATTGTGTTTTTATTTGGCATATGCCATGAAGTTCTTTGGCTTATATGAATATTTTAGCAGATTTTGCGTCTTCAACGAGTATAAATAGATTTCCGTCACGCATTTCGTTTATTTTTATAATTTTGGCAGCTATTAATTTAATTGCTCGCTCAACGGCAAAGCAAGAATATGAGCAGAGCGGTTTATTTATGTCAGTAGTTGACATGACTATAAATTTTGGGTTCGGAAGATTGGTTTCTGGAAGTTCTGGGAAGGTTTCCGAGAGTGGTGTAGGTTTTTTTCGTTTGGATTTGGGGCCTCTAAGCATGGCAAAGCGATTTGCAGCTTGGCTATCGTGCCCGCTGGGCATTGTTGGTTTGAGGGACTTAACTTGATTTTTTGCTTTTTGTATGAATGTGCGCTTAGAAAGTGAGTAAGCTTTGAACTAAATTTTAATTAGCTTTGACATTAGCGGTAGCACACGACCTGTAGGCTGAATTTAGAAAGATTAGTCGACAATTGTTAATATATTTAATTATTATATTTCTACAAAAATAATGACTGGTTTTACACTTCTACCCTGGAGGGTTCTTTAGGTAGCATTCGCAGAATTGGGTTTGGTTATACTGTTGTTTGCAATGCACTTATATTATAATTTTCTTTGTTTTTTTCCTTTAGTAAACAAAGTTATTTATTTATTGATCGCTCTATGCTTTTTTTATTTCACTTATGTTAAAGAATTTATTTTCCGATTCACGGTCCTTCAGGGTTCGAATAAACAATGTCACATCGAACTCCCACATTTTACACAACGGAATTCCGCAGGGTTCGCCACTTTCTGTAGTTTTATTTATAATAGCAATTGAAGATATAAATGACATTGTAACCCGGCATAAAGAAATCTACATCTCACTATACGCAGACGACGCCATCATCTTTACAAAAATAAAAAATATTAACACAGTCCGAGCAAAATTTTTAGAAATATTGCAAGAAATTAACTTGTGGGGAGCAACCTCTGGGGCCTCTCTTGCCATTGAAAAATGCCAACTATTACATATTTGTCGGAAACAACGTTGCAACCTTTCCGACATTGACTTTAACAGCCGCACAATAAAATATGTAAACTTTTTAAAAATCTTGGGAATAACCTTCGACTCCAAACTACTTTTCCAACGGCACTGTCAGACTCTAAGAAAACAACTAGAAACTAGATTTAACATTATTAAATTCCTATCATCAAAATACTCCTACATACATATTAAGACTCTCATAGATATTACGCGCACATTAATCCTATCTAAAATTGACTACGGTCTGCCAATCTTCGGTTGGTGCGCTAAAACTCACTTAAAAAGCTACAAGCCCCATACCACGGAGCGGTCCGTCGCGCCATTCACGCATTTCCCACATCTCCAGTAGCGTGCACATTGGCAGAATCCGGTCTTCCGAGTATTCAATCACGAGTAGAAGAAACCACATTAATGCTTATCCCGAAGCTGTACACCACGTCCAATTGCATGCTAACCAAAGACTTCGGAGCCATTTTTAAACAAAAGCGGAATTTTAAGTGCATATCCACTCTAAGACGTTGCGCCAACTACATCAAGCTACTTGACCTTCCCCTCCCTAAGCCCAGGAGATCCTTCAAATCGCCAGCACATTGGAGTTCCAAACAGCCTAACATAAACCTACAAATCTACAATGCTGCCAAAAACGATACATGCTGCTTAGAATACCAAAAACGTTTTTTGAGCGCACAAGAAGACCTTGGTGAGAAAAACTGGATTTACACTGATGGTTCCAAAGTCACCGACGCAACCACGTTTGCGGTTGTTGACTGCAACCGTAAAATAATTGCCGGAGGTAGGCTCCCGTCATACAACTCCATATTCACAGCCGAAGCTTTCGCCATTCTCAAAGGATGCCAATTCGCCTGCAAAAACGCTGGTAAATCTGTTATCTGCACACACAGTCTCTCCTCACTTTCCGCTATACGCAACTGGAATCATAATGACCCCACAATACAAGAAGTTAGGCACATCCTAAGTTGTCATCCCACAAAAATCACCTTACTCTGGGTTCCCAGTCATAAAGGAATCTATGGAAATGAACTCGCTGACAAAGCCGCCCAAGAGATGAGACGTACACCATCAATCCTTTTCACTCCGTTTAACTGCAAGGATATCCAAAGTCGAATTCAGTTATATCTCAAAGAAAAGAGACTATCCGAATGGGCACTCTTCATGCACAGGTATCACATTATTAACCCAAATTGCATCAGTTTCAAGCCACCAACGAACGTACATAAACGGGAATGCGCTACCTTCATCCGCCTACGCATCGGGCACACCCAATCCACACACCAACACTTACTGAAGAGAACGGCGCGACCAACATGCCATCTATGCGGGGACGAGCTCACCGTGGACCATATTCTCGACGCCTGCAGTCGATTGCACTCAATCAGATCTCAATTATTTGGTACACATAGTCTTTCGAATTATTTAAGTAACCCATCTTGTGTAAATATCTCAAAAATCTACAAATTTGTCCAAAAAGCTCAGTTTATTATATAAGGAAATAACACTTAAGTCTCGAGTCGAAGGCCCCCGTCGCTAGTACTCATTAAGTTTATTAGGTTTAGTATTGTATACTAGATTTAATTTTGTTAAATAAATAAATAATATTTTCCGATTCAATTTCTTTTGTTTAAACTCGTTTAAACACTTTACTTAATTTCTGTAATATTTTTTTTTCTCTTTATGTTGTGGCTTCATTTAGTCACTAACTTACATTAATTAATGTTGTGGTTGCTCCTCCTGGTGGCCCGGATTTCTTCCTGTTGGTCGTCTACTAGGTATCCTGCCAATTACACTGAAATGGGGGTTGTCCTTGTTAATTTTACCCTTAGCTTCCTGTGGGTCAGTGGCATCGACGTCGGTGACGCTTGCGTAGGCTGCAGAGCCGTTGGAAGAACTGCTGGATTGACATTCTTCACGCTGGCTTAGGCGGCAAGGCTGTCGGCAGAGCTGCTAAATTGACATTCTCTTCGTGCAATATTTTTTGGACTTATTGCTCTTAGACTTAGCACTTAAAATAATTGTAGTCGGGCGGATGTTAATGATTTCTTAGAATTTTATTTATGCTATTGAACTTTCATAGTTCAACAAACTTTTATTTAATATTATTTGACGACCAAATAGTGGTAAGTTGAGGCAAACAAGAATTAAAAAACCAAGCCGCTTATATTTGGCGCACTCGATGTGGTCGATTCTCGCCTTGTTAGATCTACATCGGGAGTCCTCCAAGGAAGCTATCTTGTACCATCTGATCTAGACGATTTTCAAAAATGGTGTTCAACCAATCTCTTAAAACTAAATGGGTCAAAATGTAAAATGTTGTACCGTTCGTGCCTTAACCAGGCCACATACTGTTTCTATGGTTAATGATTAACCCAGGGTAATGATCTTGGTTTAGACTTTCAATTTAAATTTTTCGACTATATTTCTACGATTGTTAATAAAGCCAAGGGTGTGCTTGGCTTCTCTAAAATGTGGTCTAAGGAATTCGATGTCCCTTATATAATTAAAACCTTATACGTATCTTTAGTACGTCCAATAGTGGAGTATGGGTCATGCGTCTGGAGTCCTCAGTATGGGGTTCATTAAGATCGCATCGAATCCGTTCAAAAGAACTTCTTAATGTTTGCTCTTAGGGGACTCAACTGGGATACAAATCTTCACCTACCTTCTTATTTTAACAGACTGCTTCTAATTAAATTATCTTCCCCAACCTTATTATACCTTACTTATGGTAATGCAGACAGTCAGCATCTACTAAAACGACAAACATTTAACATTCCAAATAGACGTACTAGAAATTTTAGTCCCCTGTTCCTAAGTTCAAAAAATATTATTTACACAAAGTTTCTGATGATATAAGTGGAAAGAAGTAATAGTGTACCTAAACCATTTTATGATAGTGGCCGACAATAATAAAGATCCTCATGAAATATTTAAAAATTTTATGATTAGATAGGTCGAAAACACAAATGCGAAATAAAAAAAAACCTAGAATACATAATATGAAAGAAAGGCATTAGAGCAGATGATACCGGTGTAAAACCAATCGAAAATTTTGAAATTCCTTAGAGAAAACAAGACGTGTTCATATTTTCTAAGACTTATTTCAACAATTCAACAAAAACTCAACAATCTACTCTATGACTTGACCAGGAAGGATGAAAAGTTTCTGAACAGTCCGAAAAATAACACAGAATTTGTGACGCTAGTTGGTTTCGGAGCTATCCTTATGCAAAAAAAGGACAGACGGAAAACTACATCCAGTATTCTATTTTTCTAAATCATCAACGGACACTGAGTCAAAGTACCAGTGTTTTGACCTGCAAAATTTACCAATAAAATATTTCTTAAAAAGATTAAGAGTTTATTTGCAACGAATACAGTTTAAACAAGTAAGAAAGCAGCAGTCGAGTTTCCCAACTGCAAAATACCTTGTACCCTTAGACATGCTTACAATTTATTTATTTAGTACCAATAAATAAATGAAACAATATTTAGCCCACAAATAATGCGTACGTGATCAATGCAGGCTTAGTGACTGCTAAATTTGCTACCTGTGTATATATTTTGTTTTGACATTTAATATACCAATCACATGTATGCCAATTCACCACCATTTCTGAATAGGCATTAATTTTTTGCAGTTGCACCTGCATCAGTCAAAATTTTACAAAGTAAACTCATTCTTTAAATTGTAGATCACATGTACTTAGTAGATATGTATATATAAGGCACGAAAACGCATATAAGTTAACTGGAGTTACATACGTATTGCGTATTCCCGCTTTAACGTAACAATATCGGAGCTTTCGAGACAAGGCCTAAGCTTTGCATAAGAACTTAGGGTAATCTTAAGAGATCGAATTAGGAATAATCAGTCGAGATTTGGAGATCAGAAGCGTCGGTCATCACCACGCAGAAATATACAAATTCGCCTCAACAAAGCAGAGCGCATTTATTCTAAGATTTATATTATACAAATAAAGATAATTGTCAAAATCTTCAACCTAAATTGGCGCCCAAATAAATCTAAAACCCACGACATTAAAAGGAGAAACACAGCAGCTGGAGCAGACCTACTCAAGCGGAGATTACAATAGAAATCACTAGATATTCCAAAACACCAAACAAATTGTAAGTACAACGCCCCTTGATTAATTATTAAAAGATAAAATAAAAAAATTGTTCATGCAAATTTTTCAAAAAATAAAATAAAAAATTTGTTCATGCTCACGTAAAGGTTATTGAAGGTTATTGGAGGTTATTGACACGTTGATGAGTGAAGGTGACAAAGAGATAGACGACTTAATAGCAAGTTGGAATAGAATATTAAAAGGAACTAGACAATTAGAAACCGCAAGCAAAAAAGCTAAATCAGAAAACGGAACTAGTAAAATGGAGTTATCAGCAATCCAACTGAAAGCTATTGTAGAAAGTGCTGTTGCAGGGGCGCTTGCAAGTCAAAAAGAATTATTTGACAAACAATTAGAAGCGATTAACGAGCGCATAGAAAAATGTACAGTGAAGACCCCAGAAGTTGAAACTTACACAGATGCTGAAATTATACCAGGTGTAGAGTGTAATGAATCTCTAGACATAGTAAAGTCGCTGCCAGACTTCGAGGGCGAAAGCGAAACCTATGTATCATGGAGAAAAGCGGCTCATGTCGCTTTTAAAGTTTATGAATCATACGAGGGGAGTTCAAAATATTATCAAGCCCTTGGTATTATCCGAAATAAAATTAAAAATTCAGCAAACAATGTGCTAGCTTCGTTCAGCACACCGCTGAATTTTAAGGCAATAATTAATCGCCTTGACTTTACATACGCTGACAAAAGGCCTATCTACCTAATTGAGCAGGAGTTGTCGACGTTGAGACAGGGTGATATGACGCTCACCGAATTTTATGATGAAGTTGAGAAAAAATTGACTCTGCTTACCAATAAAACTATAATGACATGCGATAAACCCTTGGCGATGTCACTCAATGAAAAGTATAGGGCTGACGCATTACGTGTATTTATAACAGGCACAAAGAAGTCATTGAGTGATATCCTGTTTGCCAAAGGAGCCAAGGACTTACCAACAGCCCTTGCTCTAGCACAGGAGGTTGAGTCAAATCACGAGCGTTATCAATTCGCTCTGAACTACTCAAGAAACTGTCGGGACAAAGTTCCCAAACTGGAAAAAAATACTAATAGGGATAGAAGCACTAATATGCAAGACAAAAACCCATATTTTAGTAAGCGTCAGTTTGTGCCCAGTTTTGACAGGCAAGCAGCTCAAATACCAGTCCAGGCACCGACTCAGCTGTTTGATACTGACGTATCTATGCGAACCATTCGATCCAACCAATTTAGACAAGCACCAATTTTGAACCAAGCTAACCTACCCCAACATCAAAATGTTTGGCCAACCCAACAGCGACAACAACATAACCCAAGGCCTGTTCAAGCACAAATTGGCTTTGAACACATAACAAAAAGACCAAATAGTGGTACTGCCAGGTTTACAGGACCGAAACATCAACGAGTGAACCATTTAGCTCAAGAAGAAGCTCTAGAGGAGTCCGATGAAAATGATTATGAACAAGGGGCAACAGCAGCTGTTGAGGATATTGACCACGAACTGACAAATTACGACAACGTGCATTTTTTAGCCACAGGTCCTTGCTACCGTTCATAGAAAGAAAGATAGCAGGGAAGACCATAAAAATCTTAATCGACACCGGCTCTTCAAAAAACTATATACAGCCCCTCGCAGAACTTAAGTACATAACACCGGTACAAAAAGAATTCTCAGTTAAGTCCCTTCATGGTTGCAACACGGTGAAATATAAATGCATTGTTGAACTTTTCAGCAAGACTATTCCCTTCTTCATTCTACCGGACCTCTCAAGCTTTGACGTTATATTAGGATTTGACACATTGACGCAGATGAATGCAACATTGGACTTGAAAAATAGAATTTTAAAAATCGAAAACTCAGTCGAACCAATTCAATTTGTAAAATGCAATAGCGTAAATTTTTCTGATATAAAGGACATCGTAGTACCAAACCAAATAACCGATAAATTCCACACAATGTTAAAAGACCGATTGGGTGTCTTTGCAGACCCAGAAAAAGCACTGCCATTTAACACCAATATTATTGCTACCATACGGACGGAAGATGACCAACCGGTATACTCAAGACTTTATCCATACCCCATGGGCGTAGCAGATTTTGTAAATGAAGAGACGAAAGCGTTGTTAAAAGACGGAATTATTCGACCTTCGCGCTCACCCTACAACAATCCGGTTTGGGTAGTCGACAAAAAGGGTACAGATGAAAAGGGAAATAAGAAAAAAAGGATGGTTATAGACTTTCGGAAGCTAAACTCAAAGACAGTGGATGACAAATACCCGGTACCAAATGTTGTATTCTTCCTATCAAATTTGAGGAAAGCCAGATTTTTTACCACACTAGATCTGAAGTCAGGATTTCATCAAATATTACTTGCAGAAAATGATAGGGAGAAAACCGCATTCTCGGTTGCACATGGAAAATACGAGTTTTGTAGACTTCCCTTCGGTCTTAAAAATGCGCCCAGTATGTTTCAACGCGCCATAGATGACGTACTCAGGCCCCAAATAGGAAAGTCTTGTTTTGTTTACGTTGATGACGTTATTATTTTTTCCGAACGACTTGAAGACCATCAGAATCATATTTGTTGGGTACTTGATAGACTACTTGAAGCCAACATGAGGGTGTCTAACGAGAAATCGAACTTCTTTAAGGAAAGTGTCGAATATTTGGGATTCATAGTATCCAAAGACGGCATCACAACAAATCCTAAAAAAGTGGAGGCTATCCATAACTATGAAGAACCCACTAATTTATTCAATGTTAGATCCTTTTTAGGGCTAGCAAGCTATTACCGCTGCTTTATAAAGGACTTTGCTTCAATAGCTCGACCTTTGAATGACATCCTCAAGGGGAAAACGAAAAAGTTTCCGCCACTCGTTCTAAAAAGATACCCATTATTTTTGACGATAAGCAACGCCTTGCATTTCAGAAACTTAAAAATATCTTAGTGTCCGAAAATGTAATGCTACCCTACCCAGACTACACAAAGCCTTTCGATTTAACTACGGACGCTTCAACTCTTGGCTTGGGCGCGGTTTTATCACAAAACGGAAAGCCTATTACAATGATATCTAGATACTTAAAAGGTGGAGAGCTTGGTTTCGCAACTAACGAACGAGAGCTCCTAGCCATTGTATGGGCTTTAAAAACATTAAAGGACTATCTGTATGGCTCTAAAAATCTGAATATTTACACAGACCACCAACCATTAACGTTTGCCGTGTCAGATACAAACACAAATGCTAAAATCAAAAGGTGGAAGGCATTTATAGATGAGCACAACGCAAAAATTTTGTATAAGCCAGGGAGAGAGAACCATGTTGCAGATGCACTATCCAGGCAGGCCATCCACGCTTTAGAAAGCCACCTCCGGTCAGATATAGCAACCATACATAGTGAAATTTCGCTTTCATACACAATCGAAACAGTCGACAAGCCGGTCAACTGCTTTAGAAACCAAATAATAATAGAAGAAGGCACAGCGGATAATACTCGCACCTTTATTATATTTGGTAACAAGTCAAGGCACGTAATACAATTCGTAAATAGGGAATCGTTAGTAGGCAGAATTCGCGACATCGTAAAACAAGATGTAGTGAATGCAATATACTGCGAATTGCCCATACTGGCATTCATCCAGAACAGACTTATAGAAGAGTTCCCAGCAACGACTTTCCGGCATACAAAAAAGCTGGTGACCGACATATATAACAAGGACGAACAAAAAGAAATAGTAACCATTGAACACAACAGAGCGCACAGGGCAGCGCAAGAAAATGTTAAACATATTCTGGAAGATTATTTTTTCCCAAAAATGTCGCAACTGGCAGCCAGCATAGTAGGTAACTGCCTGGTTTGCCAAAAAGCCAAATATGTACGCCATCCGCAAAAACATGTCCTTGGGAGAACGCCTATTCCTTCACAAATCGGCGAGACATTACACATTGATATTTTTTCTACAGACAGGAGATATTTTTTAACCTGTATAGATAAATTTTCAAAATTTGCAGTCGTTCAACCCATAGGCTCCAGAACGATAGCCGACATAGAGCCCGCAATAATGCAGTTAATGAACCTATATCCAAACTCAAAGACAATATTTTGCGACAATGAGCCATCTATTAACTCTGAGTCAATTAGGTCACTCTTAGCAAATCAGTTCAATGTTCAAGTGGAAAATTCACCACCCTATCATAGTACCTCAAATGGACAGGTCGAAAGGTTTCACAGCACCCTATTAGAAATAGCACGATGCCTAAAACTAGAATAAGGCATAGTTGATACGGTAAATCTCATACTTCAAGCAACCGTGGAATACAACAAAACAGTACATTCAGTCACCAATAAAAAACCGATCGACATAATTCATGCAATGCCCCCAGAATTTGCAGAGGAAATCTCAGAAAAAATTGACAGAGCACAAGAAATACAATTAAGAAGAATTAATAAATCAAGATGTGACAGAACTTTCCAGGTCGGGGACACTGTCTTTGTAAAGCAAAACAAACGGCTCGGAAATAAACTTACTCCACGCTACAAAGAAGAAAAAATTGAAGCAGACTTTGGGACAAGTGTCTTAATAAAGGGGAGGGTAGTACATAAAGATAATTTACGCTAGGATTATTATTTTTATGTACTATCTACTACCAATTAGTGTTATTAATGGCCTTCTTTATCCTATTTTTATATGATAATATAAAAAAAAACAAATTTAATCAACGAGCGTTGTACCTTGTTATATATAATCACTATTATTAACTAACAATGTATTTGCAGTTTATTTTTTGGAGTTAATAATAATTTAAGCAAAGCATTAAAAAAGTAGATCTTACATTGAGCTCTCCACCATCAACTACTCTATCCATTGTGCCCATTGTGATGAAACTACAGGACCACCAAGGCCATCGTCAACGAGGCACGGATCACCAGGATTCCCATATCAACCGTATAATTTGAAAGGACTGAGGACAGCCTTCATCTTAGTAAGGGAGGAGTTAACTGGAGTTACATACGTATTGCGTATTCCCGCTTTAACGTAACAATATCGGAGCTTTCGAGACAAGGCCTAAGCTTTGCATAAGAACTTAGGGTAATCTTAAGAGATCGAATTAGGAATAATCAGTCGAGATTTGGAGATCAGAAGCGTCGGTCATCACCACGCAGAAATATACAAATTCGCCTCAACAAAGCAGAGCGCATTTATTCTAAGATTTATATTATACAAATAAAGATAATTGTCAAAATCCTCAACCTAAATTTATATACAAATTTGACATATTTCAATGAGCATCGCCTTCTGCCGTTGCGCTACGTTATGAAAATAAGTTTCGTGTGTCATAAAGCCATACACATTTCGCTGTCAACGTCGCAGTCGGCGTCGCGCAATGCGTGTTTTTCTGCGCTTCTGCTTCCCTTGCCATAGATTTTGCATGTGGCATAACTTCCGTGTTTCTTATCCGATTTGGTTCAAATTTAAAAATTAGATAGCTTTTATAAGCAGCATACGCCGAATTGCATAGCATTAGGTTAATAATTGTGGGCGTGACAGTTTTTTCCGTTACCTCCCCAGCGCATGTAACTAACATGGCAAATGTTAGTCGTGTTAGTAGATGCTGGCTGTCTGCATTACCATAAGTAAGGTATAAGAAGGTTGGGGAAGGTAAATTAATTAGAATGAGTCTGTTAAAATAAGAAGGTAGGTGAAGCATGTATCCTAGTTGAGTCCCCTAAGAGCAAACATTAAGAAGTTCTTTTGAACGGATTCGATGCGATCTTAATGAACCCCATACTGAGGACTCCAGACGCATGACCCATACTCCACTATTGGACGTACTAAAGATACGTATAAGGTTTTAATTATATAAGGGACATCGAATTCCTTAGACCACCTTTTAGAGAAGCCAAGCACACCCTTGGCTTTATTAACAATCGTAGAAATATAGTCGAAAAATTTAAATTGAAAGTCTAAACCAAGATCATTACCCTGGGTTAATCATTAACCATAGAAACAGTATGTGGCCTGGTTAAGGCACGAACGGTACAACATTTTACATTTTGACCCATTTAGTTTTAAGAGATTGGTTGAACACCATTTTTGAAAATCGTCTAAATCAGATGGTACAAGATAGCTTCCTTGGAGGACTCCCGATGTAGATCTAACAAGGCGAGAATCGACAACATCGAGTGCGCCAAATATAAGCGGCTTGGTTTTTTAATTCTTGTTTGCCTCAACTTACCACTATTTGGTCGTCAAATAATATTAAATAAAAGTTTGTTGAACTATGAAAGTTCAATAGCATAAATAAAATTCTAAGAAATCATTAACATCCGCCCGACTACAATTATTTTAAGTGCTAAGTCTAAGAGCAATAAGTCCAAAAAATATTGCACGAAGAGAATGTCAATTTAGCAGCTCTGCCGACAGCCTTGCCGCCTAAGCCAGCGTGAAGAATGTCAATCCAGCAGTTCTTCCAACGGCTCTGCAGCCTACGCAAGCGTCACCGACGTCGATGCCACTGACCCACAGGAAGCTAAGGGTAAAATTAACAAGGACAACCCCCATTTCAGTGTAATTGGCAGGATACCTAGTAGGCGACCAACAGGAAGAAATCCGGGCCACCAGGAGGAGCAACCACAACATTAATTAATGTAAGTTAGTGACTAAATGAAGCCACAACATAAAGAGAAAAAAAAAATATTACAGAAATTAAGTAAAGTGTTTAAACGAGTTTAAACAAAAGAAATTGAATCGGAAAATATTATTTATTTATTTAACAAAATTAAATCTAGTATACAATACTAAACCTAATAAACTTAATGAGTACTAGCGACGGGGGCCTTCGACTCGAGACTTAAGTGTTATTTCCTTATATAATAAACTGAGCTTTTGGACAAATTTGTAGATTTTGAGATATTTACACAAGATGGGTTACTTAAATAATTCGAAAGACTATGTGTACCAAATAATTGAGATCTGATTGAGTGCAATCGACTGCAGGCGTCGAGAATATGGTCCACGGTGAGCTCGTCCCCGCATAGATGGCATGTTGGTCGCGCCGTTCTCTTCAGTAAGTGTTGGTGTGTGGATTGGGTGTGCCCGATGCGTAGGCGGATGAAGGTAGCGCATTCCCGATTATGTACGTTCGTTGGTGGCTTGAAACTGATGCAATTTGGGTTAATAATGTGATACCTGTGCATGAAGAGTGCCCATTCGGATAGTCTCTTTTCTTTGAGATATAACTGAATTCGACTTTGGATATCCTTGCAGTTAAACGGAGTGAAAAGGATTGATGGTGTACGTCTCATCTCTTGGGCGGCTTTGTCAGCGAGTTCATTTCCATAGATTCCTTTATGACTGGGAACCCAGAGTAAGGTGATTTTTGTGGGATGACAACTTAGGATGTGCCTAACTTCTTGTATTGTGGGGTCATTATGATTCCAGTTGCGTATAGCGGAAAGTGAGGAGAGACTGTCTGTGCAGATAACAGATTTACCAGCGTTTTTGCAGGCGAATTGGCATCCTTTGAGAATGGCGAAAGCTTCGGCTGTGAATATGGAGTTGTATGACGGGAGCCTACCTCCGGCAATTATTTTACGGTTGCAGTCAACAACCGCAAACGTGGTTGCGTCGGTGACTTTGGAACCATCAGTGTAAATCCAGTTTTTCTCACCAAGGTCTTCTTGTGCGCTCAAAAAACGTTTTTGGTATTCTAAGCAGCATGTATCGTTTTTGGCAGCATTGTAGATTTGTAGGTTTATGTTAGGCTGTTTGGAACTCCAATGTGCTGGCGATTTGAAGGATCTCCTGGGCTTAGGGAGGGGAAGGTCAAGTAGCTTGATGTAGTTGGCGCAACGTCTTAGAGTGGATATGCACTTAAAATTCCGCTTTTGTTTAAAAATGGCTCCGAAGTCTTTGGTTAGCATGCAATTGGACGTGGTGTACAGCTTCGGGATAAGCATTAATGTGGTTTCTTCTACTCGTGATTGAATACTCGGAAGACCGGATTCTGCCAATGTGCACGCTACTGGAGATGTGGGAAATGCGTGAATGGCGCGACGGACCGCTCCGTGGTATGGGGCTTGTAGCTTTTTAAGTGAGTTTTAGCGCACCAACCGAAGATTGGCAGACCGTAGTCAATTTTAGATAGGATTAATGTGCGCGTAATATCTATGAGAGTCTTAATATGTATGTAGGAGTATTTTGATGATAGGAATTTAATAATGTTAAATCTAGTTTCTAGTTGTTTTCTTAGAGTCTGACAGTGCCGTTGGAAAAGTAGTTTGGAGTCGAAGGTTATTCCCAAGATTTTTAAAAAGTTTACATATTTTATTGTGCGGCTGTTAAAGTCAATGTCGGAAAGGTTGCAACGTTGTTTCCGACAAATATGTAATAGTTGGCATTTTTCAATGGCAAGAGAGGCCCCAGAGGTTGCTCCCCACAAGTTAATTTCTTGCAATATTTCTAAAAATTTTGCTCGGACTGTGTTAATATTTTTTATTTTTGTAAAGATGATGGCGTCGTCTGCGTATAGTGAGATGTAGATTTCTTTATGCCGGGTTACAATGTCATTTATATCTTCAATTGCTATTATAAATAAAACTACAGAAAGTGGCGAACCCTGCGGAATTCCGTTGTGTAAAATGTGGGAGTTCGATGTGACATTGTTTATTCGAACCCTGAAGGACCGTGAATCGGAAAATAAATTCTTTAACATAAGTGAAATAAAAAAAGCATAGAGCGATCAATAAATAAATAACTTTGTTTACTAAAGGAAAAAAACAAAGAAAATTATAATATAAGTGCATTGCAAACAACAGTATAACCAAACCCAATTCTGCGAATGCTACCTAAAGAACCCTCCAGGGTAGAAGTGTAAAACCAGTCATTATTTTTGTAGAAATATAATAATTAAATATATTAACAATTGTCGACTAATCTTTCTAAATTCAGCCTACAGGTCGTGTGCTACCGCTAATGTCAAAGCTAATTAAAATTTAGTTCAAAGCTTACTCACTTTCTAAGCGCACATTCATACAAAAAGCAAAAAATCAAGTTAAGTCCCTCAAACCAACAATGCCCAGCGGGCACGATAGCCAAGCTGCAAATCGCTTTGCCATGCTTAGAGGCCCCAAATCCAAACGAAAAAAAACCTACACCACTCTCGGAAACCTTCCCAGAACTTCCAGAAACCAATCTTCCGAACCCAAAATTTATAGTCATGTCAACTACTGATATAAAAACACCGCTCTACTCATATTCTTGCTTTGCCGTTGAGCGAGCAATTAAATTAATAGCTGCCAAAATTATAAAAATAAACGAAATGCGTGACGGAAATCTATTTATACTCGTTGAAGACGCAAAATCTGCTAAAATATTCATATAAGCCAAAGAACTTCATGGCATATGCCAAATAAAAACACAATACCACAAAAATCTCACTCACTGCAAAGGCACAGTTTAAGCTCCTTATTTATCGTACCCAACGAAGAAGGTCGATGTGTACAAATACATACGACAAATTGACGGCAAAACGTCTTCAACTGGAGTTGTCCATCTCACCTGTCTCACCATGCGTTTCTTTGAATATGGTAAATGGTATTGGCTTTGCAGTGTTTGGCTGTATGCCCTAGGAGTTGGCAGTTTTTGCACCTCATCGGAATTGGAATGTATTTGACTTTTGCGAGATGCCAAGAGATTTCGATTTTCGTAGGTAAGTTGTATTTGTTACCTACGAAAATCGAAATCTCTTGGTAAGTTGTATTTGTTACCTACGAAAATCGAAATCTCTTGGCATCTCGCAAAAGTCAAATACATTCCAATTCCGATGAGGTGCAAAAACTGCCAACTCCTAGGGCATTCAGCCAAACACTGCAAAGCCAATACCATTTACCATATTCAAAGAAACGCAAGAAATACTAAAAATTAAAACCAAAGAAAAATGCACAATGTACGAAGCCAAAACAAAATACTACAAAAACCAACCACAACCACTTGCCGACAACAAAAAAACTTACGCAGTGTGTGTGCCGGTTTCACCGCCTCAGTTTCGGATGCAATTTCACGAAATGCTGGCTTTCACTTTGCTGCAGAAGATGTCGCGCGGTTCAAAAAGAGATGCAAACATTCGTTCGGCAACTAAAAACGATTTCAAGGAGTTGAGCCCAATTCAGCAGCCGCCAACTGCTAAATGAGTTTCCAAAGCGTAAAAAAACCGCTGTTAGGGACGCCGTATGTACCGAGATCATTTTCAGCCTGATCAGCCGACGACTATGCAGCCGCTCATAACTCTTACTACCCCAAGAGCAAGAGTTGGAAACACAAATTCGGTTCCTAAATTTTACTCCATAATCGAGCATAACTCGCTTGAATTACCTCCCAGGGCATCAATTCAGGTGATTTCTCCGACACAAGTAGAGTCGACCACCCTTAAATCCACTAGGTAATCCACCGTCCGGACACCCGGTAGGGACTGATGTCGCGGTCTTACCAACCGTAACACCAAAACCCCTATTTATTTCATGGCTGGCTCCTGACACCTCGGAGATTGATATCTCGGTTTAGATCCAAGCCAAATCTTAGGCCGTTGTTAGAGTGGAGGACATTAGGAAGTTTAAATATACTTACGCGAGGCTTACGTCATCTTTCAAGATACGTGTACCTTTGCCGATGTTCGACAATATTTGTTCGCCCAGGTTTTTGCCGCGAACATATTCGTACAAGAACATCAGCAGAGTACAGTTTAAAAAAAGTTAAAAAAACTCCTAAAGCCTAAAAACCCTGAACCGTCTTTTGTTTTTAAACCTTCTTCCACAAAAAACTAACATCTATCACTCTTACCTATCAAAATACTAGGGGGGTTCGGAGTAAGCTCCCTAGACTGTATTCTGATAGTTCTTCGTTTGTATCCCACATATTAGTCTTCACAGAAACCTGGTTACAACCGGAGATTTTTAGCTCCGAAATTTTCAAAGACAGGTACACCACTTACAGACGGGACCGAACACTACGAAGGGGAGGAGGAGTCCTAATCTCTGTGAACTCCGACTTCACTTCTGAAGAGGTTAAGTTACCGAATCCTGCTGATTTTGAATTCTTATGTGTGAAAATCACTATGTCGCTTCAATCACTGTGCATCACATGCTCATACTTACCACCTTCTTTTGAACCACCTACATACTGGCATCACTTATCCACCATTCAGCTGGTTTCTAATAGCATATCCGACAGTGACTTGCTAGTAACTCTAGGAGACTTCAATTTACCCGAACTTATCTGTTCAAACATCGAGAATTCACCATCTTTATCACTCTCAACACATCATGATTTTACTGAGGGTAAAAAATGGTCAAATAAACCACGAAAGGAATTCTTTAGATCGGCTTCTAGATCTATGTTTCGTTTCTGACCCAGATGGAATAACCGTTTCCAGAGCCATGTCACTTTCGACCCTAGAAGATCCTTACCACCCAACGCTTGAGGTGTCGATTGAAACCCTTACTGCTAGCAACCTTCAGTCTCGCCATGGAGTTCATAAAACTCGCTGCTTTCGCAAGGCTGATTTTCAAAGACTAAGCAATTTAATTTATACCTTTGATTGGTCCGATCTCTGGGAATGCACCGATATTAATATCGCTTTAGAAACATTCTACAAAACGCTTAACGCTTTCCCCGATTCTTGCGTGCCATGGAAGTATCCACCTGCCTCGACTGACCCGCCTTGATTTTCAAAGACTAAGCAATTTAATTTATACCTTTGATTGGTCCGATCTCTGGGAATGCACCGATATTAATATCGCTTTAGAAACATTCTACAAAACGCTTAACGCTTTCCCCGATTCTTGCGTGCCATGGAAGTATCCACCTGCCTCGACTGACCCGCCTTGATTTACAAGGAGCCTTAAAAACTTAAAATATATTAAAAACAGACTCCTTAAGAGATATAAGGAAATTGTCTGCAACGTAACGTTTTCAAGATACTTGGTAGCTCGGTCAAATTTCACCGTGCATAACGCTGAGTGTTATAAGAAATATATATACCGCTGTCGGATCCAGTTTACTCAGGATCCGAAGCAGTTTTAACACTAAGTTTTGTTAACACTAAGCGTAAGCAGGTATCTTCTCTCCCCCTAATTTCGTTTGAAAATGTATCTGCGACTACTGATCAGGTTATTGCCGATCTATTCGCAACTTTCTTTCAAACAACGTACTCATTTCCTACAATTATGGATCAGCCTTATTCATACAACATTCAATCAGCCAATATTATTTTCAGACCAACTTTCTCCGAAAGCAGTGTGTTATCGGATCTTCTGAGGATGAAACCAGTCTATTGGTCAGGTCCTGATGGTGTTCCTGGCTGTGTATTAAAAAACTGCGCTAAGCCATTGTGCAGACCTCTTCTAAAACTATTCGCCTTGTCTCTGGAAACGTCGATTTTGCCCCACATGTGGAAGGAATCTTTCCTTATTCCACTACACAAAAAAGGAAAAAATCGGATGCTATAAACTCTAGAGGAATCTCTAAATTGTCAGCAATTCTAGAGCTTTTCGAAAAATTGGTAACACCACATCCTCAACATCTCTGCAGTTCAATTATTTCTCCATGCCAACATGGTTTCATAAAGCGTCGCTCCACCACCACAAACCTCTTGGAGCTGACTTCCTTTATTATAGATGGCTTCCGTAAAGGCCTTCAAACATATGTCATCTATACGGACTTCAGTAAAGCATTTGACTCTGTTAACCCCTCACTCTTTTTGAGTAATCTTAATATCTTCGGATTTCCCTCAGCCCTTCTCAGGTGGATTTCTAGTTACTTAGCTGGGAGAACCCAACGTGTCCTTTTTAAAGGTGTACACTTTCGCCTTATTAGAGCTACATCGGGAGTGCCCCAAGGAAGCCATCTTGGGCTGCTACTTTTTACTTTTTTTTATAAACGACCTACCCCCTGCTCTAACGAGCTCTCTGGTTCTAATGTATGCAGACGACGTTAAGCTTTGTCTTCAATACAAATTCCATTCTGCCCAATATAAGCTTCGGAAAAATAAATTTTCCGACCATATTTCTACGATAGTTAATAAAGCCAAGGGTGTGCTATGCTTCATTTAAGGATGGTCTAAGGAATTCAACGACCTTTATATAACTAAAACCTTATACGTATTTTTAAAATGTCCAATTCTGGAGTACGGGTCATGCGTCTGGAGCCCTTAGTATGGGGTTCATCAAAACCGCATTGAATCCGTTCAAAATAATTTCTTTATGTTTGCTCTTAGGGGACTCAACGGTGATGCAAATCTTCACCTCCCCTCTTATTTTAACAGACTCCTTATCAATTTACCTTCCCTAACAAATCGTAGAAAAACACTGGGCGTCGTTTTCCTCCATAACTTTATTAATGGTAATGTAGTCAGCCAGCATCTACCAACACGGCTTACATTGTTTCTTAGTTCTTCCCCTGTTTCTTAGTTGTAGATCTACATATGCGCAGCATGAGCCTTTCAGGGTTTTGTGTTCTGATTACAACGACTTATATAATAGAGTATAAGTGTTCAGTCTGCACGTCCATTTCTATGAAATCCTCAATTCTCACCTACCTTTCAGAGCAACAAAGGAACTCTACTTTTTCCTAGTAATCTTTTCTGAACTTTTTTTTTCTCGGGTCTATCCCCGCGATCCGAGCCGTACGATAAACGGCAGTGCCCCTCGGTCGGTTGGGCGGGAGGTGGGCTGTACGTTATGCAGCGGGAGCCGGACGAAAAAAAATACACGGTTTTTTTTTTTTGTAACGTTCTTATTTTTAATTTAAAATCTGTCCGAGTGGACAATCATTAAATGGTTTGGGGGTGACATTGACTAAATGGAGGTATATGGAATGTATTTTTAGGGAGGTTGACTTAGATGTCTATTAATGGGGGAGGTCAAGCGGGTGTTTCCCTTTCTCTCGTCTTTTGGATTGGCTATTGTCTAGGAGGTTGATGGCCAGGTGGTTGTCCACTCTTTTTTTTTGTATCTTTTTCTGAGACGGGGGATCTCCTCTGCCACCCAAGGAATTCCAAGCTCTTTATAAATGATGGAGTTCTCGTGGTACGGGTGGGCGTTAGAAACTGTTCTTAGACATTTATTTTGAAACCGCTGGATTCTGATGCGGTTTGAACTGCTTGCTGTGCTCCACATGGGTATCCCATAGGTCCAGATTGGCTTCAGGACTACTTTGTATATAAGCAGTTTGAGTTTTTCTTTGAGCTTGGACCTTCTCCCCAGGAGCCAGTGCAGTTGCTTAAGTCGTAGGTCGGCCTGGTTGCGCTTGTTGATTAGGTGTGAGCCTGCGGTCCAGGGTCAGACCTAGATATTTGGGAGTGTTATTCATTGGGATAGTTTCCCCGTTGAGTGAGACAGGGGGCATTCTCCCCTGCGTAGTGCGAAGGTTGTGTGGGAGGATTTCTCCGCGTTGACCACGATGTTCCATCGTTTCAGCCATGGATCGAGAGCATCCATTTGTCTTTGTATGATGGCTGATGCTTCCTGAGGATCTGTGGCGGAGGCTAGGAAGGCGGTGTTATCGGCATTTGAGGTTACTGTAAAGTTCCGGGAGGGGGTGAAGGGAAGGTCCGCTGTGTAGAGTGTACAAGATGGGTCCAAGAACACTGCCTTGAAGTACTCCTGCTCTTATAGGCCTAGGCATGCTGATTGATGATCCGCATCTCACTCGGAATTCGGGTGCTCGGAAGGTGCGATTTAATTTTGAAAAGGAGGCCAGGGTGCCAGACTTTGTCAAATGCTTGTTTGTCATTCAGCATAACGGCGCAGCAGTATTCCTTCTTTTCGAGGGCCTCAATTATGCTCTGAACAATCCCGTGGCATTGCTCTGGTTTTCCATGGAAGCGTCTGAAGCCAAACTGGTGATCAGGGATCAATCCGGCCTCTTCCAGTACTGGCAGTACCCTACGCGAAAATACTCTTTCAAATTCTCTTATGTATTAAGAACTACGCTTGTGCATTGTGAGTCATCTCGCTCAACTGACGGACACTTATTCGACTCAATAAAATAAAAATATCCACTATTTCACTGGGCTACTGTCGGTAGGATACGAGGTGTTTTCTAAAAGTATTGAGAATTTTGAATTTACGCGGGTTAAATATAATCGAATTTCGATTTTTTTGTGGCGTTATGTTGGTACTCATGTCTGTCACTTATGCCGACAAGCTCGGCCATTTTGAATGTTCATTTAATTGTTGACAGCTGGTTTGCTTGCACGTGTTTTAGATCGTCTTCGATTTTTCGTACCAAAATTGCTCAATTGCGACCAAAAACAGCATCGCTTGAACATTGCTAAAAAGATGTTAGACTCTGTCCGCAACGACCCAAATTTGCTCCAGAGGGTCATTACTGGTGATAAATCGTGGGCTTATGGTTATGACGTGGAAAACAAAGCTCAATCATCTCAATGGAAGCTGCCGCACGAACTAAGACCAAAAAAAGCGCGCCAAGTTCGGTCGAATGTGAAAGTTTTGGTGACAGTTTTCTTCGATTGCAGTGGCGTGGTGCATCATGAGTTCTTACCACAGGGTAGAACGGTCAATTAGGAATATTACCTGCAAGTCCGCCAGAAGCAATCCGCCAGAATCGCCCGGATTTGTGGAAGAAAAAAAATTGGTTTTTGCACCACGATAACGCCCCTGCTCACACATCGTTGCTTGTGGTCGATTTTTTGGCCAAAAACAACACACTAATGATGCCGCAGCCACCGTATTCCCCAGATCTGGCCTCCTGTGACTTTTTCTTGTTCCCTAAACTGAAGAGGCCATGAAAGGACGACGTTACGCTACGATTGACGAGATAAAGACGGCACCGAGGTGAACAAGATAAAAAAAAAAGATTTTTTGAAGTGCTTCGAAGATTGGAAAAACCGTTGGCACAAGTGCATAATATCTCATGGAGATTACTTTGAAGGGGACAAAATAGAAATTTATGAAAAATAAATAATTTTTGAAAAAACACAAAATTCGCGTTTTTTTTTAACACACCTCGTACATGTAAAAAGTATCCAAATAAAAAATATACCGGGGGTGGAAAATAAATTAAATTTTATAATCCGTAATTTCTCGCAATTAATTACGCAACACGATTTGTGATTTCTTTAACTTCAACTTGGATTATAAATCCAATTCGGTTATCAAAAAAAAAGAAATAGAAGAAGAAAATTTAAACAATCCTAATCCAATAGGTGCAACGGCAAATAACTTAAATAAATAATAAATAATTTAAACAATAGAAATATAAGTGAATTAATATTCGAGCTGAAACTTAAATTAGTGAAACAAATTAAAATAAAATAAAATAACAAAAAAATACAAATTTAAAACATAAGTTTTAAAATTCTAAGTAAAAATATGTATATAAATATATATATATATATAAATATATATAAAACTTCGTAATAACCATGGCTTAACCAAATATCGCCGCACCCAAACTTGTGGTTTTGAACGACAACAACATTCCTGAAGCCCGTCGGCAGTTCAAAGATATCCCTCCATTTAAGGGTGACCCGGCAATTATAAATTATAAAAATAGAACAGTTACTCTTTTTAATAAAACATACCCTTTGGTTACTTCAAGTGCAGAAAGAAACCAAATGTTTTGTATTCAAAAGGCACTAGAGTCAACTAAGAAATCAGATCAAGTATTATTAAATAAAATAAACTTTGAATTGTTTTCAATAGATCATCTCAATCAGGAGGAAAATCATTATAGTAGAGCTCAACTCAACAGAGTAATAGAACTCAACATGGCGCAAAAGAGACAATACCAATCTTATTCATTTAACAGAGAAACCAATAAATTGCTTTAAAAAACATTTAATTTTTATTTAATTAGAACGGTCAACTATTTTTGGCAATTCTATTATCACAATCCAATATGATGCAATAACATTCGAAAAGGCCAAACAAATCTTACTTTAATACTTTATTCATAGAAACATCAGCCTTTATATTGAAAGTGATGTAGATTTCGAAATTATTCAAAGAGCACAAGAGAAATAATTATCATTATTTACACTAAGGTAATTCGCAGCCTCAACCTCTTAAAAAATGTTTCTTTATACGGTGAATTCAACGAAATTATACTTCAGGCACATGAAAAACTTTTACACCCAGGTATACAGAAAATGACTAAATTATTTAAAGAAAACCATTTATTTCCAAATAGCCAACTGTAAATTCAAAACATAATAAATGAGTGCAAAATATTTAGTGAATTTAGCTAAAACCGAACATAGAAACACAAAAATGCCTTTTAAAATCACACCCAGCTCTTACCATTGTCGAGATAAATGTGTGGTAAAGATTTACTCATCTGAGGAAAAACATTACATCAGTTGCATTGAAAGTTATACGAGATTCGCTACCCTTGATCAAAGTAAAACAAAGGACTGAATAGAATGCAGAAACGCATTAATGCGCATTTTTAATCAGTTAGGTAAACCCAAGTTATTAAAGGCAGACAGAGACAAATATTCTGTTACGCTGTACACCCAATATTAGATACTCTAAAAATTAAATAACAAAAAGTAGACAAAATGGTGACACTAAATATCGAAAGGGTCCAATTCAAAGAGGTAAATTAGAAAACTCTTTTAAAGAAAACAAAAATGTAGAAAAAATAGACGAAGACCATTACAAAATTACTAATCGAAATAGGAAAACCAAATATGTACTTCAAAACACAATTTAAGAAACAAAAGATAACTAATACCTTTAAACTTCCACAGGAACCTTGTGTATAATGATGTTGCTTCTATTATTCGCCTCGGGCCATACTCAACAAATGCAAGTAACCAACCCAGATTCCGACCTTGGCTATGTACTCTTCTTAAGCAATCCAATTCAAATACCCGTAGCATATTAACATCATTGTCTAAGAATTAATTTAACAGAAATCAACATTATCACTACTTCCTTTAGAAAATAACAAAACATACAGACACACCAGGAATGAAATATTTGTACAATAAACTACTGAAAGAATTAAATGGTATAATTGGTATATATTTATCTGCAAAATAGGCAGAAACGTGGACTATTTGACGTAATAGGTTCGTCTTTTTAATTTCTTTTTGGTACACTTGATGAAAATGATCGGGTAGAAATAAACAAAAAAATAAGATTTAACTGTAGGAAATTCAATTCAACTCCATGAATTTAAAGATGTCATTAATTTTGAGAATAAAGGAATGCAGAGACTTAGTCACTACGAAAATGTTATATTAAGCATTTGAATTGTAACGATAAACTTAAGCAAAGTAGTGATCTGGCAACACATATTGTACGTATACAGCCTATTTGGAATTCCTTTGTTCTGACAGTTCCTAAAAATCTCATCGACTAAGCAGACGTGTTAAGCGCATAATAAAACTTATACTATAAATCTAACAGGTTATGGGCCCAGCCCCAGCCACAAGTTATACGTTGAGAGCATTTGATATATAAAATAAAAAGCCGTGAAAAATGGCACATATCAGAATTGAACCGCTAAACGCAAACAATTATGATACGTGGAAGTTGCAAATGCGTGCAGTTCTTGTGAAGAACGAATTGTGGAAATACGTCAACGGAACGAAAAGTTGCCCGGATGACGATATAGATAAAATCGCTTGGGAAAACCAAGACGAAAAAGCACGTGCAGATATTTTGTTGTCAGTGAGTCCATCAGAGTTGGCCATAATTGAGAATTATGTGACATCAAAAGAGTGCTGGTCGAGATTGCGAGAAACATTTCAGTCGAAAGGTCCCGTGCGGAAAGCAAGCCTTCTGAAAAGAGTAGCGTTGTCGCGAATGAACGTAGGCGACGACGTCCGCCATCACTTAAATGATTTTTTCGACGCAGTGAAAAAACTTAAAGAAATTGGAGTTGTGATTGGCGATGATTTACTAGCGATCTTATTGTTGTACAGTTTGCCTGATTCGTACGAAACATTTAGGTGTGCAATGGAGACACGGGATGACACCCTGATGTATTGCGCATTAAAATTCTAGAGGAATCAGAAGCACGAAAAGCAAAGGAAGATCGTGGAGAGCAAAAAGCTATGTACGTTGAACGTCGAAAAGACAAAGATTACGGAAAAAGCGAGAAAAACGGTTATCACAAAAAGGAAACTAGAAAATGCTTTGTATGTGGTAAAGCAGGCCACATAGCGAGAGACTGCCGAAACAGAAACAGTATACCGAAAAAGGAAGATAGAGCAACTATTGAAAGTAAGCTAAGCGAAGTTCAAAGTATGTATGCAGTGAGGCAAAATGGAGGTTCATGGTGTCTAGACAGCGGATGTTCAGCACACATGAGTTCAAACAAAAGTGCATTCCAAAACTTAAAGACAGTCGAAAAGACTTTGCACTTGGCGAACAACAACACAACGAGGATTGACGGCATTGGCAAAATTAGAATGACCGCAATCAAAGGAAAGAAAGATAAAGAGGATATCCATCTACAAGAAGTATTTTATGTTGAAGATTTACGTCAAAATTTATTATCCGTTTCTAAAATTACAGACCATGTCTTTGAGGTGCATTTTAGAAAAAATGAAGCAGTAATTGTTAAAAACAAAAGAGAAGTCTGGCTGACAGCGAAGAGATATGGCAACCTTTATTACTTAAACAGCGAAGAGCATAATGTAAACAAAGCAGAGGCGAGTGACGTAAATGACATAAACAAGTGGCACTACCGTTTGGGACACGTTAATGAGAACGACCTTAAAAGAATGGTCATGAGTGAAAAGGTCTACGGTATGAAGTTTGATAATAAAGCTGAATTATCAAAATGTGAAATTTGCATACGCGAAAAGCAAACAGCAAATAATCACAAAAGCACGAGCAAAGAGCGAACCAGTGAACTACTAGAGATCGTACACAGCGATGTGTGTGGCCCGATGAGAACTGAGTCAATGAATGGTTCTAAATATGTTGTAACTTTCATCGATGACCTTTCATCAAAAGCAGAAAACTTCACCAATAACAAGATTAAAGCTCTACAATCGGATAATGGCACCGAATACTGCAACAACGAATTCAACGACTATTTGAAGAAGCATGGAATTGCGAGAAGGTTGTCTACACCACATACCCCCCAGCAAAATGGCTTAGCAGATCGGCAGAATCGCACGTTAATAGAAATGGCAAGGTGCATGATGCGGCAATCTGGGGCACCTCCGTCATTTTGGGCAGAAGCGGTAAACACAGCAAATTATATACGAAACAGATGTGTCACAAAAGGCTTAAATGGAGAGATACCATACACATACTGGACGAAAAAAATTCCAACAATGGCACACCTGCGCATATTTGGCACGAAAGCATATGCGATCATTAAGGGTGGCAATCGTGGCAAGTTCGAGACAAAATCTGAAGAATGTATACTGGTGGGCTACTCAACAGAATCGAAAGCGTATCGATTATGGTCGCCGGAAAGGCGTAAGGTAATAATTAGTAATGATGTCAAGTTCTTGAATATTCCAGGGATCAAGAGTGAATACCAGGACTTCTACGACGCTGATGTTATCGTAAACGAGGGCATCTTAATTGGCAAGTCGATTGAGCGGCAACATCCAAGTGAGAGCTCATCAAGCGAAGAAGATTCAAATGATGTGCAACAGCGGCGTGGCAGAGGGCGTCCCAAACTTTTGAGGACAGGCCAAAGAGGTAGACCACGCAAAGTGTATCAGCCAGCAGTCGAAAAGGTAAGCGGCGAGAGCGTCGATGAGCTGAGTACTAACTCATCATCAAAGGACGAATTTGAGCAATTCGAGATGGCATTCACGGCAATGGCTGGCGACCCTATTACAATCGAAGAGGCGAAAAGCTCAAGCGATGCCGAAAAGTGGATCAGAGCGATCGAAGATGAGTACATGGCGCATATGCAGAGCGGCACATGGAAAATAGTGGAACGTCCAGCTGAGAAAAAGGTTATTGGGAGCAAAATGGTGTTTCGCACAAAAGAAGATGGCACCATACCCGGCAAGAAGAAGGCGAGGCTAGTCGCAAAAGGCTACTCGCAGAGACCTGGCGAGGATTTCCATGAGACGTACTCACCTATAGTGCGATTTACATCAGTCAGAATGCTAGCAGCGTTGGCAGCAGAGTCTGACATGGAGGTCCATCAAATGGACGTGGTGACAGCATACCTAAACGGAGAGCTGAAAGACAGCATCTACATGGAAGTTCCAGACGGATTGGATGATTTCATAGGCAAATTGAAATCAGATGCAGCTATTGGTTCAAAGCAGGATCCAATTACCAAAAAGAACATGGCAGCTGGAAAAGCGTGGCGTAAGGCTTTAAGCGAGATGAAGAATCCCGTTTGTCTTCTGGAGAAAGCTTTATATGGACTACGTCAATCAGGTTTGCAATGGTACCGCAAATTAACAGAGAAGCTGAAGGAGATGGGTCTAGAGGCTAATTAAAAGTATAAAGAAAATGTCTAACCATGGTTCGACATAGAGAAACAATACAATTGTATTGTATTGTTATGGATATTTACCCATAACAATAAACAGAAATCATGCCATCTTATGCACCAGAATCAGATTAACCCACACCAAATTCATCTTAGTCAAAGCAGAGAAATCGTCGAACACAAACTTTTCACTACGCAGGGAAGAATGCGCCGTCCCCGTCACACTCAACGGAGAAACCATCCCATCGAATAACACACCCTAATACATACGACTGACCCTGGACCGCAGGATCACATGGCGCCCTCACCTGATCAACAAGCGCAACCAGGCCGACCTACGACTCAAGCACTGAGTCATAGGAAGAACGTCCAAACTAAAGGAAAAACTCAAACTGCTTACCTACAAAGCAATCCTGAAGACCTGTGGCATACAGCTGTGGGGCACGGTATGCATATCAAACCGGATCAGACTCCAGCGGTTCCCAAACAAATGCCTGAAAACAGTTTCCAACGCACATCCGTACCACGAAATAACATAAATACATAAAGAACTTGGAATTCCATGGGTAGCAGAGGAGATCTCCCGTCTCAGCGAAAGGTACTCAAAAAGACTGGACAACCACCCCAACCACCCCAACCACCTGACCATCAACCTCTTAGACAATAGCCAATCCCTAAGACGCCTGAAAAGGAAACACCCGCTTGACCTCCCGCATCAATAGACAACTAAGTTAACTACGTTAAAAATACATTCGACGCACCTCCCTTATGCCAATGTCACCCCCAAACCATTTAATGATTGTCCACTTGGACAGATTTTAAATTATTAAAAGAACGTTACAAACAAAAGCAAATTTACACACATAAACAATTAATACACTGAAGGCCTCAGCTGATCTGGCAATAAAAATTTTACTTGAGTTTAGTTTCTAAGGCGCAATAAAACATGGAGAAACATGGAACAATCGAACAAGTCAATCGAATCACATCTGAAATTGCACCTGCATTCGAGCGAGAGTACTGCACTGCCATTTTTCTCGACGTGTGTCAAGCATTTGACAGAGTCTGGTTAGACGGCCCAATGCATAAAACACTCCTTGAATGCACCCAATGGTAAGCTTTTGGTCAGAGATGAAATAGCCAAACAAATGGAAAAATATCGCAACAAACTACGTGCCCATCCGAACAGACTTGCGATAGACTTAACACGGCTTCGTCGTAATGATATGCCAACCCAACGTTAATTATTAGGGCCACACAAACTCACATCAGTTGCAATAGTGACTGTTAGTTAAGTACTTTTTTAAGATTTGTAAACTTTTTGTCAGAAATACATTTAGCTGAATTAGATAAAGTCCCCTTATATTTTAAAAAGCTTACGTGAGTTCTCAGGCAACTCAGCCGAGTTTGGTTCATGGAAACAAAGTTGTTGACAGAATTCTGAGGCACACCTAAGTATTTCGGCATATTACACACAATTCGTAACAAAATTATCGGCAATGCCGATACCGCGTTAGAGCCTACGAGGGCGGGTCAATAAGTCCGTGACCTTTTGAATTTCCCGCCTCTTAATTGAAATGGTAACACTGCTCCCGTCAACAGTCATCTGTCAGTTGACTCTTGTCAAAAATTGAACAAGCTGCGACATTTAGTTTGTTTTTGACAGCCGTTAATATCAGACTACCGCGTTGACTGAGAAGAAAATGGAAAAAAGTGAATTTCGTGTGCTCATTAAGCATTATTTTTTGAGGAAAAAATCCATTACGCAAACCAAGGCCTAGCTTGATAAATATTATGGAGACTCTGCACCATCCATTTCCATGGTAAAAAAGTGGTTTACTGAATTCCGATGTGGTCGTACAAGCACGGAAGATGCCGAACGTTCTGGACGCCCAGTTGAGGTTTCCACATCCGAAACAATTAAAAAATCCACGATATGGTTTTAGCCGATCGGCGATTAAAAGTGAGAGAGATTGTGGAAGCCGTAGGCATTTCACATGGCTCAGTGGTTTCAATTTTGAATGATCATTTGGGTATGAGAAAGCTTTTCGCAAGATGGGTGCCGCGTTTGCTCACAATCGACCACAAATGCAACCGTGTGACAATTTCGCAGGAATGTTTAGCGTTGTTCAATCGCAATACGAACGAGTTTTTGCGCCGTTTCGTAACCGTGGACGAAACGTGGATCCACCACAACACACCGGAGACCAAACAGCAGTCAAAACAGTGGGTTTCTCGGGGTGAATCGGCGCCAAAGAAGACAAAGGTGGGTTTGTCAGCCAATAAAGTCATGGCGACTGTTTTTTGGGATGCACGCGGTATTATCCACATTGACTACCTTCAAAAAGGAAAAACAATCAATGTTGAATATTACAGCAACTTATTGGGGCGATTCGATGAGGCATTGAAAAAAAAGCGACCGCACTTGGCCAAGAAAAAAGTTCTTTTCCACCAGGACAATGCACGGGTGCATACATGTGCAGTTTCCATGGCAAAATTCCATCAAATGGGCTACGAATTGCTCCCTCATCCGGCCTATTCACCCGATCTAGTCCCGTGTGACTATTTCTTGTTCCCAAACTTGAAGAAATGGCTCGGCGGAAAGAGATTTGCCTCCAATGACGAAGTCATCTCACAAACAAATACCTATTTTGAAGACCTCGACAAATCATATTTTTTGGAAGGGATAAAAAAATTGGAGAAACGTTGGGCTAAGTGTATAGAGCTCAAAGGAGACTACGTTGAAAAATAAAATAACTTTTTATCTAAAAACCTGTGTTTCAGCCACCCCCATTTTTATCTCCCAGACAAATTAATACTCATTTTTTAGAGTTTCAACAAAGGCCATTCTTTACGAATGCAGGACTGGTCAGGCCCTAACGCTAAATTTCCACAATAGTTCGACAAGAGTATCTAAACCGGACAAATTAATTATATGAACACACCAAATCAATTCGAGGTAGGCAAACGACCGTCTATGGCAAGAGCATTGCGAAACGATGTAGCTAAAAGGCAGAGAAATTTCAATGTTCAGACCGACACAATTTTAAGTACGGACGACGAACAAAATGTGTCAGAACAGTCAGAAATGGCAAGTTTTGAACAAACTTTAGCTGAGTACACCGAGTTGATCGAAAACAACGATAACGAATATCATTATGATTATACCTACATTATTTTTTAGAATAACGGACTTTTCTTTTCCATATTTTGAATGCAGCGAAAATATTCTTAAAATTTTGATAGACACCAGTTCAAACTGAAATTACATTAAACCACAATTAGTTCCTAACCCAGTACCAAACGAAAATCCTTTTGATGCTGTCTCTTTAAAAGGAAATTCAGATGTCATCACAAAATAACTAATATATTTAATGCTAGGCGCTATCATAGACATCAGGAAAAAATTAATTTATTAAAAAAATGACAAAACTATTCTTATAAAGGAACAAAATTTAAGCAAGTTTGTTTACTTCAAGTCAAGGAGCAATCCAAGTGGCCGCCCGAATTCGGTCATGCAGACTGGTATGGATCGCTACGTTTTTGTAAAACGTAAACGGAGTCCGCAACGCACAACTGGTAATAGAGCCAAAATAAATTGTGGTAGCGAATCAAATACTACTACTACCAACAATAAAAACATGTTATGCAATAGTTCAGCTTATCGGAAATAATAATTTTCACGTTATAGAGGTAAGAGGAAAAGCTTCAGGTTTAAACCGAAGACCAGTTTCTTGCGGTTTCGAAGTTCTTAAACGAAAACGGCAAAAAATATTACACGTACCAACTCAAAAGCAGTAAAGGGCTGCAAGTGGTACTAAAAGGCATTGAGCCTGATGTCACACCCAATGAAGTTGCGAATGCACTTCACGAAAAGGGCTTTAACGTTAAATCAGATATTAATATTCTTAATAAAAATAAGAAGCCCCAACCACTCTTCAAGGTCGAGCTAGACCCAATTAGCCAAACACTAAAGAGAATGTAGTAGTGCACTAAATTTACAATCTCCAATTCTCATTACACCGTAAAATTACTGTAGAAGAACAATATAAGTGTAATGGTCCAGTACAATGCTCCAACTGCCAAGAATATGGCCACACCAAGACATATTGTACCCTTCCTTCCGTTTGCGTCGCCTGCGGGGATCTGCACGAATTTGGCACTTGCCCGGATAATAAACTTGATCCAAATTCAAAAAAAGTGGCAATTGTGGTGGAATTACCTGTGATGCCCTGTCTACAAAGATCTTAGAAGTCACATGAACAAACGAATTGCTTCGGCACGTAGTACTAATAATACCCAAAAATTTATGGTACCCTCCCAATCGGCTTCTGACATTTTCTTCTCCAACGCCAAAATGTCATCCCTTCCTCCAGTAAGCACCATACCGGGTGTGTCATTTGCTAGTGCCCTAAAAAGGAACGGAAGGTCCTGCGTCCACAACAGCGTTCTCAAAAGCGCCGAAACCTCGATCCGTGCCAGACGACCTGCAACAACCCACAAGTGCCATCGAAAAAATGATGTTATCATTCCAAGCAACGATGACAGAATTTATGTCGTTCATGAGAACAACAATGCTGGATCTTACGCGTGCCTTTGTACAAGTACTTGCATCTCAATATTCAAAATAAAAATAAGTAAGAAAGCAGCAGTCGAGTTTCCCGATTATTTTATTTAATATAAAATTCAATATTTATAATTATTTATAATATATAATAATCTAATATTGCTTAGAATTTATTTATTTAATATCAATAAATATATGAAACAATATTCTATTAGAAAAGAGTACCATGACAAAATAAATTTGGTATGATTTTGGTTATGAAAATAAGTTTCGTGTGTCATAAAGCCATACACATTTCGCTGTCAATGTCGCAGTCGGCGTCGCGCAATGAGTGTTTTGCTGCGCTTCTGCTTCCCTTGCCATAGATTTTGCATGTGGCATAACTTCCGTGTTTCTTATCCGATTTGGTTCAAATTTAAAAATAGGATAGCTTCTATAAGCACCATATAAGCACGCATAGCACGAATTGCATAGCATTAGGTAAATAATTGTGGGCGAGGCAAATAAAACAACAAACTTGTACTGCGTATGGTAATTACCTATCCAACGATATATGCCACATGTCTATAGCTCTTGTAGTTTTTGAGATCTAGGCGTTGATACGGACAGACAGACGGACAGATGGACAGACGGCCAGACGGACAGACGGACGGACGGACAGACGGACATACCTATATCGACTCGGCTGTTGATGCTGATCAAGAATATATATACTTTATGGGGTCGGAGATTCTTCCTTCTGCCTGCTACATACATTTGCACCATATTATGATACCCTTTTCACCCATTTTTAATGGGTACAGGGTATAAAAAATGACCTCCCTGCGTATATGTTTATGGAATGCGAATGTCGTCTCCCGCCACAAACTTGATCTCGCTATGTTCTTGAAAGATAAAGAAGTTGATATTATGTTGCTCTCAGAGACCCATCTAACCAGCAAGTAAAATTTACAAATAAATGGCTATGTGTTCTACGCCATTAATCACCCCGATGGAAAAGCGCATGGAGGAACCGGCATCTTGATCAGTAGTCGCATTAATCATAACTTTCTTGATCGTCTTGAGAAAAATTACCTACAAGCTACATCTGTGGTGGTCCATTTTAATATAACTGTAATATAACTCTGGCCGCCCCGTTTCCCAATTACTGAGAATCAATTTATGGAATTCTTTTGCACCCTTGGGGATCAATTTTTTGTTGCGGGCGATTACAACAATAAAGAACATCGCCGGTATATTGAGAAACTATCGCCGACAAACACAAGGCAGTCATTGTGGAATGCAAATCTTTGCCTAAGTATGCCTATGGAAGCAGAGATGCCTATTCGGGATAACACTGGCAAATGGGCCCGTAGTGATGTAGAAAAGGCAAATGTATTTCCTGCTTATCTACAAAAGGTGTTTCAGCCGAACCCACCAAAAAATGGATTTACGCTCCCGCACGTTACCGGTGGACAACATACTGATCCACTGAATTTTCCTCCGAACGAAATTGAAAAAGTTATCAAAGAACAACTGAATCCAAAAAAAAACGCCTGCCCATGACTTAATATCTCCAAAAATGATTATGGAGCTACCAAACTGTGCTGTACGAAATATCAGCACCATGTTCAATGCCAAAGCTAAAAACAATTATTTTCCCAACCAATGGAAAAAATCCACCACAATTATGAATCCAAAGCCAGGGAAAGATAGAACGCAGCCATCATCCTACAGACCAATAAGTCAACTTTCATGCATCTCTAAACTCTTTGAAAAATTACTCATCATTCGAATACAAGCACATCTGCAAACTCGTAATACAGTTCCATCGCATCAATTTGGATTCCGTCAAAATCATGGAACAATTGAACAAGTGAACAGAATAACAACAGAGATCAGAACTTTCTTTGAGCACAAGGAATATTGCACAGCCGTACTCCTCAACGTCGCCCAAGCATTCGACCGAGTGTGGTTGGAGGGCCTCATGTATAAAATAAAAACACTCCTTCCACCAAATACACACAAGTTGCTTGAATCTTATCTTGCAAAAAAAAATTTACTGTAAGGTGCAATGCGAATACCTCCGAGGACCATGACATCGAAGCGGGAGTCCCTCAGGGTAGCGTTCTTGGTCCGACACTGTATCTCCTATACACAGCTGACATTCCTACAAGTGATCGAACAACACTATCAACTTTTGATGATGACACCGCTATTCTCAGCCGATCGAAATGCCCTCTGCAAGCTTCAGCTGGCTAACAGGCGTATTTCAATCAACGAGCAGAAATGCAAACATGTCACATTTACGCTTAATAGGCGTAGCTGTCCCCCATGACCTCTAAATAACGTCCAAATTCCACGAAGTGATTCAGCCATTTACCTCGGAGTTCATCTAGACAGAAGATTAATTTGGCGTAAGCACATTGAAGCCAAGAAAACGCATTTGAAGCTGAAAGCCAGTAGGTTTCACTGTCTTATCAACTCACGCTCTCTAATAAGTTTGGACTACAAGGTGCTGCTATACAACACAGTTCTAAAACCAATATGGACATATAGATGTCAACTATGGGGCAATGCATGCAACAGCAACATTGAAATAATACAACGAGCACAATCAAAAATCCTGCGAACAATAACTGGTGCGCCTTGGTACATCCGGAACGCGAACATCCACCAGGACCTACGGATTCCAGTTGTAAAAACTGAAATTGTCCAGCAGAAGGCTAAATACCTAAAGCGACTTGCAAAGCATCCAAATCAATTGGCCGAATCACTTATAGAAGTGAATAATCACACGCGCCTCCATCATAACGATTCACCTGCCCAGATGCCAAGACCTAGGGCCATTTACTATAATTTATAATTAAGTGAGTAGATTAAGATTTGTAAACTTTTCGTTAGTCTGTATATACCAAGAGAAGATTCCATAAATAAATAAAAATATAAAAAAAAAAGTTTGTTTGTTATCTTATGCCCAGAATAGAGAAAAAATTAGAGCTAAGCCGCTTATTAAAAAAATATCCCAACCTTTTTGCTGAACCGAACGAAAAACTGACCTAAACCACTAACGGTAAATATGAAATACGTACAAATCCATTTATTTAAAATTTTATCAATATCCCATATCTCTAAAAAATGAAGTTGGCAAACAAATAATATAACTTTTAGATAACAATATTATAGGACCATCTCGACCCCCTTCACCTGTGTGGATTGTATGTTACCAAAAAATTAGATGATTCAAATATAAAAAATACAGAACAGTAATTGACTTTTAAATGTTAAATAGTGTAACAATATCAGACAGATATCCTAAACCAGACATCAACGGAGTACTTTCCCAACATGGCAACAATAAAATATTTTCGGTGTTGGATCTTAAGAGTGGGTTGTATTCTAAAAGAAAGCGATATAGAGGAAACAGCATATTCAATAAATAATGGAAAATTTTGGACAAAAGTTTGGACTAAAAAATGCCCCTCCATATTTCAACGCGCTCTGGACGATATTCTTAGAGATAAAATAGGTAAAATAGGTAAAAATATATATTTCTTTAAAAATATGGTTGAATTTCTGGGATTTGTTTTATTGGATAAGGGTAGAGACCAACCCTGATAAAAAAAAAACCATTGCCACTTACCCGTATCCCAAGACACTTAGAAAACTGAGATATTTCCTAGGACTATCTGGATATTGTAAAAGGTTCATACTGAGGTATGCTACAATATCTAAGCCACTTTAGAGGTGAAGAGAAACGCATATGAAAGGGAGCTTCATCTACGCGATACAACTTAACAAAAATGCTTTTAAGGAAAAAATTGTTGGCCATATTCTGGGCTGTAAATATTTTAATGGATACCTAATGGATACCAAATAATTTTCAGACCTGGCAAATAAAATATAGTAGCAGACACGCTTTCGCAAATGCCGCAAAAAGGCGAAATCAACTCCATAACTAGCCATTTATACAACACTAATGGGGTAAATACAAAAATTATATCCTCCTCATTTCTCCTTACTAAAAAAAGGATTTACACAACCAAAGGTAGAAGATCTAAAGAAGAAATAGAACAAGGCGAAGCATTCTTAAAAATTCCCAATCGAGCACATAGGAATGCTGAAGAAAACAAAATAAAAATTTCAGCAAAAATATTTTTTTGGCTAAAATGAAACAAAAAGCAAAGTTAAAAATTCCATGTTTGTAAAACAGATAAGTACGATAGGAATCCGCCAATCCAGAGCTAAAACAAGTAAGGAAGCAGCACTCGAGTTTCCCGACTGCAAAATACCCTGTACCCTTAGACATGCTTACAATTTATTTATTCAGTATCAATAAATAAATGAAACAATATTTAGCCCACAAATAATGCGTACGTGATCAATGCAGGCTTAAAAATTAGATAGCTTCTATAAGCACCATATAAGCACGCATATGCCGAATTGCATAGCATTAAGTTAATAATTGTGGGCGTGGCTTTTTGCGGTATGCGGGGGAGTGGGGGGTGATATCAAAATAAAACAACAAACTTGTACTGCGTATGGGAATTACATATCCAACGATATATGGCTTATGTCTGTAGCTCTTGTAGTTTCTGAGATCTAGGCGTTGATACGGACAGGCAGACGGACAGATGGACAGACGGCCAGACGGACAGACGGACGGACGGACAGACGGACATGCCTATATCGACTCGGCTGTTGATGCTGATCAAAAATATATATACTTTATGGGGTCGGAGATTCTTCCTTCTGCCTGCTACATACATTTGCACCATATTATGATACCCTTTTCACCCATTTTTAATGGTTACAGGGTATAAAAATCACGCGTACCGGAATACCTAGGACAGAGAAAAATTTTCCACTTAGGCATAGAAATTTATAAGGCTCCTCCATATAAAAGCTCAGTCCATTCTACTCTATCCGAAATAATGACAGGTCACCATCGAACATGTAAAGAGATACTGCCGTATACGAATATAACTACACAATATATTCTATGACCAAGCTAAGACCTCTTGAAATATTTTTTGGCAGAAATGTTACCTAATTCGGTAAAATCTATCAAAACGCAAAATCATGTATAAGCCCGAATGTCCTTTTTTCACCCTTTCGCCTAAGTTTTTAAGGATATTTTTGCCATTTTGTATCCGATTTTGCAGTAAGATGTCCCGTTGTTCTCCATACGAGTATATGCTCAATGTTATTCTCTTTGACGTACTGCTCAAACATGTTCGACGTGAATGCAGCTCCTCGGTCTGTTATGATTCGGGATGGATTTCCAAACGCGTTGCACCAAATTTCGAATTTTTTCAAAGTCTCTTCGCAGCTGGTTGACTTTGTGGGAAAAAGGCATACAAACTTGGAGAATGTATCAACAATAAAAAAAATATATTTGTACTGCTTACAAGTAGCGTTCATAGGACCCAAGTGATCTGCGTGAAGCGTTTGAAGCGGCTTATCTCATATGTCAATGCAACTCAGAAATCCCTCCTTCTTGCCAAGCTTTTTGTTGTAAATGATACACTTTATGCAATTGTTTTTACTTTTTGCTCCAAGTGTGGTATCCAATAGCTTTGTTGGCCAGCGTGCATTGTTTTTTGTACCCCAAAATGGCCGAAATTATGAGCGTCGACAATCACTTCACGCTCCATTACCTTGGGGACAACTATCAAATCGTTTTCAGACACGGCATTATAAATCAGACCACCTTTTTCCTTAAAATCTTCATACGGCCTACGACTTTTGAGAATTTCTGCAACAATTTATCGTTGTATCATTTGCTGTTACTATTTCAAAAAACAACAAGATTATTTCAGTAATAGCGCGCAGTCTCGTCAAAAGTGCTTTAAAAAAACCGACTATTGTGACCTTAGAAATCACCTGACTAATATTGACTGGAGTTATCTTTCTTATTTCAACAATATCGATGATGACACCGACTCTTATGAAGTAATTCATAGCGCCATAAATAAATATGTCCCTTAAACATTGACTCCATCAACGTCAAAATCTCCATGGTTTAATAAACAACTCTCTCTCCTTAAAAAAAGGAAATCTAGAGCTTACAAAAAGTGTTTAAGGTCTCCAACTCTTTTACACCTTTCAAACTACCTTTTCATCCGAAAACAGTTTGTTAACCTTAACAATCAACTATATAAAAATTATATTTCAAAATGGAAACTCAATTTTCGAAATGATCCAAGCTCTCTTTATTCCTTTGTTAAGTCTAAACGTAAATCCAATCTTTTCCCCCCTATCCCCGCATATAATAATAATTCCGACTCTTCACATCTCGGTATTGCTAATCTTTTTGGGTCATCATCATATCATTTAACCATTTCCCATTCTGAATTCCACTGTCACGATGTGTTTACGGCTCTTTCATCAATCAAAATCTGTTTTTCCCCAGGCCCAGACAATGTAACAAGCTACGTCCTCAGAAGGTGTTCCGATCTTCTTACCTTACCTCTTACTATTCTATTTAACCTATCCTTGAAAAAAACTTCCCTACCTAAATTATGGAATGAATCATACCTAATACCAATTCATAAAAAAGGCTCCAAGGCTTCCATTGAAAACTACCGCGGCATTGCTAAGCTTTCTGCGAAGCCAAAGCTTCTTGAGAAACTCATTACATCGCAGCTGCAACATGCATGTAAGAGCATAATCTCACCATCACAACATGGTTTTATCAAGCTTCGCTCGACAACAACTAACCTACTTGAATTTTCGTCAATCATCAACCGAGGTTTTCAGCATCGCTTGCAAACTGATGTAATTTATACTGACTTTAGCAAAGCATTTGATTCAGTTAATCATCAGCTCTTTCTACGGAAACTCTCGCTTATTGGTTTTCCACCAAATATCCTTATGTGCATTCCTACCTTTCAGATCGAACTCAGCGTGTTCTATTTAAAACTAGCAAATCGAAGATCATCCATGTCTTATCGGGTGTCCCGCAGGGTAGTCATCTAGTACTACTGTTGTTTATACTCTTTGTAAACGATCTTCCCAATGTGATAAGTTATGCCTCTACGCTTGTGTATATTGATGATGTCAAGTTATGCTATTCCTCCTCGGAACATTTCCTGCACAGGCATCTGCAACTAGACCTAGATGAAATCTATACGTGGCGCTCAAACAATCTTCTATTCCTAAACTGCTCCAAATGCAAACTTATGACATTGCTTCGCAGCGTACCGCTTATTGTCTCTTACTCTCTCGGAAATCAGGTCCTTGATCGTGCTTCCACAATCAATGATGTTGGAGTTTTTTTGATCATAAACTTAAGTTTAATGATCATATTTCTGTGACAGTGAATAAAGCCAGAACAATTTAAGCTTTTAATAAGCGATGGTCTAAAAAATCCTAAATCCTATCTTAACGATCCTTTCACCACCAAGTCCCTATATATCACCCTACTTCGTCCTATCCTTGAATACTGATCGTGCGTTTGGAGTCCTCAATACTCCTCTCACCAAAATACCATAGATTCGGTGCAAAAGCAGTTCCTGTTATTTGCACTAAAAACCCTTGTACCCTTGCAGGTTTAAATTGTTGAAATTACATCCACTGAAGAGCGCCAAACCTGTGCTGGGGTCATGTATCTATATATACTTATCCATGACATGGTTGATTCCAAGCACCTTCTAAGCCAACTATCTTTTTGCATCCCTAATAAGAAGACTAGGTCCTTCCGACCCCTATTGTTAACTATTTGCAGATCCAATTACGCTGAGCACGATCCCTTTCGCACTACTTGTAAAAACTATAACCTCTCATACTTTATCCCCTCTCCCTTAATATTAATAAATTTAAAATCTTAGAATCCCTCTTAGAATAGTTATATTGAATTTATACTTACATTTAGCAGATCGTTGTTAAAGAAATAAATAAAAAAAAATAATTACTTAAACAGTCCACAAGCTTCAACCGCTCACCCAGACGATTCTCCACTTCAAAATCGAAGTCATAAATGTAAATCACTCACTGTACGACATCGCGTGGGACATTAGTTACACAATTAGTTATCAGCTTGAATTTTATGCCTTTTATATAAACATCCGAGCTGCTTCTGCCCCGTTGTCTTTTTACTCCAGAAGTGTACTGGGAACAGCTTATCGTCAAGCCACTGCATGAGAACAGCACCAAATCCCTCCTTTGATGCATCAATGTGACTTCCGTTCTGGCATTGCGGTCGTACAGCTTTCAGCTTCAGCTTTCATTTAAAAAGCTACAGATTAGTAAACGACCTGGCAACTTCTGAATAGCTTTTTATAAATTTGCGAAGAAATCCAGTAAGTCCTAAGGCAACTGGCAACTTCTGAGTATAAATTGTAAATTTGCGTAAAAATCAAGTAAGTTTTTGAGGACAAGTAGGAATTTAAAACGGCGGAGTTATATACAAGTTTGTCGAACTATTAAATTTCAATAGCATAAACAAAATTCTAAGAAATCATTAACATCCACCCGGCTACATTTATTGCAAGTGCTGAGTCTAAAAGCAAAATTTCCAATAAAATTATTGTACCAAGAGAATGTCAATTTAGCAGATAGGCGCCCGCCTACGCCACCGTGAAGAATGTTGATCCATCAGTTCTGCCATCAGCTCTGCCTCCAACGCCAATGTCGCCGACGTCGCTGTCATTGACTCACAGCTAGCTTGGGGTTCATTTAAGTTTATGTAAATCAGTCCTAAAACGATCCACAATTAGCCACATTGCTCAGGGGAAGAATAGTTATGGAACGGCAGATGCCGCCGCAGCTTCCAGTGTAGCGGAAAAGGTTGACGACGACGCTGTTTTAGAATACGACTCTGATGCCATCCGCCCGGTAGATTCCCCATTTGCAATCCATTCGATTCATGGCGTGGCTAAAAAAAAAAAAAAAAACATTTTTTAATAGAAGGCAAATCGAGTTCCACACCTGGCCCGATATCAATTACACTAACGTAGATTGCCCCTACGCACCGCTTTTGGTCAGAGGCGCTTTTTAAAAAATGCCCGAGAACAGGAAAAAAGCCTTTGCGGATCCTAACGACGCTCTTCCTTACAATACTTTGGTGGTAACGACCATCCGGACGATTGACGAGGGTCCCATTTATGCCAAATTGTACCCATACCCTATGGGAGCAGCTGACTTCGGCAACGGAGACGGAATCATCTAAATGTCCAAGTCCCCTACAGAAGAAAAGTTTTATTTCAGTCAAGAAGACTTCTATTTGGACTCAGAAATGCTGTGTAGTATGCATACATATTGAATATCTACTGTACCAAGAGTATTTACTAAATACAACGTAACACTTTGTTGCAGTGCTTACATAAACAGAGCTCCGGTCTTTTACCCAATTGGCCGAAATATGATTCGATCACGTTTCGGCACGTTCACAGAAAGTGCAAGTGTCAGCATTCTGACCGAACTCAAGTGTATGCATATACCCTCGCGCTTCAGCTTAAGAGAGCATAATTACATACATAACACATATATACATATAGAATATACATAACAGTCTCTCGCTGCTGGCCAACTGTGGGCAGCGCAGCGATCAGACTTAGACTTACTTAGAGTTTAAGGAATAATGTAAAATCAGATTCAATTAGACCCTGGAAGCGGCACCCTCGCTGCTTCCAAAATCAAATAAAGAATTCAAATCAAAACGCAAGAGAAGCTTTTACATTACATGGCGACCGTGACCTGGATCAAGGACCTTGGATCTAGGACGCAAGAAGTAGGAACTCATCGCCCTGCACGCTAAGGACTAAAGTTACTACCACATCAAAATTATACTGGACTGGACTGGAAATACGGATGGAAGACATCCCAGACAAAATTCTTACGGATGGAAAACAAAATTCTGAGTGAGTAGAGTGAGGCAATGGGAAAAAAGCGTGGCGGTGTGCGGCAAAAATTAAAAACGAGAATAACTCACCTAAGATGGCTATTATATTCTCAAACGCCACCACCAGCCTGGTCAACTGCTCGCAAACTACAAGCAGAGCTTGACTTCTTACAAGAAGAATTAAAAAAAAAAGCGCCAATAAAAACCCAAAGCCCAACTCTCTCATTTATAAAAACCATAAATAATACAAAAAACAAATCCGCAACACCACCACCCAGAGCCAGCATACCAGTCTACAAGGAACAATGCCCGTTGGACTGCGAGGGACTATGGAGCGCCTATTGCAAGTACACTTGCAAACATTGTAAGGACATCAACCAGCAGAAGGAGGCCTGTGTGACAACCAGCACCGGCACCGCTTAACGCGCAAGTTAAGCCAGCTTTTCATCTAAGCCAGCAAGGAAACCGACAGCGCTTCCTAGAGCGCAAATTTTTTTTAAATAGCACTGCGTTGCAAAATTTTTTTGAGTGCACTGCGATGCATATTTTTTTTTCTTAACTATAAAAACCAAAAATTGTAAAATTGAGCGGAAATATTTCTGCCAATGAGCAGTATAGCCTGTAAAGCTATACGAAACAACAGGCAGAAAAAATTGTTAAAGTAAATGCAAAATAATTCAATAGATAAATATAGTAAAGATACAAATAGTAATTTTAACTACAAATTAATTTTTGATATAAAGCCCAAAATGGGACTAGTAGACGTTAAGTCAGTGGACTCCACAGCCAATGTAATTAATAAAGTAGAAGCAAACAGTAATGACTTAAATTTAATACACACATTGTTAATAATAATTGTTGTCATACTGTGCGCAAATTGTCTTTATAAATTATATAAGTTACACAATAAATGTCTAAAAAAGAAATATATGAGCCAGGCAAATGAGCTGGACAAAATATAAAAAAAAAAATTAATAAATAACCAATAACATATTTAAGTTTGTGGAGTCCAATTAGAGAGTAACTTCAGGAAGATGAAATATTGGAAAAAAAAATAATGAAAATTAAATAAAATAAATTTAAAAAAAAAAATATATTAAACTAAAGTATGGCATCACTAAAGGCAATTAGGGAAACATATGATATATTTCAAAAAGAATTCATATCCATAAAATAATGGAATGGAATGAATTATATAAAAATTTAAACAGCATAAAAAGTGACTTTGATAAATCGTACAAGTCACTTACACAAAACAGGCCTATTCAAAGAACTACTGTAAAAAAACACGTAGAGATATTAGTTAAATGCTTTAACGAAGCACGTATACTAATATATGGCCAAAAAGAAAAATTAAATCAAGATCATTGGTCACAAGTATCAAAATTTTTGATCAGACTACGATCTAACTTGATATCAATTAAACAAAAGTTTAATTTAGATATATCAGTACCAACAATACTGAACACTTCAATTGAAACTGGTAATGAACCAGAATCAACGGAACAAGCTAACACTGACCAAATAGAGTCAGAAGAGCATAGTATAAATCCTAAAATAGAAGCGGAGGATTTAAATAACCTAACTATTCCAGCTGTTCTGATGTCAGATCTAGATAATTCTACAGATTCTGATACTTCAACAGAGAATAAGCCAAACAGCAATATGGCACAAACAATTATCGATTTTATTAATACAGCAACTAAGCTTATACCATTTTATGATGGTAAAGCTGAAAACTTACGTTTCTTACTTTTCTTACGTTACTTAAGTTTTCTTGATGCATTACAATTAATGGATTTAATAAAAGGCGAACACGAACATATAGCAATTTCGATTATAAAAACAAGGCTAAAAGGTGTCGCCAGAAATTTAATCGGAAATGAAACAACAATAACTGAAGTCATTTCCAGATTAAAAAATAATGTCAAAGGCGAAACTGTGGAAGTTTTATCAGCAAAACTGATGAGCCTACAGCAACGCAACAAAACTGCTAACCAGTATACACTAGAGGTTGAGCAGATGACAAAAATGTTAGAAGGTGCATACATAACAGAGGGTTTACCCCTAGAGTTAGCCAAAAGTTATGCCACTAAGCATGCAGTCAAAGCAATGACTAAAAATTGCACAATCGATAAGGTAAAACTTATCATGCAAGCTGGTACCTTCAATAATATGAATGAAGCCATATCGAAATTTGTAAATTGTTGCACAGAGACAACCGGACAGCCAAACACTGTCCTATACTACAACAATAATTCACAGCGCGGCGGAAACCGCGGACGTGGAAATTATAGAGGCAACTTTCGTAGCCACTATAATAACAATACACAATATAATAATGGACGAGGCCAATATAGAGGAAACTCAAGAGGCCGTGGCAACTCGAACCGAGGCCACAACTATAATAGTCCATAGTAATGTCCGAGTAACTAACAATACATCGGAAAACTCCTCAATCCCTTTAAATACTCAACAGTAGAAAATGCAATGGTTCACACCATTAATCTCAGTCAGAATATATTTTTATCATTCAACCATGTGCCTGCAGGAAAAGAACTTATCTTTTTAGTAGACACAGGTGCCGACATTTTAAGAGTTAAAGAAAATTCTGATGTCTTTCATGACGTACAACATAATTATATTATAGATATAAAAGGAATAAGTCAAGAAGTAACCAAATCCAAAGGGTTAACTTCTATTGAGATACAGACCACTAAGTACATAATCCAACACGATTTTCATATCGTGGATTTACAATTCGCCATTCCTTGTGATGGCATATTAGGAATCGATTTTATAAAAACATACAACTGTCAATTAGACTTTAAGCCATCTGAAGATTGGCTTATAATTAGACCGAATAACTTAAAATTTCCAATTTATGTACCAATAACATACAGTTCTGGCAATAACTCAATACTTCTGCCAGCAAGATCCCAAGATATTAGAAAAATAGATATAAAATCAAAAGAAGACAGTGTATTGATTCCAAATCAAGAAATTAAGCATGGTATTTACATAGCAAGTACCATCACAACATCTAAAAACGCTTTTATAAGACTACTCAATACAACAAATAAAGATCAAGTAGTCAGTACAAATAACTTAGCGTATGAATCACTTTCGAACTACGAAGTAGTTCAAACTAATCAAGAAAATAGAAAAAAAAACTATATTATCTCAACTAACAAAAAACTTTCCTTCACAATTCAAATCACAGCTGTCAAGCTTATGCACCAAATATAATGATATATTCGGATTAGAATCTGAACCAATAAGCACCAATAATTTTTATAAAAAAAAACTGAGATTAAAAGATGATGAACCAGTGTACATAAAAAATTATAGAAGCCCACACAGTCACGTGAACGAAATACAGAAACAAGTTGGAAAATTGATCACCGACGGGATTGTTGAACCATCTGTATCTGAATATAACAGCCCATTATTACTTGTCCCTAAAAAACCATCTCCAGGTTCAGAACAAAAGAAATGGCGATTAGTAATTGACTATCGTCAAATTAATAAAAAATTACTGTCCGATAAATTTCCACTCCCAAGAATTGATGATATTTTGGATCAACTTGGACGAGCAAAATATTTTTCATGCCTTGACTTAATGTCAGGATTTCATCAAATTGAACTCGAAAGTAGTTCAAGAGATATAACGTCATTTTCAACGAGCAATGGCTCGTATCGCTTCACGCGACTACCTTTCAGTATAAAAATAGCGCCTAATTCATTTCAGAGAATGATGACTATAGCATTCTCTGGATTAGAACCTTCACAAGCATTCCTTTATATGGATGACTTAATAGTTATAGGTTGTTCCGAAAAGCATATGCTTAAAAACTTAACAGACGTTTTTGAGAAATGTAGGAAATACAATCTAAAGTTGCATCCAGAAAAATGTTCATTTTTTATGCATGAGGTGACTTTTCTTGGTCATAAATGTACAGATAAAGGAATACTCCCAGATGACAAGAAATATGATGTCATTAAGAATTACCCTACGCCGCACGATGCGGACAGCGCTAGACGTTTCATAGCATTTTGCAATTATTATAGACGTTTCATAAAAAATTTCGCCGATTATTCACGGCACATTACAAGATTATGTATAAAGAATGTTCCTTTCGAATGGACAGATGAATGCCAAAACGCATTCCAATATTTAAAAACAAAACTCATGGAACCTACCTTGCTTCAATATCCTGATTTCAGCAAAGAATTCTGTATAATTACTGATGCAAGTAAACAAGCGTGCGGAGCGGTTTTAACTCAAAACCATAACGGACTTCAACTTCCCATTGCATACGCATCAAGAGCTTTCACTAAGGGAGAAAGTAATAAATGTACAACTGAGCAGGAATTAGATGCAATTCACTGAGCAATATTACATTTTCGACCATATATTTATGGAAAACACTTTACAATAAAAACAGATCACAGACCATTAATATACCTATTCTAAATGGTTAATCCGAGTTCTAAACTGACACGTATGAGGCTAGAATTAGAAGAGTATGATTTCACAGTTGAATATCTAAAGGGAAAAGACAATCATGTAGCTGATGCGTTATCAAGAATAACCATTAAAGATCTACAAAATATCACAGGAAATATTATGAAAGTCACTACTAGATACCAAAATAGACAGAAAATCCGCGCGGATAACAAAGAAATAGAATTGCCTACGCAATCTATAGAGAAAGCTTCTAAGCCCAACGTATATGAAGTCATAAACAATGACGAAGTACGTAAAGTAGTGACTTGCATGTAAAACATACGCTATGTTTATTCAAACATGGTAGAAAAATTACTGCAAGATATGATGTTAGCGATTTATATACCAATGGAATCCTAGACTTAGGTCAATTTTTCCAAAGGCTTGAAATGCAAGCCGGTATAAACAAAATCAGCCAACTCAAAGTGGCACCGTGGGAAAATATCTTCGAACATGTTTCAATAGATAATTTCAAACAAATGGGCAATAAGATATTGAATACATTAAGAGTAGCGCTACTCAACCCGGTGACCAATATAGAAAAACAAAATGAAAAAGAAGCAATACTGTCTAAATTCCATGACGATTCAATACAAGGAGGTCATACAGGCATTACAAAAACCTTGGCCAAGGTCAAAAGACATTATTTTTGGAAAGGTATGACTCGAGATATTACTGATTACATACGAAAATGTCAAAAATGCCAAAAAGCTAAAATAACAAAGCACAATAAGACCCCATTGATAATAACCAATACGCCAATAAAAGCTTTCGACAGGGTGATAGTAGACACTATTGGCCCACTACCAAAATCAGAGAATGGCAATGAGTATGCAGTCACTCTAATATGTGACCTAACTAAATATTTAGTTGCCATACCAGTTCCAAACAAAAACGCGAACACTATCGCTAAAGCAATATTTGAATCTTTTATTCTGAAATACGGTCCAATGAAGACGTTCATTACGGACATGGGAACAGAATATAAAAATTCAATTATAAATGATCTGTGCAAATTTCTAAAAATCGAAAATGTAACATCTACGGCACACCACCACCAGACAGTTGGAACAATAGAACGTAGTCATAGAACCTTTAATGAATACATACGCTCATACATATCGGTTGATAAAACTGATTGGGACGTATGGCTTCAATACTTCGTTTTTTGCTTCAACACGACCCCCTCAATGGCACATAATTACTGTCCATATGAATTAGTATTTGGTAAAACAAATAATTTACCAAAACAATTTAATAGTATAGATCATATAGAGACTTTATATAATATAGATGACTATGCTAAGGAAAGTAAATATAGATAAAAAGCATATAAAAGAGCTAGAATAATGATAGAAGAAAATAAGAAAAATAATAAAATATTATATGATCAGAAAACAAACGATATAAATATAGCAGTAGGGGATAAAGTCTTATTAAGAAATGAAACAGGTCATAAGTTAGAATACAAATATACAGGTCCGTATAAAGTAACGGAAATAGGAGATAAAAATAACATTATAATATCGAGTAATAAAAACAAAAAACAAACGGTACATAAGGATAGGTTAAAAATGTTTATTTCATAATTGTAATTAGTATGGCCATACTAAAATAAAATACTTTTATACATTTGAATATTATTTGTAATTTAATATAATCAAAAAAAAAAAAAAAAAAAAACGATAAACGAAAATATTTTTTCTTCCTTATTAAAAAAAAAAAAAAAAAAAAAAAAAAAAATGTTTCTTTTAAGTAAAATCTTATAAAATAACTTCATTATATTACGTTATTTTTCAAAGGAGGGAGATGTAGTATGCATACATATTGAATATCTACTGTACCAAGAGTATTTACTAAATACAACGTAACACTTTGTTGCAGTGCTTACATAAACAGAGCTCCGGTCTTTTACCCAATTGGCCGAAATATGATTCGATCACGTTTCGGCACGTTCACAGAAAGTGCAAGTGTCAGCATTCTGACCGAACTCAAGTGTATGCATATACCCTCGCGCTTCAGCTTAAGAGAGCATAATTACATACATAACACATATATACATATAGAATATACATAACAGTCTCTCGCTGCTTGCCAACTGTGGGCAGCGCAGCGATCAGACTTAGACTTACTTAGAGTTTAAGGAATAATGTAAAATCAGATTCAATTAGACCCTGGAAGCGGCACCCTCGCTGCTTCCAAAATCAAATAAAGAATTCAAATCAAAACGCAAGAGAAGCTTTTACATTACAGCTGTAAGAATCTTCCAAAGAAAAATTGACGATATCCTGCGACAGCAGATCGGCAAGTTCTCTTACGTCTATGTTGATGATGTAATCATCTTTTCAGAAGATAAGAATGCCCATGTGAAACACGTAGATTGGGTTGTTAAGAGCCTTTACGATGAGAACATGGGGAGATCAGCTCTAAGTCACGCTTTTTTAAGAAAAACGTTAATTTCCTAGGATTAATCGCCACCAACAGTGGTTCAGCGACAGACAATTCCCAGAACCCAAAAACTTATTTTAGGTAAGGTAATTTTGAGGCTAGGCCGGCTATTATCAATCGCGAAACTAATTTCAAAACAGATCTAAGAACATTCAGGTACAATTTTCCGAAGCGCAAAAACGGGCCTTTAAGAAACTGCCTAACATCCTAGCATGTGAGGACGTCATCCGACAGATGCTTTAGCCTACGGCATCGACGCAGTGCTGTCCCAAGAGAACAGACAATCTCCAGGACACTAAATGACAGGGAGGTTAACTATGCCACCAATGAAAAGGAGCTTTTATCCATAGTCTAGGCAACTTTCCCTCACCATTATTCCTAATGGTTTAATTGGCTTTCATTGTGATCTTCACACGGTAGCATTAATTCAAGACGAGATGGTTCGAAGATACCCAGCCATAAAGTTTTGGTACTGCAAAAAAAAGGAGAGGAAGATTCTCCGAATTCTACTTCCCAAACATGGGAAAGTTAGCGAGCGAGATCATCGCTAATTGCATAACATGCGCCAAAGCGGAATATGGCAGGCATTCTAAAAAACAGGAGCTTGGTGAAACACCAAGCACGGCCCACGTAGGGAAATTAACATATCGAAATTTTCTAGACAGCTAAAAAATACTTCCTCACCTGCATCGAAAAATGTTCAAAGCTTTCAAAGCCATGTTAGAAAATCACTTTTGCGTTAGCGTCTCAAATGCGCCGCCCTAAACGGTGTCTTCAATGAACAAGTTGAACGCCTCCATAGCACATTAGTTGAACTTGGTAGATGCCTAAAAATCGAAAAAGGCATGCGACATGATACAGTTAATCTTACTGACCACCGCCAGGTATAAGAAATCTATCCATTCTATCATTGACAAGAACCGGCCGATGTTATGCAGGAAATCCCGGACGATCGGCAGCACGAAGTCCGGAAAAAAAAACGCCAAGAATACGATAAGAAACCGAGAAAACGCTTCTCGTCAGAACAGAGTGTTCGAGGTCGGGGATAAAGTTCTAGTGAAGTCAAATAGACGACTAGGGAACAAACTTACACCCCTATGTTAGGAATAGGCCATCGAGGCGGACTTTTTTATAACGAACGGATTTAAGTGTTTTCAGTATTTCAATTAAGTCACTGTCAGAGAAGTTTGGATTTAAAATTTCATGCCTGTGGAATGTTTTTTTTTATACTTATTGGGTTATTTATTGGATCTTCTCTTATTGTGAAACTAACAAAATTTATTCAAATCTTATTATTTAACTGATATTATTTACAATGTAAAGTAATTGTATTAGTTAGAGACTACCCCAGGATGTCTTTGCTGGGCTGGAGAATCTTTGCGCTTCAGTCGGACTCACGTAAGCGACTTCGTGAGAGGATTTTCGTGTGCCGCAAGTTTTGCTTGGTGTTTACTTTTTTTAATCTGGATTACCTCGTTGACAAGATTTATGTGGAGGTCTCTGTGGATGCTTTCGCTGCTTAGGTACCATGGTGCCCCAGAGATAGTTCGCAGAATCGTTGACTGAGCTCGCTGTTTAATTTCAATGTTGATTTTTGAAGCGTTCCCCCATAGTTCACAGACGTATGTCCAGATGGGTTTCAACACGGTATTGTAGAGGAGTACTTTGTATTCCAGACTTTGGGGAGAGTTGCAGTTTATGAGCCAGTGAAAATTGGCTGCTTTAAGCTTCATATGAGTCCTCTTGGATTCTATATCTCGCCGCCAGGTGAGGCGTCTATCTAGGTAAACGCCGAAATACGTTACTACGTCTGCTTGTGAGATTAACGTATTGTTCAGGGTACAGGGTGGGCAGGTTTGTTTGTTCAATGTGAAGGGTAGATGTCTGCTTTTGATCTCGTTTATTTTGATGCGCCAGTCCGCAAACCATCTTTCCACTATTTTAAGATGGCAGGCAAGTTGTTCTGTTGCCTTTGCTGGGCATCTAGATCGACTAAGTATTGCGGTTTGAAGAGATATGATTCGACCATTTTATGTGTGTTCTGGGGAAGCATTTTCATTATGTTGTGCCATAATCCTTCCAGCCAGACTCGGTCAAATGCTTGTGCAACATCTACGAATATCGCTGAGCAGTATTCCCGGTGGGCGAAAGCGGTACGAATTTTTGTGTGATGCGATTGACCTCTTCGATGTTTCCATGATTTTTGCGAAAGCCAAATTGATACGATGGTATTGTATTCTGTCTTTTTAGGTAGGGAGTTAGTTGCTTTAAGAATGCCTTTTCAAACAGTTTCGGGAGACAGAAGACTGATTAGTGTGTAGGATGAGGGTTGGGTTTTGTCTTTGCCTGGCTTGGGAATCATTACTATGACCACCTTTTTCCATCTTTTGGGGATAGTATCCAAGCTTCGTAATAGCATTGAAGAGATGGTATAAGGTCAGAACCGCACACGGTGGGAGTTCTATAATCATTTTTGGTGTCACCAAGTCATGCCCAGTTGATTTTTTGGACTTAAGATCTTTTATCGTGGCTGCTATCTCACTTTGGCTGAATGTAATTGGATTTACAGGTGGTAAGTTTTTAGTAACTGCAGGTAGGACAAATGAGTTGCTAGCAGGATTGGGTTGAAATACCTTCTGCAGGTGATCGGCGAACGCATTGGCTCTATCTTCGTCGCTGCGTATCGAGCTTCCAGAGGGGCCTCGCAATGGAACCACATTTTCTGCCGGTGGCTGGATATTTTTGTGTGTTTTCCACAAAAGCTTCTTTTTTCTGGTGGGCGATAGTTGTTTGATATATAGATGCTGGACGTTTGCTTCCTCAAGCTTATTGCCCTGGTTAGTCTACGTGTAGCTATTTTTAATTGTTCTTTAGCCGTTGGGAATCTGTGACTCTGCCATTCTCTTCTTAGTCTTTTTTTTTCAAGCACTGGCTGCTCGATTTCGCGATTTGTCTTTGCTATGGTTTGGTATTTTGTATGTGTCAGGAGGGGTGGAGGCCTTTGCTGCAGCAACAAGTGTTTCCTCGATCGATTTGACCAGGCTATCAACACCCCCTCGGTGAATACCGTATGAGTTTGTTCCATACGCGTACGAACATATTTCGCGTACCTTGCTAGTTGGTCCTGTTGTCTGTCAGCCTGTAGGGCCGCTCAGTTATATACAAGGTGCAATTCAAAAGTTCCAGGACTTTTATTAAAAAACGAAGATTATTTGTTTTTTTTTTTTTTGAAAAATTTATTGGTCGCCTTCAAAATAGTCTCCTTCTGCCTGAATACAAAATTTATATAACAACTGACTTGTAAAACAGTTGAGATATCGCGCTACATGTGAAATTACATTTGTAGTGTCGAACAAAGAGCCAATATTAAGTTTTGTTATAATCTTGGTAAAACTGTTACAAAAACTCATCAAATGATAAAACAAGTTTTTGGCGATGATTATCTATCCCGTAGCCGTATTCACGAGTGGCCTAAACGTTTTTAAGAGGGACAGGAGGACTTGGAAGACTACAATCGTTCGGGCCGGCCAAAAGATGTTGTGAATGAAAAAAACACGGAAAGTGTGCGTGAATTCATTAAAAAAGAGCCGAAATCATCGCTTATATAAATGGAATCGGAATTATCAATACCCGCAGTGTCAATTTATCGTATTTTGACAGAAAATTTGGGCCACAGAAAGGTTTGTGCTCGATTTGTCCCGCACACTTTGAAACAACACGAAAAAGACCTCAGAATTCAACATTCAAGAGACATTATTAAAGAGGCCGCTATGCTGACGTTGATGCCATTCAAAAGGCGACGACCGCCATCCTCAAGGCTATACCGATAAACGACCTATAAAAGGCATTCGATAACCTTCTTGAACGTGCAAAAAGTTGTATTCAGAAGGAGACTATTTTGAAGGCGACCAATAAATTTTTCAAAAAAAACTAATAATATTCGTTTTTTAATAAAAGTCCTGAAACTTTTAAATTGCACATTGTATGGTCGATGCCTGAGAGTAAGTAGAACTGGAGAGTGATCTGATAAAAGTTCTGCAAGTGACTCGGCCGTAATAATATTTCTTGGGATCATCCTTATTATTGCGAAGTCAATGAGGTCCGGGAGCTTATTTGGATCTGCTGGCCAGTATGTAGGCCTACCCGGAGTCACGTAATCGAGCTTGTTTCGCGGCTTGATAAGCGCATTGTAGAGTTGTTTGGCCTTTGGATTCAAATTACGTGATCTCCAGTGCGTATGCTTGGCATTCTAGTCACCGGCCGCTATGAATCGTTCGCCGAGTGAGTTGATAAATTCCATGAATTGGTTCTCAGAAACTACAAAAGGGGTGGGCAGTAGACTGCGGCCAGGGTGACGGGGCCGCTGCTGGATTCCATGGTTATGGACAGAGCTCGCAAATAACAGTTGACATTTTTTTTTTCGTTTTGCGGTCTGCTCTCTAACACAACCGAAAAACACGATGCACGTGTGCTCTCGCTCTGAACAGAACTTTTCGTTTCTCTGTGTTTTGGTCTTCGGTTAACTGCTCTCAGTTGCGTTGTTCTTGATATGCTCACTGAACAACAACTCAGAGAGAGCAATCCAACTGAACGCTCGCTCATTGAGGGTCAGCAGATGAGCGAAAAAACGAAAGGCTCATCGTAAACGGTGCCTTTTGATTTCAGTGCCTTTTAAATAAAGTTTAGCAACAATTTTCTTTAATGGTCTGCTCTTTGACACATTCCATAACATTTCGAGAAGTTATGGGATTCATCGAAAGCGCGTTATAAATTGGGTTTAATATCTGTCGAAACCCTTCGCTATCAAGAAATAAAAAAGGCTTTCCATCGGTGGTCACAATCTTTATAATCGAAGAGACGATTGATTCTTCACTGGTTTCATATGAAATTTTCTTTTTTTCATATTCTGTTGAATTTTGTCGTCGTCAATCTCGAATTCATTAAATAGTTCCGTATGTTTTGCAATTAAATGCCGTTTTAAATTTGTTACGTGAGAGCCTGCTAACTTCACACCGCATTGCACTTAGACTTTTGTCTTCTGACTTAAATTTAAAAAAAAAAAATGCACTTTATTGTTGTGACCGCGACCCATTTTTGGCACAAAAATTAAAACACTCCAAACGCACCGAATCCACAAAAGCAAATGTGATTTATATACAAATAGACTAATCATTCGCATATACACACACTTATAGAAATGCAAAAGACTTTTATTTTCTTCGCTCGTTGCAAAACGGTCAGTCAATGAGCAGAACAAAAGGGAAACACGAAATTGGTTTTTGGTTGAGCACAGACCGTTCGTTCAAGAGACACTGGTGAACGGCTCTTGTCTGACTTTTTGCGCACGTGGTGCGCAAAGAACTGTTATTTGGTGACTGCAAAAAACGGTCAACTGTTATTTGCGAGCTCTGGTTATGGAAGTGGGTTACAGGTAGTCCATTTCTGTTCTATTATATAGGTGGTGTTTAATGCTTAATGGGGAGTGTGCCCAATGTGGGTAGTCTGGGCGCGTATTGATTCTCCGCGTTTTTTAAGGCGGCTCTTCAGTTCGTTGTAAATTATACAGCCACGCCTGTTCGCTGTGTGACTTTCGCCGCAGTTGCTACACATTTTTGCAGAGATGTCGTCCTTGTTTTTGTGGCAGTTCGCTGTGCTATGTGCTTCACTAACAAACTACACAAATAGATTTTAGCGTGCAGCACGCCTTGGTATGGCCATATTCTTGGGAGTTAGTGCACTGCACTGGGCGATTGTTGCCTCAATACCTTTGAGAATAGCCTGTAGGTCCCTTGCGCTTTTTAGTTGATATGTGTACAAGTTTTTTCCTGCTTCATCCAAAAATTGGGTTTGTAGACGATGGCTATCCTCGGTTTTAGCTTGGACCTTTGCTTCGTCTATGTTCCCTTTTCTTAAGGGGATTACGTAGAATGAGTTTTCTCCTATTGTGCGGCTTTTTTGTTCACTAATGCACTTGACCAGGGCCGGCGGAAGGTTTATGTCGGGTGAGGAACACTCCTCATGCGAAATCTGAGCGGGTGAGGAATTCATCATAAAGTCAAAAAATTTTCCTTGGATGAAAAATTTTTTGACTTTATGAGTGTTTATATCGTGGAAATCAAACCAGAAAACTTCAAAAATTTGGAAGTAGTCGCTCCCACCAGCTTGACCGGGTATATAGTCACTCCCGCCAGCTTTGACGTAAGCGACTATATATAGTCCCGTCTCTCGTCTTTCTTTTTATACACGGGGCTTATACCTGAGTTTGTTAGATTTGTTAGAATGTTGATGACTATACCTGGCACTTCATGTTCAAATGAAAGATCATTTTCAACTTTGCGCTATTTAAAAAACTACTTGCGATCGACAATGAGCCAAAAAAGGTTGAATCATACCGCAATCTTGAATGTGTATCGCGATTCGGTTGATGATCTTGATATCGAAAGTTTGATGGACGAGTTCATTTCTAACAAGTGAGAAAAGTTATCTTCGGCTTGCCGAAGATGGTATACCCTTGAAAACAAAAAAGATTTCCATACAAAGACTTGTTTTCATATCGGCCGTTTGTATAGCAGCTATATGATATAGTGGTCCGATCCGGACTAAACTTTCACAAATCGTGTATGGCTAAATTTTTTTTTTTTTTTTCAATGTTTTGCTTATTTATTGAATCTTCCCTTTTACTTAAGAGACTAACAATAAGTTTTCAAATCTTATTCTAAACTGACTACATATCATTTTATGAAATGATTCGTGCTGCGTGGCCTAACAAATTTAACGCTGGGCTGGTTGGTCGTTCCGGTGCAGTCGGCTTTGGCTGCATACTCAAGTAAGTTTTCTTGCAAGAGGATTTGGATGTGAGGCTAGTTTTTCAGTGTATTTAACTTTTTTCTCTGCAATTGTCTCAATGACAAGTTTTATTTGTAAGTCTCTGTGTATATTCTCGTTCCGAAGATACCATGGAGCTCCAGTAATGATTCTCAGAATCCTAGACTGTGCTCGCTGTACTATGTCGATGTTGCTTCTCGATGCGTTGCCCCATAGCTCGGAGCCATAGGTCCATATGGGTTTTAAAACGGAGTTATATAGTAGGACTTTGTACTCCAAGCTTAGGGGAGAGCGAACGTTTATAAGCCAGTGTAGATCCTTTGCTTTTAGTCTGAGGTGCGTCGTCTTGGCATCTATGTGTTTACGCCAGGTGAGCCGCTTGTCCAGATGAATACCTAAGTATGTTACGTTATCGGCTTGTGGGATGCGCGTGTGGTTCATTACCAAGGGCGGGCAGTTTTGTTTGTTTAGGGTAAATGTTACCTGTTTGCACTTTTCTTCGTTTACTCGTATGCGCCAGTCTGCAAGCCAATGTTCTACACAAATTAGATGGCGTGCTAGTTGCATCGTAGCTTTTACTGGGCATCTGGATCGACTTAGAATTGCAGTGTCATCAGCGAATGTGGATATCGTTAGCTGGTAGTTTGTTGGGATGTCCGCCGTGTATAGGGTGTATAGAATTGGGCCCAGAACACTTCCTTGAGGCACTCCGGCTTCTATAGTATAATCGTTTGAAGTGCTTAAACTGCATCTAACCGCGAACACTCTTTTATATAGGTAAGACTTTAGAAGCTTATGTATATTTTGAGGCAGCAGTTTGATTATTTTAAACATAAGTCCATCCAGCCATACTCTATCGAATGCTTGTGCAACGTCTAAGAATAAAGCTGTGCAATATTCACGATGTTCAAAGGCAGTGCAAATTTCTGTTGTGATGCGGTTAACCTGTTCGATGGCTCCGTGTTTTGCCCGAAAACCAAATTGGTGCGATGGGAGTGTGTTGTGTGTTTTGAGGTGGGGGCTGATGCGTAGTAGCAGAACTTTTTCAAATAACTTGGAGAGACAAGTAAGTAAGCTTATTGGCCTGTATGATGATGGCTGTGTTTTGTCTTTCCCGGGCTTAGGGATCATAATTATAACTGATTTCTTCCACTTTTGAGGGAAGTATCCAATTTTAGTAATTGCGTTGAAGAGCAAGCAGATTCTTAGGACTGCACACATTGGGAGCTCGATGATCATTTTCGGGGTTATTAAGTCGTAGCCAGGCGATTTTCCAGTCTTCAGTTGCTCTTTAATGACTTTCGTTATCTCGCTTGGCCGAAATTCTACCGGATCTTGTGGTGCTAAGTCAGATGCAGTTAAAGGCGGGAGAGTAAATGAGTTAGTGGCTGGATTTGGTTGAAATACTTTTTTAAGATGATCAGCGAAGACTCTTGCTCTGTCCGTGTCACTGCGAGACCAGTTTTCGGTAGAATTACGGAGAGGTACAACCGTTTCTGTTGGTGCCTGTAGGTTCCTGCGGTTTTTCCACAACGAGTTCTTTGTGCCTGTGGGTGTGAGATTCTCGATGTACCTTAGTTGTGCGGCCGCTTCTTCTTTCTTAAGCGCGTTTGTAAGTCTGCGAGAAGCTGCTTTTAATCTACTCTTTGCGCCAGGTGATCTGTGCTCCTGCCACTCCCTTCGAAGTCGTCGTTTTTCAAGCACAAGCAGTTCAGTATCTCTACTTGTCTTGTTAAACTTTATACTGCATACATGATTGTCTTGTGGAGTTGACGCTTTTGCTGCTGCAACAAGTATTGATTCTATATCATCAGCAAACTGATCAATGTCTTGCTCGGTTTCCAGGGGGCTAGAAAGGCCGGTATGGGAACAAACATATTTTTTTGTACCTCGGTCCTGTTGCTTGTGAGCCTATGCGGTCGCTGGATGTGTTGTAGCTGGTACAAAAGATGAAATAGCACCGGACAGTGATCAGATGAGAGTTCTGGAAGTGCCTCAGCTGTAATCATTGATTGGGATATCCTTTTTGTGATGGCGATCAAATCTGGAAGCTTCATGGGATCTGCTGGCCAGTATGTAGGCGCTCCCGGGGAAACATAGTTTAGTTTGCGTTGCGGTTTGATGATTGCGTTGTACAGCTGTTTTCCTTTAGGGTTCTCTATCCGAGATCCCCAGTACATGTGCTTGGCATTCCAATCGCCAGCTGCAACAAACCTTTCACCAAACGAGTCAAAAAGTGTTGTGAATTTTTCCTCAGAGATTGTGAAGCGAGGTGGGCAATAGATAGCAGCCAGAGTGAGAGCACCGTTATGGCATTGGAGGTTTATAGAGGTACATTGTAAGCAGTCTTCTTGCCAATTGCCAAGGAAGTGGTGCTTAATTCGCAATCGTATTAGTATGCCAGTGCCTCCATGGGCCTTGTCATCAGGGTGATTCGTAAAGTAAAATTTATATCCTGGTATTTGGAAGTTGTAATTTTCGGTAAGGTGAGTCTCTGGGAGTAGCATAACGTCAATGTTTCTGTCGGCTAAGAACTGAGCAAGTTCTGGCTTGTGCCGCGAAACGCCATTAGCGTTCCAGGTAGCGATTATTAAGGGAGTCATTATCCTGTTTTAGAAGAAACGAGCATATGCATAAGGATGTTTTGGTTCCTCATAAGCTGTTGCATAATTGTTTGCATGAAGGTCATGAAGTCATTCATGCTTTGCTGCATCGAAAGCATAATCGCTTCAAAGCCAATTGGCTGCTGTTGCATGTTCTGTGTGTTTATTTGTTTATTTGTGTTTATTTGGTTAATTTTATGCTGGACGCTGGAGGTGACTGCTGTTGGTACTTGGATCCCTGATTTTAGTACACTTGCAAAGGAAGAATTTGCCATTGTTCGGTGGCTGGCAGACGAAGGGATGTTAGTCGGTTCCATTACTTTGTGAACTGTTGGTGTGATACGATCACGAGCTAAATCCACTCGTTTGTTTAGGCGACTCTTGAGTTCCTTGTAAACAATGCTAAAAAACTACTTGCGATCGACAATGAGCCAAAAAAGGTTGAATCATACCGCAATCTTGAATGTGTATCGCGATTCGGTTGATGATCTTGATATCGAAAGTTTGATGGACGAGTTCATTTCTAACAAGTGAGAAAAGTTATCTTCGGCTTGCCGAAGATGGTATACCCTTGAAAACAAAAAAGTTTTCCACACAAAGACTTGTTTTCATATCGGCCGTTTGTATGGCAGCTATATGATATAGTGGTCCGATCCGGACTAAACTTTCACAAATCGTGTATGGCTAAATTTTTTTTTTTTTTTTCAATGTTTTGCTTATTTATTGAATCTTCCCTTTTACTTAAGAGACTAACAATAAGTTTTCAAATCTTATTCTAAACTGACTACATATCATTTTATGAAATGATTCGTGCTGCGTGGCCTAACAAATTTAACGCTGGGCTGGTTGGTCGTTCCGGTGCAGTCGGCTTTGGCTGCATACTCAAGTAAGTTTTCTTGCAAGAGGATTTGGATGTGAGGCTAGTTTTTCAGTGTATTTAACTTTTTTCTCTGCAATTGTCTCAATGACAAGTTTTATTTGTAAGTCTCTGTGTATATTCTCGTTCCGAAGATACCATGGAGCTCCAGTAATGATTCTCAGAATCCTAGACTGTGCTCGCTGTACTATGTCGATGTTGCTTCTCGATGCGTTGCCCCATAGCTCGGAGCCATAGGTCCATATGGGTTTTAAAACGGAGTTATATAGTAGGACTTTGTACTCCAAGCTTAGGGGAGAGCGAACGTTTATAAGCCAGTGTAGATCCTTTGCTTTTAGTCTGAGGTGCGTCGTCTTGGCATCTATGTGTTTACGCCAGGTGAGCCGCTTGTCCAGATGAATACCTAAGTATGTTACGTTATCGGCTTGTGGGATGCGCGTGTGGTTCATTACCAAGGGCGGGCAGTTTTGTTTGTTTAGGGTAAATGTTACCTGTTTGCACTTTTCTTCGTTTACTCGTATGCGCCAGTCTGCAAGCCAATGTTCTACACAAATTAGATGGCGTGCTAGTTGCATCGTAGCTTTTACTGGGCATCTGGATCGACTTAGAATTGCAGTGTCATCAGCGAATGTGGATATCGTTAGCTGGTAGTTTGTTGGGATGTCCGCCGTGTATAGGGTGTATAGAATTGGGCCCAGAACACTTCCTTGAGGCACTCCGGCTTCTATAGTATAATCGTTTGAAGTGCTTAAACTGCATCTAACCGCGAACACTCTTTTATATAGGTAAGACTTTAGAAGCTTATGTATATTTTGAGGCAGCAGTTTGATTATTTTAAACATAAGTCCATCCAGCCATACTCTATCGAATGCTTGTGCAACGTCTAAGAATAAAGCTGTGCAATATTCACGATGTTCAAAGGCAGTGCAAATTTCTGTTGTGATGCGGTTAACCTGTTCGATGGCTCCGTGTTTTGCCCGAAAACCAAATTGGTGCGATGGGAGTGTGTTGTGTGTTTTGAGGTGGGGGCTTAGGAAGATATGGCAAACGACTAGGCATCCAGAAGATAAAAACAAACTTAATAGAGCAACAGACGAGCTCAAGAGAATTCTCAGGGCAGACAAAGATAACCGGCTACAATACTACCTTAGCAACCTCGGAACCTCCTTATCTACTAATTATTCTCTGTGGAAAGCGACTAAAAAATTGACGAACTCAACTATACACAAGCCGCCTATAAAAAGAAACAACAACACATGGGCGAGATCAAACAAAGAAAAAGCAGACACTCTTGCGGAACACTTTAAAACATCATTTACCAATGACATGGACAACGGCAACGCTGAGCTTCCAACACAAATCACCAACCCAAATTGTGCAATTAAAACTATAACAAAGGCAGAAATTAAATCTCACATAAAACAAATTAAAAACAAGAAAGCCCCCGGATATGACTTAATCGGAGGAAAAATTCTGAAAGAACTACCAGACGCCATAATCACCTATATTAGAAACCTGTTTAACGGAATCATTCGACTACAATACTTCCCCATAACTTGGAAGGTAGGCCAAATTAAAGCAATTCCAAAACCAAATAAAAACGCCAATACTGTAAGTTCGTACAGACCAATCACTTTATTACCTGTCCTCTCAAAAGTATTTGAAAAAGTCCTATTAAATAGAATCGAGCCAACCCTGACACAAAAAAATATAATACCTCCGCACCAATTCGGCTTTCGGAAGCAGCACTCGACCGTCCAACAGGTCCATCGAGTAATTAATAAAATAACAGAGGATTTTGACAAAAAGAAGTTTTGCTATGCTGTGTACCTGGACATTGCTAAAGCATTTGACAAGGTATGGCACAAAGGACTGCTGCATAAGCTAAGAAATATACTACCAGACAACTTATATACCATCCTACAAAGCTATATAACGGACAGATATTTCTATATCAAATATAACAATGAATGCTCAGACGTTATGCCAGTGACAGCGGGTGTTCCCCAAGGTAGTGTGCTTGGACCCATCTTATACCTGATTTACACCTCCGATATTCCAGCGCCAACTATCCCTGGATCAATGATTGCTACGTTCGCAGATGATACTGTATTAATGTCGTCAAGCGCGTGTGAAAAAACAGCTGCAAGTACCTTACAACAAATCATGACACAAACAGTATCCTGGTTCGAGAGATGGGGCATCGAGATAAATAAAGACAAAACTCAACAAGTAATATACACAAAACGACAACCCAAAAACCTCGCTATTAAAATCAACGACAATCAAATATTGCTACGCCCATATGCCAAGTACCTTGGACTAACCATTGACGCAAAACTGACATGGAAGCAGCACATCCTAAACAAACGAAATGAAATAAAAAACAAATTTCGACAACTTAACTGGCTAATAGGAAAACACTCAAAACTAAAATTACATTACAAAATTGCAATATACAAGGCGATAATAAAACCAATATGGACGTATGGAATAGAAATCTGGGGAACTGCCAGTAAATCTCACTTACAGCAAATTCAACGAACACAATCGAAAATGCTCAGAACAATGACAAATGCCGAATGGTATATTAGAAATGAAGATATCCATAAAGACTTAAACATAGAGACAGTCAACGAAACTATTAAAAAAAGCAGCAAAAAACACACAAATCAACTACTAAACCACCAAAACCCAAACCTGAGACAAATACCGATGAGAGAGCTGGAACCGAGAAGATTAAAACGAAAAACTCCAACAGAATTAAATTATTAGTAATTATTAGTAAACTATTAAAGTATTAGCGTATCCTTGCAATGGGAAGGGCCGCTACCTTTTTTTCCATTCTTCAACCATTACTCATTGTTATTCTTTAAGAAACAGAATGTAATTTAAAGGAAATTAAAAAAAAAAAAAAAAAAAAAAAAAAAAAAAGGTGGGGGCTGATGCGTAGTAGCAGAACTTTTTCAAATAACTTGGAGAGACAAGTAAGTAAGCTTATTGGCCTGTATGATGATGGCTGTGTTTTGTCTTTCCCGGGCTTAGGGATCATAATTATAACTGATTTCTTCCACTTTTGAGGGAAGTATCCAATTTTAGTAATTGCGTTGAAGAGCAAGCAGATTCTTAGGACTGCACACATTGGGAGCTCGATGATCATTTTCGGGGTTATTAAGTCGTAGCCAGGCGATTTTCCAGTCTTCAGTTGCTCTTTAATGACTTTCGTTATCTCGCTTGGCCGAAATTCTACCGGATCTTGTGGTGCTAAGTCAGATGCAGTTAAATGCGGGAGAGTAAATGAGTTAGTGGCTGGATTTGGTTGAAATACTTTTTTAAGATGATCAGCGAAGACTCTTGCTCTGTCCGTGTCACTGCGAGACCAGTTTTCGGTAGAATTACGGAGAGGTACAACCGTTTCTGTTGGTGCCTGTAGGTTCCTGCGGTTTTTCCACAACGAGTTCTTTGTGCCTGTGGGTGTGAGATTCTCGATGTACCTTAGTTGTGCGGCCGCTTCTTCTTTCTTAAGCGCGTTTGTAAGTCTGCGAGAAGCTGCTTTTAATCTACTCTTTGCGCCAGGTGATCTGTGCTCCTGCCACTCCCTTCGAAGTCGTCGTTTTTCAAGCACAAGCAGTTCAGTATCTCTACTTGTCTTGTTAAACTTTATACTGCATACATGATTGTCTTGTGGAGTTGACGCTTTTGCTGCTGCAACAAGTATTGATTCTATATCATCAGCAAACTGATCAATGTCTTGCTCGGTTTCCAGGGGGCTAGAAAGGCCGGTATGGGAACAAACATATTTTTTTGTACCTCGGTCCTGTTGCTTGTGAGCCTATGCGGTCGCTGGATGTGTTGTAGCTGGTACAAAAGATGAAATAGCACCGGACAGTGATCAGATGAGAGTTCTGGAAGTGCCTCAGCTGTAATCATTGATTGGGATATCCTTTTTGTGATGGCGATCAAATCTGGAAGCTTCATGGGATCTGCTGGCCAGTATGTAGGCGCTCCCGGGGAAACATAGTTTAGTTTGCGTTGCGGTTTGATGATTGCGTTGTACAGCTGTTTTCCTTTAGGGTTCTCTATCCGAGATCCCCAGTACATGTGCTTGGCATTCCAATCGCCAGCTGCAACAAACCTTTCACCAAACGAGTCAAAAAGTGTTGTGAATTTTTCCTCAGAGATTGTGAAGCGAGGTGGGCAATAGATAGCAGCCAGAGTGAGAGCACCGTTATGGCATTGGAGGTTTATAGAGGTACATTGTAAGCAGTCTTCTTGCCAATTGCCAAGGAAGTGGTGCTTAATTCGCAATCGTATTAGTATGCCAATGCCTCCATGGGCCTTGTCATCAGGGTGATTCGTAAAGTAAAATTTATATCCTGGTATTTGGAAGTTGTACTTTTCGGTAAGGTGAGTCTCTGGGAGTAGCATAACGTCAATGTTTCTGTCGGCTAAGAACTGAGCAAGTTCTGGCTTGTGCCGCGAAACGCCATTAGCATCCTGTTTTAGAAGAAACGAGCATATGCATAAGGATGTTTTGGTTCCTCATAAGCTATTGCATAGTTTCTTGCATGAAGGTCATGAAGTCATTCATGCTTTGCTGCATCGAAAGCATAATCGCTTCAAAGCCAATTGGCTGCTGTTGCATGTTCTGTGTGGTTGTTTGTTTATTTGTGTTTATTTGGTTAATTTTATGCTGGACGCTGGAGGTGACTGCTGTTGGTACTTGGATCCCTGATTTTAGTACACTTGCAAAGGAAGAATTTGCCATTGTTCGGTGGCTGGCAGACGAAGGGATGTTAGTCGGTTCCATTACTTTGTGAACTGTTGGTGTGATACGATCACGAGCTAAATCCACTCGTTTGTTTAGGCGACTCTTGAGTTCCTTGTAAACAATGCATCCTCGCCAGTTGGCTGTGTGTTTTTCGCCACAGTTGCTGCATAACTTAATTGAGCTGTCGTTTTTATTCTTAGGACAGTTTACAGTACTGTGCGCATCGCTGCAAACGACGCAGATGGATTTTAGGGTGCAGTACGCTTTGGTGTGGCCATATTCTTGGCAGTTGGTGCACTGCACAGGTTGCCTGCGCTTGTGTGGCTCTACTACGGTTATTCTTCGGTGCAGTATATACTGTAGCTTATATATAGGATGTACTTCATTTTTGTTGTTTTTCTGACTCGATGGCTCCAGTTCGACTTTAAAGAGTGGCTGCGGCTCTTTGTTCCTGTTGAGAATGTTGATCACCGTTTTGGCGTTGAAGTTCTTCTCCTTTAGTGCCGCGATAATTTCGGATGAGGTCACGGATGACTCTATTCCTTTGATGACAACCTGCAATCCTTTGGCACTTTTCCGCTGGTAGGTATAGTAACTCTTCCCAGCTTCGTCCAGGTACTTGGTCACTGATCGATGGCTAGACTCATCCTGAGTCTGCACTTTCGTTTCTTGTATGTTGCCCTTAGTAAGAGGTATAACATGGAACTTGTTCTCTCCAATAATTGCAACTAGTTTGTTAACCAGCGCATTTGAGGTTTTCTCACGTATATATATTGGTGGCGGCTTTATCTTCTTCTGCTCCTGTTCCTGCACTTCACAGTCATCCAGTAGTGCAAACCTATTTGAACTTGAGTCATTGGCAGCGTTGGCGCGATTTATTTTCGGCTGATTACCAGCCTGCTTGTGGCTTATGGCTATATCAAATGAATAAATGTTGAATTCAGTTGCAATAGCTTGGAAAACAAAAAAGTTTCCCATACAAAGACTTGTTTTCATATCGGTCGTTTGTATGGCAGCTATATGAAATAGTGGTCCGATCCGACCGATTCTTAAACTTGATCTGCGTGCAACAAAAATAATGATCTGGTAAAATTTTCCAAACGCTAGCTATAATATTACTGTCTATTTTTTGCATAGAAACAGACGGACAGACGGACAGACGGACATGGCTATATCGACTCGGCTGTTGATGCTGATCAAGAATATATGTACTTTGTGGTAATGCGTTACACATTTCTGGACAAAATTATAATACCCTTTTTCAAGGGTATAAAAATTCAAAAAGGAGTATAACCTTTGCAAAATCCGTGAAATGAAATGTTCTGGTACATTTTTTACAGTATAATAAAAGATTTCTAATCATTATGATATTGTGTGTTTATTGACCTAAATAAACATAAATTATTTTTAGTTAGATACAATGTACATGATTTTAAATGATGTTGTAAAAGGGGGGAGGGGGCATACAAAATTTCAGAGCTCCTCACCCCACTCAGAAGTGTTTCTCCTGCCCTGCACTTGATTGTACGAGGCTTAACCTTCTTAGGTTCCTCTTTAGGTGACTTTCCCGGTTGTATATTTTCACTAGTAGAATTTGCCAGCACCTCAAATCTGTTGGTGTTTGATGGTGCTTTTTAAGTGAGCATGTCATTATTGTAGCGTGTAATTTTTGACTTGTCTCTTTCGCTTTCGCTTTCGATTTGTTTATTTGTCTTTTATTAATGACCATTCACTTCACTAAAATCAAGGTCGATGAAAACACGTCACGCGTCAGCATACGAATGGCAATTGATTTTGAGTTAATAAATTTGATCGGGAGTTTCAGGGTTTTCCCTTGTCTCCATGTTTATGGACGAAATATGAGTCCTAGAATTTTGTTTTTAAGAATTGTTTTTTTGGGGTGCCGAAACTTGAGTGTTCATCTGGTTAATTATGGGGACGTGCCAGTGGACGCTTATGTTTATGTCTGATCGGGCATGAGAATGTTGATGACCGATTGCACTTAGGGTGCGTGATTAAATATGTTGATCTAGTATTACTTTGTGTGATACAATTACAATGGGTTAAAAGAAATGTATTGGACAATGGGATCAATGGAGATTTTGATATGTCACTATATTATATTTATTTATGGACTCCAATACCTTGCCTTGTTTTACTTCTTTTCATTCTATTTTGGAAGTTCCTTCCTGAGGCGTTAATTTTTGTTGGTGTGCCGATCTCCTGAGGCACCTGGGTCCGCAACACTGGCTTTTCTTTCTTGGTTTTTTTTCCAAAGCTGGCCGTTCTGCAGAAGGCCCGTCTAGGGCCTTTGTGTATAAAGCCGTCACAAATAAAAAGTGTGAAACATTGTAAAAGCGCATTGGAAGCGTGGAACAAATAAAATGACGACCGAGTTATCGGTGACGCCACAATCATGCCATCACCTCCCCCGAAACCCTCAGGGCAACTACCCGGATGTAGAATATTCAATCCGGAACATTCGATCGGAGCCAGAACAACAATCCGCCGACTCAGGATTATAATGAAGTACATACCGACTGACCAAGGGGTTTCGAAACGTCATAATTTTGTATTGTAGGCTACATGCTTACAATTTATGAAAATACACTTCACTTTATTTTAAACTTTTTTTTCTTCTTCGGAAATACATAATTTCCGAATCTTGACCACTACAAAACTCCCGCGCCCGTCTTATTTAATTGTTTAAACAATTGTTGTTTTTGAAATGCGTTAAAATTATAGCATTGGACGAATGTTTTTGGTTTCCTGATGATTAACGGTTCCTGTTGAAATGATTTTTGTTGTCAAGTTTAAGTAACTCATTCGAGAACTTTGTTGTTGCCGTGCCTAAACTCACATTGCTCGAATAAGGCGAAAGAAGGAAGGCATGTTATGAATACTTAGAAAGAAATGAATAGAGGCAAATTGAATGTCGCCTGTTTGTCGTGTGGTCATCCTGGTCACATTTCGACAAATTGTAAAGTGAGGGAGAACTCGACTATACCAGAAGAAGATAAGCCCTTAACAAAAAAAAATTCTAAATGTTGTGTTTGGAGAGTGGCCAAACTGTCCACTTTTGGTGCCAAATAGGCAGAGAGGCGTTGGACACGGCGCAGGATAAGGAATAAAGATATCCGATGCAAAAGGAGATTTGATTCTCTGCGTGCCAATGATACATGGTCATTGGTAGACTTACCTAAAGGAGAAATGTACATGCATCAGATGGATGTGGCGTCCGCATACCTGATTATGGTAATTATGAAGAAACCGAAAAGATTTGTGGATAGGAGCTGTCCTGAGTGCATTTTGAATATCCAAAAGTCATTGTTTAAGTGTACGGTCTCAAACAAAGCGGCCATAGCTGGAACGAGAGGTTGGACGAGGTACTTTAGGGATTTGGTTTTTATACCCTGTACCCATTAAAAATGGGTTAAAAGGGTGCAAATGTATGTAACAGGCAGAAGGAAGCATCTCCGACCCCATAAAGTATATATATTCTTGATCAGCATCAACAGCCGAGTCGATATAGCCATGTTCGTCTGTCCGTCCGTCTGTCCGTCTGTCTGTCCGTATCAACGCCTAGATCTCAGAAACTACAAGAACTACAGACTTGTGCCATATATCGTTGGATAGGTAATTACCATACGCAGTACAAGTTTGTTGTGTTATTTTGATATCACCCCCCGCTCCCCCGCAAACCGCAAAAAACTGCCACGACCACGCTCCCCCGCAAACCGCAAAAAACTGCTACGCCCACAATTATTAACCTAATGCTATGCAATTCGGCATATGCGTTGGTGCTTATAAAAGCTATCTAATTTTTAAATTTGAACCAAACGACCGATATGAAAACAAATCTTTGTATGGGAAACTTTTTTGTTTTCCAAGCTATGGCAACTAAATTCAACATTTATTTATTTGACATAGCTATACATAATTTGTAAAAGTTTGATCCGGATCGGATCACTATATCATATAGCTGCCATACAAACGACCGATATGAAAACAAGTCTTTGTATGGAAAACTTTTTTTGTTTTCCTAGCTTTTGCAACCGAATGCAACATTTATTCATTTGACATAGCTATACACGATTTGTGAAAGTTTGGTCCGGATCGGACCACTATATCATATAGCTACCATGCAAACGACCGATATGAAAACAAGGCTTTGTATGGACAACTTTTTTGTTTTCAAGGGTATACCATCTTCGGCAAGCCGAAGATAACTTTTCTCACTTGTTTTTCTCTGCATTGTGAACCTTGCATATATAGGTACACGAAAGGTTCGATAATATATTATTAATATATTAAAAATTTAATAGATTATTAATATATTAATTATTTAATATATTATTAATATATTAATAAATTAATATATTTTTAAATGTGAAGTGAAGTGTATAATTTAATATATTATTAATGTATTATAATTATAATATATTGGAATTATTGCTCTTAAACTCAGCACTTGAAATAATTGTAGTCGGTCGGATCTTAATGATTTCTTAGAATTTTATTTAACTCCTCCGTTTTAAATTCCTACTTGTGAAATTATTATATTCAATTCTGTTATTTGGTGTTCGAAGTGGTTCTTGTTGTAAGGATAGAATTATTTTTTCTTTTTGTTTTATACAGCATTTTGAAATAATTATAATTATTGCAAAGACTAAGAAGAATATATAGCCACTCTGTCCGTAAGAGAATAATTTTTGAGATCCTGTGTTTTATGTTTTATTTTGTTTTATTTTTTAATATTCACAGTCTCTGGTGATCATAGAATGGTTAATATTTTGAGTCGTTCGGCTTTTATTGGAGTCATTTGAATTATTGGTATTCCTGGTTATAGTTGTTTCTTTGTTTGTAAATTCCTCGATATATATTTTTATTTTTCCATTCCAAAAATGTATAAAATATGTTTTATATTGCCGCTGAAGTCGTTTAGTAGTTTTAAACCATTGTCAATTATTTCTACCTTTTTTATGTGTTCTGCATTACTTTAATTACACAGCGCTTCTTTTTCCTGAGCTAGTTTAAAGATATATTTAGTTGGATTTAAATTAACAGTTTTTCGCGTCTTACAAATTTTAATATAATTTGAGGTTTTACAATCATTTTGTATTTTAAGCATGAATTTTTTGGATACAAAGAATTCGTTACTTGCTAAGTTAACGATGAATTTCTTTCTTATAACAGGTTTTATCAGTATTGGTGAATTTATTATATGGAGTACTTCGTGTGATGAAGGTTCAACCAAGACTAAGACAATGTTGCGTCATGAAAGGCGCTCACAAATATTTATATAAGTGTGACTTATACTTATACAAATGTGTAGAATCAATGAAGAGTGCGTATAAGAGTGCATTGCCAAATAGCAATATGTATATTTCTCACACTCCTTCTCAACGCAATTATACAAATTTTTGATCTACTTTATACCTAAAGTACATGTGAATTTCATATGCTTAACTTTACACAAAGTTTTAGTTAGGATATCAGCTATCATATTATCAGTAGGTACGTAGTTAATTTCCACAAATTTATTCTTAACCATTTCCCATACATGGTGATATTTGATGTCAATGTGTTTTCTGCGTGCATGGAATTTCGAGTCCTTAGCTAGACACTGTGCACTGTGATTATCGCTGTTGATTTGTGTGGCGTAGCCGTCACCATATCCCATATCACGCATCACCTTGTGTATGTATGTTGCTTCTTTTGCAGCCATCAATAGTGCAACGTACTCCGCCTCAGTGCTGCTCAAGGCTACCACACCTTGTTTCTTGCTTTCCCATGAAAATGCTACCCGACTGCGATGAAGGTCGAGCCACTGAAAAATTTTCGGTCCGCGCTGTCTCCAGCCCAATCAGCATCGATATTATAATTTTGTCCAGATATGTGTAACGCATTGAAGGAAGCATCTCCGACCCCACAAAGTATATATATTCTTGATCAGCATCAACAGCCGAGTCGATATAGCCATGTCCGTCTGACCGTCTGTCCGTCCGTCCGTCTGTCCGTCTGCTTCTATGCAAAAAATAGACAGTAGTTTTAAAGCTAGCGTTTTGAAATTTTTACCAGATCATTATTTTTGTTGAACGCAGATCAAGTTTAAAAATCGGTCGGATCGGACCACTATATCATATAGCTGTCCTACAAACGATCGATATGAAAACAAGTCTTTGTATGGAAAACTTTTTTGTTTTCCAAGCTATTGCAACCGAATTCAACATTTATTTATTTGACATAACCATACATAATTTGCGAAAGTTTGATCTGGATCGGATCAGTATATCATATAGCTGCCATACAAACGACCGATATGAAAACAAGTCTTTGTATGGAAAACTTGTTTGTTCTCCGAGCTATTGCAACTGAATTCAACACTTATTCATTTGACATAGCCATACATGATTTGCGAAAGTTTGATCCGGATCGGATCAGTATATCATATAGCTGCCATACAAACGACCGATATGAAAACAAGTCTTTGTATGGAAAACTTTTTTGTTTTCAAGGGTATACCATCTTCGGCAAGCCGAAGATAACTTTTTCACTTGTTTAATACTGTAGTTAGGTTATAATTCGGCACTGCCCCTCAAGTACCTCAGTATTCGTTTGGCAGCTGCCTCGTGCTCCTGATGTGGATCTGCATTCTTATGTGCAAGTTTTACAACTGAGTGAAGTATATCCGGCCGTGTTGTTATTGCCAGATACATTAGGAAGCCTATCAGTGATTGATAGCTCGTTTGGTCTACACGCATGCGATCGCGATCGCTGTTATTTGAAATCCTGCTTCGAGTGGTATAACTTTAGATTTGCAGTTTTGCATACCATACTCACGAAGAAGATTTTCAATATATGGCTTATGGCCAACATTTATGTTGCCTGTCTCGCCTTCACGATTTGTTCCCATTCCAAGAAAGTTGTTTAACTGACCGCCATCAGTGACGTCGAATTTGTCTTCACCAATACAGAATTTAGCTTCTCTTTCCACCCACGCCCACTCTGCTTTAAGCCGTACAAAGATTTGTTACAAAGATTTCAGCTTTAACACACACTCAGGGACCTTCTGGTCAACAAATCCCTCTGTTTGCCGCAAGTAAGTTAACACTGTTAATGAGTAGATTTAAGTCAATATATGTAAGTCCGGGGTTGTTACCCTAACATTTTACATGCACATTCAGCATAAACGCCTGTAGCGGCCGTGTCTGGTTCTCATTGGTCTTCCCAGTATAGAGAGATATGCTGTTTTTGCTTTTTTTTTTTTTTTTTTAAAATATCAAAATTGTATTTATTTACATTGCAGTCCCCTGTTACTGTGTGTAGTAACTTATACTGCAGAGTATCATCATAAGGGAGTCTGGCGGCATGAATTAATTTTATCAATTAACTTATATATCTTCTCGGCAGCTCTGTTGGGTGAATGTGCAGGAGCCTCCTTCTCGCCCTCAGTCCCAATACACGTCTCCTCATCAAGAGTTTTCGAGCCAACTGGTTTGGGTGGATTCCCAATTTATTTACGTACGCGGTTGCTTGTTTGTTTATGACATCGCCAATCCTTGGTACCTTCAGCTCTTTTTCAATGTCTTTGTTGCGGATGTACCAAGCCGCTCCAGATAGTTTACGCAAGATTTGCGACTGAGCCACACGAATTTTGTTGAAGTGCGACTTTGCGGCGATGGCATACACTTGGATGCCTTATTTCCAAATAGGAGCCAAGACAACCTTATAAATTTTGGCCTTGTTGGAAACTGAAAGTTTGTTTCCAGGCCTAAGGAGCCAAGCCATGCTGTTCGACTTTGTTTTGAGCCGCCGAGTTACATCCGTTACATGGCATTAAAATGTAAGTCGCTTATCCGGAGTGACACCGATGTATTTGTGGGCGTTCGATTGTGTGAGGAGCTCTCCATGCAGAAACACACCAGGTGATGTGTCTTTTCTCAGGGTGTACGTCACGGAAACACACTTTTCCGGATTGAATGGAATGTTCCAGCGTAGGGCCCAGTTCTCAAATTTTTTTAGATAAAGCTGAAGCGTATCAGTGGCTGTATAGACGCAAGTATCTCTGGCCAGGACTGCAGTGTCATTAGCAAAAGTGGCAACTAGCAGGTCATTGGGATCTGTAAGCGACATGTTGTCAGCTGAGGGCATGTCGTGCGTATACAGGCTATATAGTGTTGGACCTAACACACTTCCCTGGGGTACACCTGCTCTGACTCTTTTTGTTTGGGAGGACAGTCCGTCCTGTACTACTTTAAAGGATCGCTCGTGGAGGAAGCTTTTTATTATTAAAAAGGGCTGAGGATTTGGCAGGCTCTTAAGCTTGTGCAGAAGTCCTTCATGCCACACTCTGTCGAAAGCCTGCTGGATGTCCAGAAAAGCTCCAACGACGTACTCCTTTCCATGGAAACCTTCCAGTATAAAGTTCACTACGCGGTGTAGCTGTTCAGGTGTGCCATGCCTGAGTCTAAAACCAAACTGAAACTTCGGAATAGCTTTCTGGACCTTTCGGGACTCGAGCAATCTTCTCAGGATGCACCTCTCAAGTAATTTGCCAAATGCTGGAAACAGGCTTATTGGGCGATAGGAGTCTACTTCCTCTGCTGGCTTCCCACTTTTATGGAGCATAATGATATTCGCCTTCTTCCAGGCGCTTGGGTAGTGTCCCAGTCGAAGAGCAGAGTTAAAAATCAGTACAAGGAATAACAAAGCTCTGTGGGGCATCAGCTTAATGGAGCGGTTGTCGATGTCATCCGCACCAAGAGCCTTGTTATTGCTAAGGGATTTTATATCATCTTCCAATTCCGTGAGTTTAATAGGCTTTAAAGGAAGAGCCATCTGCAATGGGGCTTCTAGGGATTCAGCAACCAGTTGTACTCGTCTTGGCGATGCAGTCTCGAACGGCTGGAATCTTTCCTCCAGGTTTCTGGCAAACGCTTCAGCTCTGTCCTGAGGTGATTTTGCCCAAGTGCCATCTGGGTTACGAACTGGAAACTTTGGAGCAACTTGTCTCTTGAATCTCTTCGTGAGCTTCCAGAGCGCGAATTATGAGTTTTCATCGGCAGTGGCTTTCCCGAGGAACGCGTCAGTTGCTTCTCTTTTCAGGTTGGCCAGTACTTTTCTCACCCGATTTGATATCCTTCGGTACAGTCTGTCAATTATTGGATCATTGGTCCTGATGAACTCACGCCGGAGACGTTTCTTGAGAGTTAAAAGTCCTACTGCTTCCGGAGATAGAGCGATGCTGCTACGCACATTGCGTAGGTGAACTGCGCCGCCAGGAGCTGCAATTTGAGCTGCATCTTTGATCTTCTTCATAAAAGTTTCAACCGCTTTCTCGATATCGTCCGCTGTAGTTATCTCTGTATTGAGGTTAAAGGCATTGTTAAGTTCGTACTGAAACAGCCTTATATTCGCACCAGGTGGAACGAGCATCCTAATAGGGGCGGTACTATGAGGTGACGTTGTTAGTGAAGCGATCAGCGGCAAGTTATCAGAAGGTAGGTCATATTCTTCGCGTACTGATAGTTAGCTATACCTTTGTACAAGAAGAAGTTGATACATGAAGGTACATTCCTCGTGTTTTACGGGTAGTGAGTGGGTCTGCCTGTAGCCAAAACTTGAGTTGAGGTGCCGGAAATAACATCGTGAAGTGCTGAGCCTCGAGCATTCGCTCTTATACTACCCCAGAGTACCTTCAATAATAAACTTTTGACCATGTTGACCAAGGAGATTATCAAACTCAGAGGAATTCCAAGGCAAGCTGACACCGTAATTTCGCCCAAATTAGTGGAAATTTTTACCGTCGCCATTTGTAGGTGATTCGTTGTGATCGAATGCAGGTGATAGTGCACTAATCCCTGCCGGATTAGGATACAAGCTACTCCTCTGGGGCGACCTCCTGGGTGATCTGCTCCATAGCAGCTGTAACCTATCATATTGAGGTAGGATCCGTCGTGTAGGAGTGTCTCTGAAATAAGCATAACATCAATTTCGTGCTTGCTGAGAAACACCTTAAGCTCATTAGCATTTGGGATAATTCTACGAGCGTTCCAGGCTCCGAGGCGCAGTTCACAAGCCATTAATTGCGCTGCGTCAACGACTTAGAACCTCTGAGTTCTTTGATCTCCTCAAATAGCTCAGCGATGGTTTTTTGAAGACCAGCAATGGTCTGCTGCATTGAGATGATGACTTGTGCGAGGGTGCCATCAATTACCGTTTGGCTAGGATGTTGAGGTTCACCTGCGTTTGTTGCAGGAGCAAACGCAGCATTCGGAAAAGTCTGGAACCTTGCGTTTGAGAAAGCATTTCGCTGTTGGGAGTATTTTCCGTCAGGTCGTGTGCTCTGTTGTCCTGTTCTAGTCGCATCTGCATACGATAGACCCTGACGCACGATTGAGGTTGGAATAGCTTGTTGCTTGATGTTGCGCATGGGCTGTGGGTATTCTACGCGGGTCATGGGAGTAATGTTGATCCCTGTTTTTTGGCTTTTGAGCCTCTGGACGTAAATTCTGCAGCCCTTGTAAGTTGCCTCATGTTTTCCTTGGCAATTAACGCACTCCAGGTCATCATAGGTCTTTGCCTGGCATTGACTGGAACCAGTCCAATGAGGCAAACTGCATCTACCACATCTGGGCTCTTTGGTGCAATAGTTTTTGGTGTGATCAAAGCCAAAACATCGGTAACATTGACGCATATCAACATTTTTTCTCGGAAGTTCCACTCTGACTCTTCGACGGCCAACTTTATTTATTTTTAGAGTTTCTCTGTTATTAATAGCCCTTTTAATATCAATAAACCAAACGTTCTGGCCAGAAGCCTTGCCTGGATCCGGAGCAGAGGAGTCAACATTCTGTGACTTCACCTTTGGATTATAGGCGTTAAGTACAGCATGACCTTGGGAGGTGAACGCATTTAAAATTTGCTTGACTGGGGTAGAAGCAGCCAAGTTGCACACCACAACCCTGTAGGCTCTGTCTTCTGGGAGGCAGAAGTGAGTGTATTGGAGATTTACTGATGATAGCTTTTTAGTGATAGCTCTGTGGGCATCAGAGTCACGGGGGTATATGCGCAAGTTGCCATTACGCGCGATCTTGAGTTCATATGATTCAGATGATATCGCCGAGTCAAGAAGCCTTTCTAAGGCAGGTACGTCGCTGACAGCAAGTACTGTTATTTGACTAGGTTTTGGTGACTTCTTTATCACTGGAGTTTGAGCTTGTCGAGATTCTTCCTCTGCAACGGTTTCGACCTGGAGAATGTCCATGCTATTTTCGCCTTTTTGACAGTCATCATGGTTTGCAAGAGCAGCAAATCTATTTAAAGCTAGATGGTTTCGATTATGTTCGATTATATGCGCTCTTTTTTTTTAACTTTTCGGTGAGGTTGGTAGGCTTCTCTTCTTGGAAGGAACTTTTTGCCAAGAGACTGAAGCATGCTGAATGTGAGCGTATTACTATTTTTTTCAATTTGCGGTAATAGGCGACTATTTCCAACTGTTTTCTGGTTAAGATTGTTTAATTGGCTTGGGCTGCTAACCATAAGAAGATCCCTGCCAGTTGTGCTAGGCGGGGGCATGCTCTGAAAGGAGCGTGCTGTAGGTGGAACTTCTTGGAAGCTATCAGCACCTAAAACGACTTCCGACATCTCCGATTCGAATCGACCATACTTCTCTTGAAGCACCTCTTTTTTTTTTTAATTCCTCAATGAAATATAACTTGATTATTTTGTCAAAAACTTATTTTTTTCTTTTTTTGTCGGAAAATATTTAATGAAAATAAAATTAAACTGATCTCTTTCTCAATGATGATTCGCTGTTTTTGCTAGTGTCAGCACTTTGCTGGAAGAGCGGTCGGCTTGCCGGCCGCGAATAGCTTCTGTAAAATAGAATAAGTTTTCAGTTAGATTTCAAGAATAATAAAGAGCAGTTGCTCATGAATCCGACTCCAGCTCAAGCTGCATTAATTAAATTGGTTGTCTAGCCTTAAGGGCAGATAATAACAGAGAAAGTTCTCTCACCGTAAACTGATCATACTCAGGAACGGCGCTGCGGAACGGCCAGCGCACCACCCCTACCGAGCTGAGAAGCCGGCTACGTCGACGATTACGTCATCCCCGGAAAAGAAGATCTCCGACACTCACAGCCCTAGCAGAGCAGTCGATTACATCGGCGCTGAAGTACCCACCCCCTTTTTCCACGGACTGCGTTGAGGGACAACCTCAGGGCAGTAATTATAACATAATTTGTACACCAAATCTCTCAGTTCACTGTTGAGATAAGCAGAAGAAACATCCATTTGATGGACATACATACCATGCTCAACTGCCAGAGCAATCACCAGCCTGATCGTAGAATACTTCGCCACTGGTGAGAAAGTTTCAGCCTTTGGCCACTAAACGGGATTTGAATTTATCCGCATCGCCATTTTTGTCACGCTTGACGGCGAACACCCAATAGCCTTCTCTCCTTTCGATAAGTCAGTCAACGTCCACGTTTTGTTGGCTTGTAGACTTGGTATCTCCTTCTGCGTCGATGCTTGCCAAAATTGGGCATGATGAGAATTCAAAGCTGCATTCACAGTTCCAGGCACTGATACATCATCAGTAGTCAAAACATTGAGTATGTTATACTGCTTGCGAGGGCGTCCGGGTTGCCCAGTGTAGATAAGCTTTGGTCGTCCAGGTCCTCTCTTCCCGCAATCATCAGCTGCGTCGACTTCCAAATCTCCTTTTCCAATTTTAGCTGCTTCTTGCTCCTGTTCATGATGATTCATACCGTCCTGTGACACATCTTTAACATTGTCGTCTATGTTACACGCAGAATTAGACCCGTCGATCACCAGCGTGACTTCAGTACTGGTTGTTGAGCCCTGATCTCTCACATTGTCGTCTGTAAGGGAATCTTCAATAAATATAACATCTCGTGCCTCTGTTACCTTCCTTGTTTTTGGGTCAAACATACGATATGCCTTTGCTGTTGCAGAATAGCCAATCAACACTCGCTGCCCACCTTTAGGTTAAAACTTCTTGCTGTGCGTCTTGTTAAGTACGATAGCTCTACTATCAAATAAATATTGATTTACGCCTGGTTTCTTGCCATTCCATAACTCGTAAGGTGTCATATCAGTCAACGTCGAAGTCTCAGAGCGGTTGCGCAGATATGCAGCTGTATTTATGGCCTCTGCCCAAAATCTCTCGTCGAGATCAGCATGAATCAGCATGCTGCGTGCCATCTTCACCAACGTACGGTTCGCTCGTTTTGCCACACCATTTTGCTGCGGTGTATGAGGCACAGTAAGCTGCCTCCTTATACCATTGCTGTTTAGAAATTGTTGAAATACGCTACTCAAATACTCGCGCCCGTTGTCACTTCGCAGACACTTTATTTTTTCTACCAGTTGATGTTTCCGCAATTGCTTTAAATTCTTTGAACTTATCAAAAATTTCACTTCGCGTCTTCAAAAAGCAAACAAAAACGTAACGCGACTTATCGTCAATAAAAGTTGCAAAGTAACGAGCACCGCCAACCGAACTCTTATGCATTGGTCCACTAATGTCTGTATGGATGAGATCTAATACGTCCTTTGCCCCAATATAAGACTGCTTAGGAAATTGCTTCTCACTTATTTTGCATTTTGCGCAAGTATCACACACATAGTTTAGCATATTTATACATTGTTCGGATGTTAAGCCATGAACCGTATGGTTTTTCATCATTTTATTTATACTGGCGAAATTTAAATGGCCAAAGCGATAGTTTTTATCAGTTTGTGCGCTGAAACATATTTGTTCGCTCGTTTCAAACAAAAAAAAATAGTTTTGCTTCTTTGCAACACAAACAACATCGCCCGTGCGATTTTCTATGCGTGCACAGTCATTCGAAATATTCACTGTGAATCCCTTCTTCACCACTTTCGCCACAGAAAAAAAATTACATTGAGTGTTTTCAACCAGAAATACATCGGTCAAATCAATTGTACTATATTTCCACTGTAAACGCACTGTTCCGATACCGATCGCTTCAATACAATTTTGTCCGGCCAACACAATTCTTTCTTTGCACTGTTTGATGTGTATAAAAAGCGATTTATCGTTACACAAATGTGCAGTCGCACCACTGTCCAAGCACCAAATATTCTTCGAAAAACTTTAGTTGTGGTTCGTAGCAGCATACACAGAATATGACTTCTTATTATCACTCTCTTCATTATTTCTCTTTTCGTTTGTTTTCTTTGAACTTTTACAGTTAGCCGCTATGTGCCCTTGACGACCACAACACAAGCACACTCGCTGCTTAAAGTTTTTATTTTGCGAGACTATACTTTTCTCACGTCGCGACGAAAACATTTTCTGCGATCCGCTATGTTGTGTATCTATATTTCGGCGCTCACTCTCTTTGAGTAATTTGATTTTTACGTAGGCAACGTAGGTAACGAATCACGGGATTCAATGGCAGCTACAAAATTGTCAAAAGATTCCGGTAAACTAGACAATAGCAATATGCACAGACACTCATCGGCCAATGTAAAATCCATTTCAGACAGTTTTTCAATTAAGTCTGAAAATTTAGCTATGTGCGATGCCATATTTTCTGAGTCCGTCCATTTTATTTATAACAGTTGTCTCAGCAAGTGAACACGACGCGCGGGACCTGCGGGCATATGGATTTTTTTTTATTTTTTTCCAAGCACTTGCATAAGTTACGCAATTCTTGACATTGTTTATTTGTGATGCCTTCTCATCTTCGGCATCAAAATCTAATTTTTTCTCGGGACTATAACTTTCAAGTTTTACTTTTAGTCCTCACACGTAGCCCCACAACTCGGAATGTATGGACACGCTTTTCATTTGCACGACCCACGCACCATAATTATTGTCATCCAATTTCTCTATCGAGTTAATTATTGAATTCATTGTCACAAACAAGAAAGTTCAGAATATTTGCTATTCATTTTCTTGACTAATTCGATATAATAACTCCGCGCACAATTGAATTTATTGAGCTCCCTGGGCCCATAACCTGATGAATTTATAATATGGAGTTCTTCATGTAATGAAGGTTCAACTAAGACTAAGGCAATGTTGCGTCATGAAAGGCGCTCACAAATATTTATATAAGTGTGACTTATACTTATACAAATGTGTAGAAACAATGAAGAGTGCGTATAAAATTGCGTTGCCAATTAGCAATATGTATATTTCTCACAAGTATATTATTACATTTCTTCAACAGATGAATTTATAATATTACTATTTTTGAATATTTTTAAATTATTCAAAAGACTTCATCTATTTCTAAATCGTTTTAAAGTTAAGTGTTTTTTTATTTGCCCATTGCCCATCTGACTTGGTTTTGTTAGTTAAAAGCTATCTCTTTATTAAAATGATCATCTTTTCTGATGGAATTTGACAACATGTTTAAAATCAAGGTTAAGTTATTTTTTCTATTTTGAATAAGGAAATACCTGATAAGATAGATCGTAGATAAGTAAATTTAAACTCTAAAGTTTTTTTGTGGGCATGGGATTGATACCCATAAGCGGACAACTGATGTGTGTGATAGGCATTATAATTTTTTTTATTATTATTAGAAATTTTTTTTTGTACTTTTATTATTTATTTATATATTTTTGTTCATTATTGTAAATCGGACTGATACGACATAAGTTCCCTAAATGGACTTAAGTGCTTTTGATGTTACTTTTATGGACGACTCCACCTGCTTCTGTGATAATGGTTGTGCTTCTATTTCCCTCACTATTTCTTTTTTATAACGACGGGATAGTTTCGACCCTAATCTGGTGCTTTGCTTAACAAACATTCTTGCTCTGGAACATATGACTTAATTTCTTTTCGTACTTTGTTGTTGTTGTTTTTTCAAGTCTTGTTGTTGTTTCAGATTAAGTCCCTCTATATTATATTGTCCACATTTTCGTTCTGTTCTGGGTCGGTGGTAACGTTTCTGTCAAAAAATATTTTAAGAGGTCTTTGCTTTGTCATAGAATATATTGTGTAGTTATATTCGTATACGGCAGTATCTCTTTAAATGTTCGATGGTGTTGTTTTGATTTGTGACCTGGTAATATTTCAAATAGGGTAGAGTGGAACCTTTCGATTTGGCTATTAACAGAGCTTTTATTTGGAGGAGCCTTACAAAATTTCTATGCCTAATTGCTCAATTTTTTTTCAGAATCTGGAGAATATGTCAATGTGAATGATATGTCCTAGGTATTCCGGTACGGGTTTTTTTTTAGTTTTGGATTACGCGGATTCCTATCGTACATCTGTTTTACAAACTTGGAATTTTTGTTTCATTTAAGGCAAAAAATATTTTTGCTGAAATTTTTTTTTTTGTTTTCTTCAGCATTGTTTCTATTTTTTTTTGTTAGATCTTTTAACTTTGATTATGTAAATCTTATTTTTAGTGAGGAGAAATGATAAGGATATAATTTTTGTATTTGCCCCATTAGGTCTTCTAAATGCCGTTCATAACCGACGGACTTAAGAAGTTTTTCAGTATTTCGATTAAAACATAGTCAGAAAGTTTGGTTTACAAATTTCATGCCTGTGGAATGTTGGGAACTGTTTAATATTCGTGGGAGAGAGCGTTTCTTACTTCAGATGACGGGGTTCCAAAGGTCATGTAGGAAGATGATCTGGATAAAAACCAATATTGTGCAGGCAAATGATCCCGCTATAACGACGTTGTGATGGCGAAATTCCGTGGTGTAAAAAAGGTTTGTGGTGCCCAATAAATCACAATATACGATAACGTTGGCGGTGCAGGTTAAGTCTTCTTTATTGCAATAGGCTGATGATTGGCATTTTTTGGATAATACAAGTCATCGTCCGCTAGGGGCGGAGCAGAAAAAATGCCGACAATGATCGATAAAAACCCTATGAAAATTATATTGGAGCAATATTGGAACAGTTGCTAATGAACCAATAAGTTTTACCTGAACATTCCGCCCTCCTTGCAATTTAATTGCAATGTTGATCGGGTTGGAAGGGGGCATCTGGAAAAAATGGCTGTCGCGATCCGTGACCGCAGGGCATTTGGTCAACACAGCTGCATATCGGGCTTGGGACATTTTTAGTAAATTTTGTACATTTGAGTAAATTTGGACGGAATCGGTTTCTGGACCAAATAGAGCACGGACTCCCTCTTTGGTGCTCTTGCTGAACTGCTAACGACTATGGCCGGACTGTACCGTAGAGTGAGTCTGCTCGAGGAAGATGCAGACAACTCACTGTTTGGTCTGGGGCTCGTCGGAAAGCTCGACGCATCGGAAAATTTCACCATTTCATTGCTTCCTATAGGCATAGTAGGCTCCAAACGGAGATAGATGAGGGGACACATAGACACAAAAACGAGAGCTCAAAGCAGATACTATCGTAGTCTCGCTTTTTTTAGGATAATCGTACATTTTTAATTTTTTAATTTAAGATAAACGTACTTATCTGAGATTTCTGATATACTATATTTCCTCCGGTCGAAGGTGGAATTTTCGTGGGAGGGAGTGTTGCTTGCTCCAGATGATGAGGTTCCAAAGGTTAGATAAGAAGGTGATCCGGATAAAAGAGCACTATGTTGTTTCATTGTTATGGAATTAATTTGATCTGTCTTTTAATTAGATTTGTGCCATGATTATATTTTGTTGATGAATTTCCGGTCTATGCATTACTCTATGGTGTTGTTGATTTGCTGCTGCTGCAATTGACCTGTATTTATCAGTGGTGGTCTGATTAGATTATCGGGGTTGACCATTCGACATTAAAATTTTAAGCTGCTTATTATTTAGTATTTTGTTGAAAAATGAAAAAATTAGTGCAAGTATTTTATCGTAATAATTCGAGACAACACTTAGAATATTGTATATTTTGTTCAAAGACATTTTTTTTAATTTAATAAAATTATTGAATTTAGCAAAAAAATATTTTTAAATTTTGAAAATTGTTTAGAATTTAAAAAGATTTTTTTTTATATTAAATTTTTTTTTTAAAACCGTTTATGCCATGTCGATTTGCCGACCAATTAATGTAGCTTTAGGTTCTTTGCAGTTTCTAGCTTATAAGACTTTTTTTGGGTTATGCCCCCGCCTCACGGTGGCTTTAGATATAGTTTTAACATCAAGCGCATTGCAATAAGTCGTACAGCTTTAATTAAATAAGTGGCGCCCAAGCGATTGAAGAGCCCTACGTGTAAGTGGAGTGTTTGATAATACAAAAAAATGAAACAAAAAAATTAAATAAACAATTAAAAAAATAAATAACATAAAAAAATGTTTTTAAATAAAAAAATTATTCTGAATCTACACAGGTGATTGGTAAGCGTTTATTAATGCTGTGTGAAGTGTAAGCCAAACGCTATTCTTCTTTTTGTTTTCAGCGCCTCAGTCAGCGAATGAGCTGCGCAGGCCCATTTAGGGAAGTGACGACGGTTGGGATTTGCAAAAGGATACAACTGACATGGACGCGGATCAATTGCAAGCCATAGTATCACGGCTTGCAATTAGCCCGGCTCTGATCCAACAGAATGCTAGGTTAACTGAAAGGTTCGAAACGCAGATCATTTCGATTTCATCTCATTTCATTAAACAGCAAATGAAAACTTGTCTGTGGAAACGCCACAAGAAGAGTCATATCCAAGAATTTCCGTAAATCCAGGTATCCCGAGCGATCTGAAATAAGGCATCATCAAGTCGATACCTGAGTTAGAGGGAGCGCAGGATGAGTACGTAGCCTGGAGGCAATCTGCCACAGATGGCGTATTTTTGGCGTATGAGCTGCTTAAGCCATTCGAGGGCAGCAGCGCACACTATGAATCAGTTACGATAATTAGGAACAAGCTAAGGGGCACAGCGAGATCGCAGTTGGTGTCACACAACACGGTGCTGAATTCTTACGTCATAATAGGTCAGTTCCATTTGCGGCACAACCCAAAACCCGCTGCCTCGGCTTTAGCTAAAAAGGCAGATTCAAGTAGGGAAAGAATGCAAGAATGTTAGCATGCTCGCCAACTCGTATTCCATTAAAAAATGGGGCCTGGCACCCTGGACTCCTTTTCAAAATTAATTCCACCTCCCAAGTTCCCATTTCGCCTTCCTCAAGTCATACACAGAGGGAAGAGAATTCCGAGTGAGATGCGGATCATCAATCAGCACGCCTAGGCCCATAAGAGCAGGAGTACCACAAGGCAGTGTTCTTGGACCCATCTTATACACACTCTACACAGCGGACCTCCCCATCACCCCCTCCCGGAACCTCACAGTAGCCACATATGCAGATGACACCGCCTTCCTAGCCTCCGCCACAGATCCTCAGGAAGCATCAGCCATCATCCAGAGGCAACTGAATGCCCTCGATCCATGGCTGAAACGATGGAACATCGTGGTCAACGCGGAGAAATCCTCACATACAACCTTCGCACTACGCAAGGGAGAATGCCCCCCCGTCACACTCAACGAGGAAACCATCCCAACGAATAACACTTCCAAATATCTTGGGCTGACCCTGGACCGCAGGCTCACATGGCGTCCACACCTAATCAACAAGCGCAACCAGGCCAACCTACGGCTTAAGCAACTGCACTGGCTCCTGGGGAGAAGGTCCAAGCTCAAAAAAAAATTCAAACTGCTTATTTACAAAGTAGGTTTGAAGCCAATCTGGACATATGGGAAACAGTTGTGGGGCACGGCAAGCTGTTCTAACCGCATCAAAATCCAGCGGTTTCAGAATAAATGCCTGAGAACAGTTTCGAACGCCCATCCGCACCACAAAAACGCAATAATCCATAAAGAGCTTGGAATTAGATGTGTAGCAGCAATAAGTAGCAATAAGATACATAAAAAGACTGGACTGTTAGCCACCGTATAGCAAATTTCAAAATTGTTTAAGACAATTAAGTTTCCGGATGTCATTTAAATCTCATTTAAACTGCCCGCGCAGAATAGTTTCAAGGACTTTTTTATTTTGTTAAGTCGGTTGCGCTTTTCTTAATTACGACGAATAAAATGAACGCGATCTGCCAACCAGTTTGTTAACAGCAACTGTTAAAATCAGTCAACCTTTGTAGTGTTTTGCGGGTTTTACAATGCAAAAAAAATATTAAACACAGAATTTGCATCAAATTTTGTGTTTCGAACCAAATTTTGTGTGCGCAGTCGTTGCGAATGTTTGAAAAGGCTTATGGTGAATCTTTTCTATCGAAAACACTAGTCTACGACTGGTACAAAGCTTTTAAGGAGGGTCGAGAAACCGTCGAAGGCATACCTCGTTCCGGTCGTCCTTTCACGTCTAACACTTACGATAACATCAAAAAATTTAAGGAAATCGTACATAAACTAAACATCAGCCGTGAAACAGCTCATTTGATTTTGACGGATAATTTTTGGCATGAGACGCGTCAACTCTCGGCTTGTTCCAAAAGAGCTGACGCGCCATTGCACCGAGCTGTTCTTGTGAACTATTTTAAGGCCAAAAACTTCTGCAATACCATCTATCAACCACCGTATTCACAGGATTTGGACCCATGTGACTTTTTTTGTTTCCAAAACTCAAGTTACCACTCCATCGGACCCGTTTCGACTCGATAGATCCCGTAAAAAAAAAATTGGCAGAGGGAACTAAAGGCGATCCCGGACAGAGCCTTCAAGGCATGTTTTGCTGATTGGAAAAGAGGTGGCATATGTGTATCGCTTCAGAAAGAGCATATTTTGAAGGTGATAAAGTAAATAATGATGAAAATTTAAAATTTTCATTTAATTTCATTTTAAATTTTTACATAAAAATTTCCGGAAACTTAACTTATTACTATAACTTAATTGTATTAGGGTTTAGCACAAAAGAAATTCACATTTTCATCGACCACCAGCTGCTCACTTTCACAGTCTCGTATGGGAATACAAACGCAAAAATAACAAGTAAGGAAACAACAGTCGAGTTCCCCGACTGCAAAATACCTTGTACCCTTAGACATGCTTACAATTTATTTATTTAGTACCAATAAATAAATGAAACAATATTTAGCCCACAAATAATGCGTACGTGATCAATGCAGGCTTAGTGACTGCTAAATTTGCTACCTGTGTATATATTTTGTTTTGACATTTAATATACCAATCACATGTATGCATATTCACCTCCTTTTCTGAATAGGCATTAATTTTTTGCAGTTGCACCTGCATCAGTCAAAATTTTACAAAGTAAACTCATTCTTTAAATTTTAGATCACAGGTACTTAGTAGATATGTATATATAAGTAAATATAAGGCAAGGAAACGCATATACATATACAAATTTGACATATTTCAATGAGCATCGCCTTTTGCCGTTGCGCTACGTTATGAAAATAAGTTTCGTGTGTCATAAAGCCATACACATTTCGCTGTCAATGTCGCAGTCGGCGTCGCGCAATGCGTGTTTTGTTGCGCTTCTGCTTCCCTTGCCATAGATTTTGCATGTGGCATAACTTCCGTGTTTTTTATCCGATTTGGTTCAAATTTAAAAATTAGATAGCTTCTAAAAGCACCATATAAGCACGCATATGCCGAATTGCATAGCATTAGGTTAATAATTATGGACGTGGCAGTTTTTTGCGGTTTGCGGGGGAGCGGGGGATGATATCAAAATAAAAAAAAACAAACTTATACTGCGTATGGTAATTACCTATCCAACGATATATGGCACATGTCTGTAGCATTTGTAGTTTCTGAGATCTAGGCGTTGATACGGACAGACGGCAGACGGACATGGCTATCTCGACTCTGCTGTTGATGCTGATCAAGAATATGTATACTTTATGGGGTCGAAGATGCTTCCTTCTGCCTGTTACATACATTTGCACCATATTATGATACCCTTTTCACCCATTTTTAATGGGTACAGGGTATAAAAAGGTGGAAAGCCTATATAGATGAACACAGCGAACTATCATCAACCTACACGGTTGAGACCACTGACACGCCATTAAACTGCTTCAGAAGCAGATAATGCTGGAAGAAGCACGTTTCCCGTTGAAACGAAACTTAATACTTTTCAAAAGCAAGAGATCATCACTGCCGAACATAATCGTGCCCACAGAGCAGCTCAGGAAAGTCCAAGTCCTCCGTGACTACTTTTTCCCTAAAATGAGCAAATTAGTAAACGAAATTGTGTCAAACTGTAGAGTTTGCACAAAAGCCACCCGAAAAAGCAAGAACTCGGGAAGACCTTAATTCCAACAGGTCTGCGTATAGACATACTTTCAACGGACAAGTTATTGTTTTTGACCTGTGTCGACAAATTCTCCAAATTCGCCATAGTACAACCAATAGCAATCGAGCGATTGTTGACGTAATAATTCCCATAATTCAGTTGGTTTTTTTTCCAAGTATAAGAACTATATTGTGACAATGAGGCTGCATTTAAATCTCAAACAATAACGTCACTGCTTAAAGCTACAACGTTGACGTTGTGAACGCACCTCCCCTCCACAGCTCTTCAAATGGTACAGTGGAGCGATTACAGAGGTCTATAAGAGAGATTGCGAGATGTCTCAAAATTGACATACAAATTAACGAAACACTAGAACTAATCTTAAGGGCGACAGTAGAATACTACAAATCTGTGCACTCGGTCACTGATAAGACTCTCATCGAGATCATACATTCGTCGTCGGACGAGTTCCGAACGACCATTTATGAAAAAATAGCAAGAGTTCAACAAATAAACCTGGACAGATGTAACCCACCAAGACAGAATAGAGTTTTGGATGTAGGAGAAACAGTACTCCTGAAAAACAAAAAATACAAGCTGACATGGAAAAGTCAGTTCTCATTATGGGGTCCATAAGGACAATCTTAGATAAGCAGGCTTCACCCTTTAAATATTCTTAGACACATACCAAGCCATGCATATAAATACTTAATAGATTAGTTACAAGTAAGCGGCACGAGAAATTCTCCTCTTCTTTTGTTTGTTCATTTCATCCTATTTTAAAAAAGGTTAGGTCACGCAAGAAGCATCCTATCCACTCCAAACGCCTCGGATTTTGAAAAAGATTCGAATATCCAAGTCACAATTAATAAACTAAACCAATAGACGAATAATTATTAAATTAGAAACTCAGAAACAAATTACCAACCACAGAAGCAATAAATAAAACTATAAGGGCAACAAAAAGAAAATTGAGCAAGTTGACTCACTACGTCAACAGAACGTTAATTGCCGAAATGTAAAATTTAGTGCATACAACCACTTTTTCTAAAATAATATTATATTGCACGTCAATAACCCCTTTCGGGAGAAAAATATTAAATTCGACGCACCAAACTAAAGTTAAGCCCACAATAATGGCACAAATGGATAGTGACTCATGTACGGTGATATAAGCTTGCCTGCAAACAAACTAAATCGTGGCTCCGCTGAACAGCGGCCACAAGTAAAACAAAACAAATCAGCTGTTCAAAGCAGCTGAAAACTAGCATTTATGGCAGTTACGCGGCAATCGCAAAATAAAACAATTCTCTGCCAAGGCATCGATGGGCAGGGTTTTGAGGCTCACACGGCCAAATACTGCCGTAAGATGCACATCTGCCTCAAATGCGCGGGTGAACATCCAGCCAAAGAGTGTACGCGACCACGAAGCGAGCCATGCACTTGCTGCAATTGTGTTTAACAGCACCCAGCGAACTATTCATAATGCTCCAAACTCCAGGCATTCCTTCAGCGCTCTAGGTCAAGAAGAGGTGTGGACGGAAGAACCGAGGTCAACAATCGACCTACGACCCATGCTCCTACTGGAGGTACGCCGACATACGCAGATGCAGTTAAAGCCAGGATGGGCCCTAAGCAGGATCAGCATCAGGAGCCACAGCCCAACCAGCAGCAACAATCCGAGACCAGGAACCGCAGCCGGCAAAGGAGTCGGTCTAGGGCGGACATCAGCCCCCTTTGGACAATAACACTGATAGCATCCTGCAGTCGAAACGAAAGCATGGACGATCTGCGCTCACTTCAGGAAAAGCAGATTGAACAGATGAGGATAATGCAACTACAGCAGGGTCGGTTGCTCCATCTTGTCACTGCAATTCATGCGCAGACAGGGCCAAAATGATGCCGCTGCGCATCTTAGAGTCGAACGCCGACGGCGTCTTTGCGAAGCTGCTGATTGCTTTGTGCGGCGTTACGAGATTGATGTCTTGCTAATCAGCAAAAGACATTGCAAAGACGCAGTCAAGCCTAAGCTGCATGGTTACGAGGCGTATATTGTTACCGATGTGTGCCCTAGAGGTCAGAGGCCATTGCCTGATGCAATGCTTGCTCCTGATCCTCTCTCTAGGGGCGAGCTGGAGTCTTCCTTCTCCAGGCCTTGTTCCAGTCCTTGCAAAAGTTCTGGAGCGAGTGTTAGAATGACTTCAGGAGCTCGTGGGGAGTCACATGAATGAGAGGCAGTTTGGCATATTTGTTGACTTCAAGGGTGCGTTTGACTACCTAAGTTAGGCCAGCGTTATTCGGAGGTTGCACGAGTGTGGGTCCCGGGACTTAGCTATATGGAAGAGCTACTTCTCGGGCGGAGCGCTAACTAAAATTGTTATTGTTAATTATTTAAAAAAATAATTTTTATTTTAATATAATTTAATTGTTTTTTTTTTTTTTTTAATTTCCTTTAAATTACATTCTGTTTTTTTAAAGAATAACAATGAGTAATGGTTGAAGAAAGGAAAAAAGGTAGCGGTAGAAAAATGGTTAGTCCAAGGTACTTGGCATATGGGCGTAGTAATATTTGATTGTCGTTGATTTGTTGTCGTTTTGTGAATATTACTTGTTGAGTTTTGTCTTTATTTATCTCGATACCCCATCTCTCAAACCAGGATACTGTTTGTGTCATGATTTGTTGTAGTGTACTTGCAGCTGTTTTTTTACACGCGCTTGACGACATTAACACAGTATCATCTGCGAACGTAGCAATCATTTATCCAGGGATAGTTGGCGCTGGAATATCGGAGGTGTAAATCAGGTATAAGATGGGCCCAAGCACACTACCTTGGGGAACACCCGCTGTCACTGGCATAACGTCTGAGCATTCATTGTCATATTTGATATAGAAATATCTGTCCGTTATATAGCTTTGTACGATGGTATATAGGTTGTCTGGTAGTATATTTCTTAGCTTATGCAGCAGTCCTTTGTGCCATACTTTGTCAAATGCTTAAGCAATGTCCAGGTACACAGCATAGCAAAACTTCTTTTTGTAAAAATCTTCTGTTATTTTATTAATTACTCGATGGACCTGTTGGACAGTCGAGTGCTGCTTCCGAAAGCCGAATTGGTGAGGAGGTATTATATTTTTTTGTTTTAGGGTTGGCTCAGTTGCGATCTAACACTCAAAGAGTGCAGACGTGGCTGCGGATCGACAGCAAGTTCGTACCTTCACTCCCACTATTCTGAAACTGTCACATAGTGTCTGATTGGTTTAACCTGCGCACCTAACGGTCTGCTACAAACTCTAACGCACATTCCAGAGTGCGTGTCATCTGCTGCCTACCAAATTCTCTCTGTAGAAGCTGTGTACAACTAAGCAGAAGCAAAGTGCGGTTGGCATACCGGCCAACGGTGCCCAGTTCCCCCTCCCCTCGCTCAATCGTCCACAACCTAGAGCATGGATTGGCAAGCACCGCGCGGGCCGCGCGGAAAAACAACGCCCTGCAAGAAGGCTCTCAAAGCAAGGAAGTGCAGCTCGAGCAGCGACTCAAGCTCGAGTTCTTCTTACTCGGAGCCCGGGGAGATCAAGCGTAAGACCGCGCGTAAAAGGCAAGGAGAGGAGCCAGACGTTACGCCTAGCACCAGCGCAGATCTGCATAGCAAGCTGGCAAACAACTCCTTTGCCCTCCTCTCAAGCAAAGAAGATGACGACGATCATGACGAACCCAAAACTGCTTCAGAGGCAGTCGCATCTAAAACAGAAGAGAAACCAATCCCGATCCCGAAGACCCTCAAGCCTCCTCCGATCTACATCCCAGACGTGACCGACATTACAGCGGTTGTCAAGATGATATCGGATTTAGTCGGATCCGAAAAGGATTTCTCCTATAAAACAGAGAGAAATAATAACGTACGCGTAATGATGCCAGACAAGGAGTCCTACACAGCTCTACGCCAGCACCTCGTGGCACATAACAAAAGACACCGCACCTTCCAACCAAAGGATGAGAGAGCTTACAGGGCGGTCATCAAGGGACTTTACCACTCAACGGACCAGACTGAAATTAAAGAAGAACTCCACAAATACGGCCATACTGTGAGGGATCTGCACAATCCCATTGGCAGGAAATCCAAACAACCACTGGGGATCTTCTTTGTCAATCTAGAACCAGCAAGCAACAACACAGAGGTTTTTAAAATAAAGAGGATTTGCAAATCAGTCGTCACCGTAGAGCCCCCTCTGAAATTCAACGACGTTCCACAATGTTTCAGATGCCAAGGGTTTGGACACACCCAGCGCTACTGCTTCCTGGAACATCGCTGCGTGAAATGTGGTGATTCTCATGACTCTAGGTCATGCACCAAAAAAAAAGACGAGAAAGCATGCTGTTTACATTGCCAAGCTGATCACCCTGCGTCGTTCAGAGGATGCCCTGCCTACAAAAGGCAAAAGCGCAGCAATCTCCTAAAGCCAGACCCGTTGTGAGTAGCAACAAACCACCTCTCATCCAGATACCAACTATCATTAATGGTAAAAGTTATAGGGACGTACTCCTAGGAAACCAAGTGACACAGCCAACGAATCCCCAACAAACCCCTCATACCACTCCCGAAGCCCCACAACCCAACCAGTTTGATACGATGCTTGCCCGCATGGAAGGATCAATTGAAAGGATGATGGAAAAGCTGATATCGCAGATGTTATCGCAGATGTTCTCACAGATGATGCAGTTCATAGCTCCCATCCTCAACAAAAAATAATGCAAATAAGCTTTAACATAGTTTTTTGGAACGCAAACGGCCTGCAGAGGAGCAAAGCCGAAGTAGAGCATCTCATCAAAACAGACAATATCGATGTTCTTCTAGTTTCGGAATCCCACTTTTGTCCCAGATCCTACTTTAAAATTAGCGGGTACGAACTGTTACATGCCAACCATCCATCTGGCAGAGCACGCGGAGGAGCAGCTATGCTTATCAGGAGTGGCATTCAGTACACGGAACTTCCCGCGTTTCAGGAGGAATGGGCTCAGTGCGCCGTGACCAGGATTTCTAGCCCACAGGGAGATATCACCATTGGTGCGGTTTACTTCCCACCCAGACACTCGATAACCGAGACCCACCTTCAGGACTTCTTCGAGTCCCTCGGTCCTCGGCTTATAGCAGCCGGAGACTTTAACGCCAAACACTCCTGGTGGGGGTCCCGCACAAACAACCCCAAAGGCATAAAGCTCTATAAGTACCTGCAGCGGAAGAGTCTGGACTGCCATTCCACTGGAGAACCCACACACTGGCCTACCGACCCTTCAAAACAGCCGGATCTGCTGGACTTCGCCGTCTCCAAGGGCATAGGACACTCTAAGATAACATGCTCAAGCTATGATAAACTGCTATCTGACCACAGCGCAGTAAACTTGCTCCTAAACATCCCCGTCCTCAGAAAAATCCCGCTTAGAAGACTCACCGGAAAACACACAAATGCCCCCAAGTTTACGTTTTGGATGCTTTCCTCCCAGTATCCAGATACCCCTCTTTCCACACCAAGCAACATAGATGCGGCCATAGAAAAACTAACCAAAGAGATGCACAATGCCGCTGAGTTTGCGAATCCACCTCCACCGACTACCACGAGAATACCTAAAAGAGACGTGAACTTGTGGTCTCCGGAAATCGCGGCCCTCGTGGCCGAAAAAAGGCGCCTCAGAAGAGTCTGGTTTTCCTCGCGCAACCCCAGGGACAAGACAGCACTTAATCATGCCACCAAAGATTTGAAGGACAAGCTATGCATCCTACGGCAGGACTCGTTTCATAGATTCCTTATGGAGCTGGAACCTGGTGACCCGCAACACAATCTGTGGAATGTCACGAGGCACATAAAAAGACCTGTAAAGAAGATATCACCCGTGCGAAAAGTGGACGGTTCCTGGTGTCGGACTGAGGTCGAAAGAGCAGAAGCCTTTGCTGATCATCTACATAGTGCATTCGCACCGTTCGACAGATGCACTGGCGAAGAGAGAGCTGCAACCATAAGGTTCATAGACAGCCCAAGTGCCCCTGGCCTGCCAATACAGCCCGTCGAACCAGAGGAGATTGCGCAGGAGATCGCCTCCCTAAATAATGGCAAGTCACCGGGTCCTGACCGTATCGATGCAACAGCACTGAAAATGTTGCCCCTAATCTGTTCCCAAAGGCTGGCCAACATATTCAACAGCTGCCTCCGTCTAGGGTACTTCCCTAAAGAGTGGAAGCGAGCGGAAGTAATTGTCCTCCTCAAACCTGGGAAACCTGAAGACAACCTAGGATCGTATCGACCGATTAGCTTGCTAGCAATCCTCTCCAAAATACTTGAAAGAGTATTTTTACGTAGAGTACTGCCAGTATTGGAGGAGGCGGGTCTGATCCCTGACCACCAGTTTGGCTTCAGACGCCTTCACGGAACACCTGAGCAATGCCACCGGATTGTTGAGACTATACTTGAGGCCTTCGAAAAGAAGAAGTACTGCTGCGCCGTTATGCTTGATGTCAAACAGGCGTTTGACAGAGTCTGGCACCCAGGACTACTTTTCAAAATTAATTCCACCTCCCAAGTTCCCATTTCGCCTTCCTCAAGTCATACACAGAGGGAAGAGAATTCAGAGTGAGATGCGGATCATCAATCAGCACCCCTAGGCCCATAAGAGCAGGAGTATCACAAGGCAGTGTTCTTGGACCCATCTTATACACACTCTACACAGCGGACCTCCCCATCACCCCCTCCCGGAACCTCACAGTAGCCACTTATGCCGATGACACCGCCTTCCTAGCCTCCGCCACAGATCCTCAGGAAGCTTCAGCCATCATCCAGAGGCAACTGAATGCCCTCGGTCCATGGATGAAACGATGGAACATCGTGGTCAACGCCGAGAAATCTACACAAACAACCTTCGCACTACGCAGGGGAGAATGCCCCCCCGTCACACTCAACGGGGAAACCATCCCAACTAATAACACTCCCAAATATCTAGGGCAGACACTGGACCGCAGGCTCACATGGCGTCCGCACCTAATCAATAAGCGCAACCAGGCCAACCTACGGCTTAAGCAACTGCATTGGCTCCTGGAAAGGAGGTCCAAACTCAAAGTTAAATTCAAGCTACTTATTTATAAGGTAGTGCTTAAGCCAATCTGGACATATGGGATACAGTTGTGGGGCACGGCAAGCTGTTCGAACCGCATCAAAATACAGCGATTTCAGAATAAATGCCTGAGAATAGTTTCGAACGCCCATCCGTACCACGAAAACTCAATAATCCATAAAGAGCTTGGAATTAGATGTGTAGCAGAGGAGATCACCCGTCTCAGCGGAAGATACATAAAAAGACTGGATAACCACCCCAACCACCTGGCCATCAACCTCCTAGATAATAGGCAATCCCCAAGACGCCTGAAAAGGAAACACCCGCTTGATCTCCCCAACCAATAGACACCTAAGTCAACCTCATAAGATTTACATTCCATGTACCTCCCTTAAGTCAAGGTCCCCCCCAAACCATTTAATGATTGTCCACTTGGACAGATTTTAAATACAAATTAAGAACGTTATAAAAACAAAAAAAAAGGGTTGGCTCGATTCTATTTAATAGGACTTTTTTAAATACTTTTGAGAGAACAGGTAATAAAGTGATTGGTCTGTACGAACTTACAGTATTGGCGTTATTATTTGGTTTTGGAATTGCTTTAATTTGGCCTACCTTCCAAGTTATGGGAAAGTACTGCAGTCGAAGGATTCCGTTAAACAGGTTTCTAATATAGGTGATTATAGCGTCTGGTAGTTCTTTCAGAATTTTTCCTCCGATTAAGTCATATCCGGGGGCTTTCTTGTTTTTAATTTGTTTTATGTGAGATTTAATTTCTGCCTTTGTTATAGTTTTAATTGCACAATTTGAGTTGGTGATTTGTGTTGGAAGCTCAGCGTTGCCGTTGTCCATGTTATTGGTAAATGATGTTTTAAAGTGTTCAGGAAGAGTGTCTGCTTTTTCTTTGTTTGATTTCGCCCATGTGTTGTTGTTTCTTTTTATAGGCGGCTTGTGTATAGTTGAGTTCGTCAATTTTTTGGTCGCTTTCCACAGAGAATAATTTGTAGATAAGGAGGTTCCGAGGTTGCTAAGGTAGTATTGTAGCCGGTTATCTTTGTCTGCCCTGAGAATTCTCTTGAGCTCGTCTGTTGCTCTATTAAGTTTGTTTTTATCTTCTGGATGCCTAGTCGTTTGCCATATCTTCCTAAGGTTACGCTTTTGCCTGATTTTGTCTTTAATAAAGGCGGGAGCTTTCTTTAATGCAATCATTTTTATAGATGGTGTCGATTGCGTTGCTGCATATATGATGTTGTCATTTAAATATGCTATTGCGGAGTCCAGTTCGTTGTTTGTCTTTAGAGAGATATTTATTTCCATGTTCTGTTCCAAAATCTCGCGAAACATATTCCAGTTTGTTTTGTGGTTAAATAAAGGGGGGTCATTGTTGTTTTCTTCTACCCCACCATGTAACGTAATTAATATTGGGGAATGGTCGGAGGAGAGGTCTAGGCATGATTTTATTGTTAGGTTATCGCAAGTTATATTTTTTGTAATGCAGAAGTCAATTAAGTCCGGTAGTTTGTTTATGTCAGTTGGCCAGTAAGTCGGCTCGCCTGTGCTTAAGGCACGGCTATTATTGCTTCTTATTGCTTCATACAATTGTCTTCCCTTTGCAGTGGTAAGTCTGGACCCCCATGTTATGTGTTTGGCATTATAGTCACCTCCTGCCAAATACCGATTTCCCAGTGATTTTAGAAAATCGAGGTATTGGTCTTTTGTATTGTTAAATTTAGGTGGGCAATAAACTGCAGATATATTTATTGGACCCGTTGTGTCTGAGGTCGATATAGTAGTAGCCTGTATGTAGTCCTTTTTGAATCCATCGAGCTCTATGCACTTTATGCTTTTTTTAATTATTACTGCAGTACCACCATGGGCCATACCGTCCGGGTGATAAGTAGAGAACATATTATAGTTAGGTATGTTTATATAGGTTTTCTCAGTTGAGTGTGTTTCAGAAATGAGCATGACGTCAATTAGCTTTTCATTTTCGAATGTTTTTAGTTCAAGTAAATGGCGTGAAAGTCCGTTAGCATTCCAGATGGCGATTGTTAGGTTTATTTATTATTAGATTTATTTGTTAGGTTTATTTGTCAAGTTTAGATACTAGAAGCGTGACAATGTTCATCATATTTGTCATTTGGGCCATTAATTGTTTCATCAATTCTTTTAGTTCGTCAAAATCATTTTGTGCGGTTTGTTTTTTGATGTTTTTTGATGATAAACTATTATGATACACTATTACAAGACATTGGAATTATTACATTACATTGGAAACCGTTCTCGATCTTATCCCGAATCAGAATGATCTTATAATTCTTAATCCTAATCCAATTAACCTCGGTCAGAAGCTTTTTATAGCAACTTCTTGAACTTTCAATTATGTTTAGAATAGGCCAGAAGCTTTTCTTTTAGAGACTTCTTGAACTTTCAATTATGTTTTGAATAAAAGCTTTATGCTGAAATTATTTCACTGCATTGTGAAATTGAAATTTGCCGACTGATGCAGTTTAATTGAAGCGCAATAAGTGATCATGGCTTGGTCTCCAAGCGGAAGCTGTGTTTACTTTAAGTTTGGTTACTTAGCGCTGGCAAAGGCAATGACAAAAACAGAGAAAAAAGGAAATGCCGCCGAGATTGGAAAAACTGCGGGATTGGGGATTATTTATAAACTGAGGTAGAGTGTTTACGGGTTGGATAACTCTCCTTCTAAAATGACGCGCCCCGCTTCATTATGAATTTCGTTTAAACTCTCTCTTAATTCTGTTAAAAATTCTTCCTCAGCATTTGGTTTTTCTAGTTCTGGCCGTTTTTGTGTGATTACAAATATAATATATCTGAATTTTATTATTAATGTAGTAATCAAATACAAAATGATTAAAATTAATAATATAAATGAAATTGATATTTTCCAATTGTAAATTTCAATAAATGGGTTTAAAATATTAATGTTGTCAAGAGTAAGTTCAGAATTGTTGGATTTTATATAATCTGATATTTCCAGATTCTTAAAGTGGTTAGTAGTTATGTACTCAAGTGAATTGTTACACTTGTTGTTGAATTACATACCAAATTGGTGTATGAAATATTATTTATTGTAGTTGTGCCGTTGAATGTTATTAAATATGACCTGTCTAAATGAGAATTGTTTACAATATTATTTCCATTTATTACAATGGCACCTTCTTGAATGATATCTATAATCTTATTTTTTTCTCGTATTTTAGTCCAAATTTATTTCTCTCTTTTTAGTAAGCGGATAAACCAAGTTTTATCTTTACTTATAATACCATAGGTATTAAAAAGTTCGTTCCTAAAATTAGATATTTCATAAAAAGTATTTTCGCATTTTGCGACCTGATTACTTATTAGTAATTTTCCATCATTTTGTGAAATGGATCTGGCATAATAAATTACGCATTTTTTTGTTATTACAGGGTATTTTATATAAATAATTAAGAGCTCTTTATGTAGTACAATTTTGAATACGGAGATATCTATTAAATCTGAAATCATTACAGACTTTTGTTGGTGATTTAATATTTCTTTAATGTCTTCATTATTTAATATTTTTGTGTTAAATACATCATATTTGCCAGTGTAATAGTATCGATTATGTTTTGCAAGTCGAATGTTAATAATCGTAAATGATGTTTTCGTAACAGCAATTCTTGATCAATAAAAATATTTTTAAAATGGTCGGAAAGTGATTTTATCTCGATAAACAATTTGGAATTGATAATAAATTGTTGGATTGGTTTTCAATTAAGTCATTTTTTTTGTTCTGTATTTTAATGAAATCATCGTGATCTGGAGTTCCAGCTAACCATTTCCAAACAGTGCCTAACTGTGACAAAATTAATTCGATTATTTGTGATCGTAAGTAATTTCCCATAGTGACCTTTTATTTGTATCCTTTTTTATATATCCTGATTCTAGATCGATTATTTCTTTATAAAAACTTAAATTGGTTGCATGGAATAAGTCGGCATATGATACATAAGTAAGAACATCCTTTTTGTCCTTGAACAGGAAAAATTCGTGATTGGAGTAATCAATTATTTCTGAAGTGGCTATCATTACGAATGGTATTAGAAGTAGTAAGAAATGCATATTCTGCAATTTTAAAAGAAATATAATATTTGTTAAAACTTAATATTGTCTTTGTAAATAATTCTGTTTCTGTTGAAATTACGTTATAATTTAAATAAGCTTTATATGTTTTGATCTGGCAACGCTCAATTATAGCTTAAGAAAGCATTGTGAAATTCCTATTACTCAGTTTCAATTAAACCGTCAACTACACCATTACGTTCTTGTGTTTATTTGTTCGGTCGGTCTAGAAGCACATAGCGGTTGTCCTGATCGAACGGTAAATCCCTAACAGTTGGTTATGGGCCTTCAGTAAGCAAAGTTTTCGGTTTGAATAATTAAAAGTAATTAAATGGACTAAAACGCGTCCGGTTAAACTCGAAATAAATAAAAACTAATTTGCGGAATTCGACAAAATGAGTGTGTCAATTCAAATAGAAAAATTAGGCGACGACAATTACGACGTATGGAGCATTTTAATGCGTAGTGTGCTTATAACAGCAGATCTATGGAAAGTCGTTTGTGACCAATATGTAAAGCCAGAAGATGGCTCTGAAAATTCCGAAAAATGGAATTGATCAAAAGGCCCTGGCAAGTTTGTTTTTAAATTTAAAAGCAACGCAGACGCATGGAAAAAATTGCGTGATGTACATTTGCCAGGTGGCCCGATCAGAAAAGTGCAGTTATATTAAAAACTATCAAGGCTGAGAATGCTTGAAGGGGATAACGTTGTTCAATATGTCAATAAATTTGCTGAAACAGTCGACAAATTAGCTGAGATGGACATAACAATTAATGATGAATAAAAAAACACCATGTTGTTATCCAGTTTACCAAATTCGTGGGAAAATTTCGTCGTAGCGATCGAAACACGCGACACGCTGCCGGCGTTCGAAACGGTAAAAGTGAAGCTTCTGGAAGAGGGAGCGCGCAAGCAAGAGAGGGACGATAGCGTAGGTTCTGTCCAAGTATACATATGTCCGTATATGTCCGTGTATACACACAAAATTACATGGAACTGCAAAGCAAAAACAACGCGAAGAATGTCACGACATCTGTGCAACGACGCTGAAAAAGAACCTTGAAAAGCGTAGTTTCAAAGGCAAATGCTACATTTGCGAGAAATTCGGTCACCGAGCACGAGAATGCCCGAGCAAAGAGAGGCATAAAAAACTAGGGGAAAGCAAGAAGAAATCAAACTGCTTGATGCATATTAGTGCTACCACTCAAAGGAAAAACATATGGTGTGTTGATAGTGGTGCCACGTCGCATATGTGTTGTGACAAGGAATTGTTTACATCTTTCATTAATAAGGAAACATCGATTTTGCTAGCATCTGATAAGTTCATGAAATCGAGAGGCATCGGGACTGTTATGCTTAAATCACAAAATGTAAACATTGAATTACGAGATGTAATTTACGTTCCATCATTGCATATGAATTTTTTATCAGTGAGCAAGTCCGCGGAGTACGAAAACATAACTACTTTTGATAAAAAGGCGGCGGTGATAAAAAAACAAACAATGTGAAGTGATGATGAAAGCAATGCAAGAAGAAAATTTGTATTTATTTACAAGTAGCTCTAAAAACAGTGCCGTTCATTTGTTGAATGATTCTTCTCGCATGGCAACATGACACAATCGGTTTGGTCATTTAAATTTTCAATGTTTAAAAGAAATCAAAGAAAAAGAGCTTGTAATTGGCATGGACGTTAAAAATATGTCAGTGAATATTAATTGCGACACATGCAATATGGCAAAAATACACGTATTGCCATTCCCACAGAAAAGCGAGAGAGCTACGCAAAGTGTACTGGAACTTGTTCACAGTGACGTGTGCGGGCCAATGAATGTTAGTTCATTAGGCGGCAACAGGTATTTCGTCACGTTCATAGACGACTATTCACGGAAAAATTCAAATTGTTCAAATCATATGTCGAGTGCCAAACGGGCAAGAAAATAAAAGCTTTGCGAAGTGACAACGGGACAGAATATGTAAACCGGCAGTTTACAGAGTATTTGAACACGTGCGGCATAAAAAGGCAATTAACGGTTCCGTATACACCACAACAAAACTGCGTCGCAGAACGCACTAATCGAACGATCGTCGAGATGACCAAAAGTATGCTGATTCATGCGAAATTAGAGGAGTTTTTGTGGGCCAGCTTCATATTTGCGTAACAGGTGCCCTTCCAAAGCAATTATGGGCGCTACACCCTTTGAAATATGGCAAAATAGGAAGCCATCTGTTAAACATTTGCGAGTGTTCGGATCTCGCGCGATTGCACTGGATAAGACAAGAAAAAGCAAGTTCCAGGCAAAGGGAAAAGAGTATATATTTGTAGGATACTCTTCAACAGCTAAAGCTTACCGTTTATACGATCGGGAAAAACGTATCATTGCTGCACGTCGTGATGTCAAATTTGTAGAGGGTGAGTTTGATAATACTGAATCTGAAAAATGCACTATTTCAGAACAAAATAATGACTTCACTACAAACATCATTCACCTTGAGTCAAACATCCAAGTACCAGAGCAGCAGCGGCAGGCTATGCCCATGGTGGTCGAGCAGAGCAATAATTCTTACGACAGCTATGACTCCGGTAAAGAGGAGGAGGAGTTTGTAAGCGCAAGCGATGAAGAGCAAAGTGCGTTGGAGACGCTTTACGGGACGAGCATGCCCAAGACTGGAAGACGTCAATGCAGAAAGAATATGATGCTCTCATTTCAAATAACACATGGACATTGTGTGATTTACCTCCAGGACAGAAGGCCATAGGATCCAAGTGGGTCTTCCGCGTCAAAAAGGATAAAGAGGGAAATATACAAAAGTTTAAATCAAGACTTGTTGCTCAAGGTTGTGGGCAAAAGATGGGCGTCAACTATTCGGATACGTTTTTTCCAGTAATCCGCTACGAAACCATCAGAATGCTATTCGCCATAGCAGCAGAAAAACAGCAATGCATGCACCAGGTTGACGTATCAAACGCATATTTAAACGGCAGACTTCAAGAAGAAGTGTATATGAGGCAACCACAAAATTTCATTGATGAGAAGCATCCAAACAAAGTATTAAAGCTTCAAAAAGCGATCTACGGACTTAAACAGTCAGGGCGTGTCTGGAATGACACATTGGACGAAGTTTTGAAGAGCATTGGTTTCAAGCGCAGCAAAAATGAGGCGTGCCTGTACGTGAAGCAGCAGCAGCAACAACACAGCTACATTGCAGTTTATGTCGACGATCTAATCATCATCAGCTAGGACGAGAACGAGATCAGCGCGATTAAGAGGAAGATCGCAAATAAATTCGACCTACAAGATGGCGGCCGACTAAATTATTTCCTTGGCATGGAAATCCAACGAGAAGGTACAAGAGGGTCGATTTCGCTATGCCAGAAGCAGTTCATCATAAACCTATGGGATGAATATGGCATGCAAAATTGTCGACCCGCAGCTACGCCGCTAGACCCTGGTTATAAGATGGGTTGTAGAAATGAGAATTGTGTCAAGGTAAATATAACACAATTTCAATCATTAATCGGTTCCCTTATGTATTTAGCAGTCTTGAGCCGACCAGACATTTTGCATACAGTGAGCAAACTGTCGCAAAGAAATATTGATCCGCACAGTGAAGACGAGACTGCAGCGAAACATGTTTGGAGAACAGGTAATGGGCTTCGCCGACGCAGACTGGGCAAACGACCTGTCAGATCGCAAATCATGGGTGGGTATCCATACAGTGGGTATGCATTCTTCCTTGGAGGCAGTGCGTTTTCATGGACTTCAGTTAAGCAGAGCGTCGTCGCCATGAGCAGCACAGAAACAGAGTACGTTGCTTTATCCACGGCTGCAAACGAAGCGGTGTATCTTCGCCGTTTGCTTTTAGAGATTGGATGGTCATTAGATGGACCAATAACCGAATGTGGCGACAACATAAGTTCTCATCATATTGCGAAGAATCCAGTACACCATAAACGCACTAAGCACATAGATATTAAGTATCATTTTGTTCGTGAAAAAGTAGAATGTAATGAAATAATTCTTGAATATGTACCCACTGATAAAAATGTTGCAGATGTACTAACGAAAGGCTTGTGTAAGCAAAAGCAACAGAATTTTGCTAAGTTGCTTGGATTAAATTAATTTTTGTTTTACATCACATATATATAGCTTAAGAGGAAGTGTTGAAATTACGTTATAATTTAAATAAGCTTTATATATTTTTATCTGGCAACGCTCAATTATAGCTTAAGAAGGCATTGTGAAATTCCTATTACTCAGTTTTAATTAAACCTTCACCTACACCACTACGTTCTTGTGTCGGTCTGGAAGCACATAGCGGTTGTCCTGATCGAACGGTAAATCCCTAACAGTTTCTACTTTTGATTATTATTTTGTTAGGTAAGTTTTTCTTAACAACCTGTTTCTTATATCTTTTTAGCTTATTTCTTTCTCTATGTTTCTTTTCATAAATAACTTGTCCTACATAATATTCTTTTTCCTTACGACCTTCATTATGTGTTTCTAACATTTTTTCTTGCTTGTTCTTTAGAATTTTTGGAATGTTTTCGTGATCAATTTTATTATAGAGAATATCGAACGGTTTTTGATTTGTTGTAGAGTGAATGCTCTGATTAAATTCTTTTGCGGCTCTAATAAATATTTCAGAATAGTCAATGAGATTAAATTCTTCCTTTATGCAACGAGCTAATTCTGTTAATGTTGAATGTGGCCTTTCAACTTGTCCGTTCGAGGCACTGTGTCTGGGGTCTGCGATATGTAGAGTTAAACCACATCTTTGTGCAAAGGATTTAAATTGAGCAGAGGTGAAGCTTGGTTCATTATCAGTCATAATTGAAGTAATTCCATTACTTTATTCTCGATGTTTAGTTTATTTTGAATATCTTTTACTACTAGAAATTTTGAATACGCGTCAATGCAAGTTCGGAAAATAAGATTTTGCGCGTAATAAATATCGATGAGTAAATTTTCTCCTTCTTTAGTTGGAATAAGAATTTTAATTGGTATATTTATTTTCGTTGCAAATTGTACAATTTTTTATGTATCCCTTTAATTTGATAAATAAATTTGGAAAATAATATAATCTATTGATTAGTTTTGTAATTTTCGTCTAGTCCTCTATGAGCTCGACTATGTGTTTCTTCTATTATAATAGCTTTATCTTCATTATTCTCTACATCTTGTAGATATATTTTAGTAAAAAGAAATTTGTTAGTAAAATTATTTTTTAAAGGTAATTGAATATGATAAAGATCTAAAGTGCAATGAATTCCAACCGTTATGTTTGGTGGTAGATATTCTCTTAATATTCCTATTAAATTTTCTGGCGTATCATATTCGATTAAATGTCGTGCCTTATTTTACAATGACTCATGTATTGTATACCGTCCCGTTGTTAATAACAGATGTTGTTGAAACTAATTTAACGGTTTACGGGTCTCATGTATTACATTTTCAAAACTACTTTCAGCAGAATGCTGTGTATTTTGATCTGAGCTTGATTGTTCTATATCGCTGTTTGTAATATTATTTATTTTTATTCGAGATAATGAGACAGCTACGACATTTGCTGTTCAGTGTTTATGTATTATTTTTGGGGGGAAACTTTCTATGAAAGAACACCATCGTTTCATTTCTACGTTCGGGTTTTTATCCGAGATTGTAAAAGATAAAGATTGATGGTCTGTTTGTATTTCTATACCAATTACTCCATATAAATAATTTCTGAGATTTTTAAGAGCCCAAACTATGGCTAACAATTCTTTTTTATTTGTGGCGTAAAGTAGTTCGGTTTTATTTAAAGTTTTAGATATGAAGGTAATTGGTTTATTATCCTGTAATAAAACCGCTCCGATAGCTACATCTGATGCGTATGTTGTCAAAGTAAATTTTTTGTTCTAAACTGGTTGAAGTAATTCAACTTGTTCTATTAAATTATCTTTAAGTTCGTTAAAAGCTTTTACAGCTGGGTCATCTAACTGTATTGTAATTTTTGTAGACATTCTCCTAGAAATTTTACATTATCTCCTCCTAAGTATTTGGTTAAAGGTTTGGCAATTTTTGCATAATTTCGGAAAAATTTTCGGTAATAGCCAGTGAAGCCTAATCAATTTCGAAGCTCTCTAATGGCTTGTGGAATCGGATATTTCATAATTGAGGATCTGTTTTAATTACATTGTGAGAAACAATATAACCAGGAAATGCTGTTTCTAATAGAAGAAAGAATTAAGATTTTTCAAAAGAGATTTTCATATTTGCTTGTAAAATATTAATTATTTGACTTAGATCAGTATAATGTTCTTCAATTGTATTTGAAAAGATTATTATATCATCCATATAAACATGACAAGTTTTTCCTACTTGTTCTCTTAATATATCATCCATTGCTCTTTGAAATATTCTAGGGGCGTTTGTTAACCCAAATAGCATATGTAAGAATTAAAATTTTCCATTGTTAATAGAAAAGGCGGTTTTTTCAATGTCTGACTCTTTCATTAAAATTTGGTGGAAGCCTGATTCCAAATCAATTGTTGAGAAATATTTTGACTTTCTTAATAATCACTTTCCATAATCTTATTATTGAAAACTTTTATTTCATTTGAAATTATTATTAGATTATGAATTTTTTCTTTGTCGGAAAATTCAACGACGGCGTGTTCAGGATTTGTAGATCCCAAACTATTAGTTTTTTTGTTTACGGATAATTCAACATCGGCGTGCTCAGGATTCTTTGATCCCAAGCTATATAAACTTCCGTCACCAATTACCGTTTCAGTTTTAAATACGTTTTGTTCATCAAAGTATTTTTTCATAATATATTCTTTTAATGGAAGAGCATTTTTTTCCCAATTAAACACAAATTGTTTTTTTCCTCATTGTCATAATATTCGAGTTTTTCTTTTTTTTCCATTATATTCCATAATACCCTTTTCTACATTTATTTTAGCTTCAATTTTCCATAATAGATTGTACCCAATTAATAAGTCAGATTCTAAACCTTCTATTTCATAAAATAGATGTTTTGTTTTAAATATTGTCAATTTATATTTGTCAATTGAGTATCCATGAACTGTAGATACTCTCTTGTAAGTTGGCAATTCTTTTTTATTTTCATAAATTACCTTTTTGATATAGCAAGATGAGGCTCCTGTGTCAACGAATATTTTTAGTAGTTTTTTTGTATTTCTTTCTATTCTTGTTATATGTGGCATTCCCCTGTAGGGTTCTGATCTAAAAAAATCTTTATCAATGATATTTATTCTCATACGTTTCTGGGCTGGTTGACTTACGGTCCCAGTTGCTTTCCATTTTAATGGGATTTGCGGTTCAGTTTCTTGTGCTTGGTATTGATTAAAATTATTTCTTTGCGAAAAATTATTATAATTCTGTCTGTTATTATTATACCCCCTTTTATAATTATTACTCTGACGATAGTAATTATTATTCGGACGATTTTAATACCTTATGGTAATATATACCTGCATTGGTTCTGGTGGGGGTTGTACCTTAGAATTGTTATTTGAATTCCAATTATTACTTTGTCCAAAGTTCCCGTTTTGCGGCCAATTATTTTTTGATTATTATTCCAATTATTGTTCATTCTATTTGATGTATTATTATTCTGTCTGGAATCTACTGGATTATATCTTAGGTTGTTTCCCTGATTTTTATTTTTATTTCTAAATCCATAATACCTATTTTACAAATTGGGCTCGAAGGTTGTTAGACTCTAATTCCTGATACTTTGCCAGAGCATTTGTCAAGTCTGATGGGTTTAGAGAAAAGAGTGTTTCTGAGATTGAACCGTTCAACTTTATAAGGTTATCTTGGCTCCTATTTGGAAATGTGGCATCCAAGTGTATGGCATCGCCGCAAAGTCGCACCTCAACAAAATTCGTGTGGCGCAGTCGCAAATCTTGCGTAAACTATCTGGAGCGACTTGGTACATCCGCAACAAAGACATTGAACAAGTGCTGAAGGTACCAAGGATTGGCGATGTCATAAACAAACAAGCAACCGCGTACGTAAATAAATTGGGAATCCACCCAAACCAGTTGGCTCGAAAACTCTTGATGAGGAGACGTGTATTGGGACTGAGGGCGAGAAGGAGACTCCTGCCCATTCACCTAACAGATCTGCCGAGAAGATACATAAGTTAATTGATTAAATTAATTCATGCCTCTAGACTCCCTAATTAGGTTTAAGTATGTAAATATGTAAATACTCGATAGAAATTATGAATCTCTGCAGTATAAGTTACTACAAATAGTAACAGTGGACTGCAATGTAAATAAATACAATTTTGATATATTAAAAAAAAAAAAAAAAATCAAGGGCCGTTCAATTGAAAAATTAAAAATTATAGGAGCGTTGCTCCTATTTGTATTATTAGTTTCCTTGGTTATTTCGCTGTCTTTTCCATATGTCATTATAGTTTTATTTATGAGTAATGTCATTTTCTTGTTAACTTCGTTATAGAATTCTGTAATGCTTAAGCGTCCCTGTCTAAGGATGCTTAATTCTAATTCGAGAATATGGATTGGTCTTTTATCGTTATAAATTAAATCCAATCTGGAAAGAATTGCTTGAAAGTTTAAAACTGTACCATGGTTAGTTAGAGCATCATGTGCTGCTCCCATTATTTTATTACGTAAAATTGTTAAAGCGATAAAATATTGTTCGCTTTAAATTTTATATAGACTCATGGCAGTTTCTGCCGCTTCTCTCCAGCCTACATATTGAGTTATTTTACCTGTGAACATTGGTAAAGATTTAACTACTTCTACGGTAGTTTCGCATTTTATAGTTGGGTCAATTGTTTGGATTTTATAATCTACCACTTCATTTCTGCTAGCGTTTAACTGCCCTTCTATCCCTTAAATTTTTCTGGTCACTTAACCCAATTGTACATTTATTAATCGGTTAACTAATTCCATTGTCAGATTGGTGGAGCTGGATATACCGCAGAATAGGTTAGTTCTGAACCTGCGGATGCCATTGTTAAATTTAAATCTTCAAAACTATTTATTAAATTTTCCAGAATTGTTAAAATTGATTTTGTTATGTTTAATTTTAAACTTTATAGTATTCCCTATATCTTGCTCTTATTTTATTAATTTCTTAATATTATTGGCTTAATATTATTTTCTGCTCATGATACTTTCCGTTAGAGTCTTCCTTCCGTTTAGTTGTCCTGATTACTTTCTGTTGGGGTCTTCCTTCAGTTTAGTTGTCCTGATTATTTTCTGTTTGGGTCTTCCTCCAATTTTTTGTATTTAGCTGTGGCGGGGGATTGCCCTCAGCTCTTCCTTCCTTCTTGGTGTTGATTTTTTTATTGTTGGAATATTTTGGTTATAGTTTTTGGTTTGGTTTTAATTGTGTTTGTTGTTGAGTCTGATTCTTGTGTTCCTGTAATTTGTAGTAAGTATTCAGTCCACCTTTTTAAATATTAAATTCTTAATTGGATTATTAAATTAATTAATTTCCAATTAAGTTTTTCCATGATCACTGTCGCAGTAGTTAGATGTCGTTGGATTAATGTGGATCTTTTGATTTTTCCACTACAAATATGAGTTCCGTTTTATATTTAACTTATTATCGTTACTACTTATTTAGAATTTTTGAAGTACACCGCGCACGTTGGGCGCCAATTAAAATTGTAATTGTTAATTATTTTAAAAAATAATTTTTATTTTAATATAATTTAATTGTTTTTTGATGATAAACTATTATGATACACTATTACACTGGTTTTTTTTTTATCCCTAATTGGAAACAGTTCTCGATCTTGTCCCGAATCAGAATGATCTTATAATTCTTAATCCTAATCCAATCAATCTCGGCCAGAAGCTTTTCTTTAGCAACTTCTTGAACTTTCAATTATGTTTAGAATAGGCCACAAGCTTTTCTTTTAGAAACTTCTTAAACTTTCAATTATGTTTTGAATAAAAGCTTTATGCTGAAATTATTTCACTGCATTGTGGAATTGAAATTTGCTGACTGATGCAGTTTGATTGAAGCGCAATAAGTGGATCATGGCTTGGTCTCCAAGCGGAACCTGTATTTACTTTAAGTTTGGTTATTTATCTTATCGGGTAGCTAAGTGCTGGCAAAGGCAATGACAAAAACAAAGACAAAGGAAATCCCGCCGAGATTGGAATTTGAAATTTGTTTATAAACTGGAATTTGAAATTTGTTTATAAACTGGGGCAGAGTGCTATGTTTGCGGGTTGGATAACTCGCATGCGTTTCGGGTTTCGGGTTTCGAGGGGTGGTTTTCCACAGGGCTCCATCTGTGGTCCATATATATGAAACTTCATGATGTGGCAATTTGAAAGGGTTGTGGCAACTCGAAAGGGTATGCAAGTGCTATGCATACGCAGACGACTTGCTCATTATGATTGGGGGCCAGTCGAGACTGCAGGTTGAGGAGAATGCTTCAGTGTGCCTGCGCATTGTGCGCCAATGGGGCGACAGTGTTGGCGTTGGACTGGCTATGGACAAGACGGTGTCGATGTTGCTCAAAGGCAAGATGGCAGTTAGTCGACCTCCAATAGTCAGGCTCGATGATTCCCGTATTGAGTATGTGAAACAGGTAAAGTACCTCGGCATTCTCATGGGTCAGAGGATGTGCCTCATCTAGCCGGCCTGAGAGATCGACTAACCGGAATAGTGAGTTTATTGCGCCGGATTTTGAGGAATGCTTGGGGTCTGAGTAGGAGGGCTGTTCAAACCATATACTGCGGTATTTTAGTTGCCTATGCAGCAAACGGGGCGCCGGTATGGAGCGAGGTAGTCTTAGGTTGGACGGGCCGTGCGAAAGTGCAGTCCGTGCGGAGCCTATTGATGCTAGGATGTATGCCTGTGTGCCGCTCTGTCTCCGCGGAGGTTTTGCAGGTGTTGCTTGGAGCAGTCCCCATTGACTTGGAGATACGGCGCAGAGCTGTTAACTACAAGCTTAAAAAAGGACTGCCATTGTTGCCGGAAGTATAGTTGTATGGATAGGACGTGGATAGTTACCACTTAGTGTGTGGAAGGAGTTTTTACTTGAGTGTGTTCTGTCGGACTGGCAGGTCCGTTGGGAAACAAGTGTAAAAGGGAGGACCACGCACGAGTTTATTCCCAATATCTCGTTCGTTTGCGATCGGCCGGACTTTGGCTTTAACCTCAGTACCGGGTTCCTTTTGACTGGCCATGGGTCGCTTAATGCATTCGTGCACAATCGGCACCTGGCAGACAGTCCGGAATTCCATTGTGGCTCGAGAGAAGAGACCTGGAAGCATATTCTCTGTGAGTGTCCTCTGTATGACGATCTACGAGAACTGGAGGAGTTAGGTGTGGTTCAGGTAGCGGGGGAATTTGACGTGAGTCAGGTACTCTCCAGTAGGGATGGGATTAATGTGCTGATTGTCTTTGCGAGAGCCGTGTTTGCCAGGCGCCAAAAGCTTTGATTTGCGGAAGCCTGGGAGTCTTAATGTTGGGTGAATGGCGTGTGAACTAGGTGTATGTAAGGTCCACTGGGTTGGCACCCGGCGCTGGGGCGAACAGTCCCCGAGCTTCATGGTAGCTGAAACTGGAGGTGTTTTTTAGGGGCACCAACCTGACCAGAGGACTTTTCTTGGACCACGGGTGTGAGGGTACAAACGGAGATAGTGCTTCACCGCTTTGTCACTTTTGGTATCATCGCTGGCCGTTCTTGAGCGGTCTGATCTTTGACCAGCAGGTAAATGCCACAATTGTAGTAGAGGAAGGAATAGTCCTCAGCCTCCGAACAGTGAGAGAGCCATATCCATGAGTGGTCGAGACCAAATCACAAGGTGGTACAGTCTTATCGACCAGACTGTACCACCTTGTGATTTGGTCTCGACCACTTCATATCTATTCCCAGCAGCGATGTCAACGTAGAGGCCACCGACCCGTGACTGTTCGTGTTCACGTGTTCTGACTGTTCGTCAGTTCAAAAACACCATTCATTATTATTAAAAGAGTACCCTAGAGTTAAAATTATTAGTGAGAAGGTAAACCTTTTTCCGACATCCCATAATCACGATGTAAACGACGTTAACTACAAGGACACACTCTAGATGATCGCGGCGGCAAGATCTTGGCTCTATCTGACGGCGATACAACAACCTAATCTTCAATATGCAAGTTAGCCCTATGCGACACCGGGTGACTTCATGACGGAGACACAGCTCTTTGCCGCACTAAGCCGACTTCTCTTCGAATGCAACTGAATGCAATCTTGCAATAACTGGATCATAACAACGAAGCCAATATCTCTTCTACATGTATTTTATTTTTTCATTTCAAAGACCAACCGCTCTTAATGGAAAACCCTTTAGTTAACGAGTGCCCCTCGCACCTAATAGTTTCACACAAAGATTAAAGAAAGGAAACGAAATGATAAGAAAACATTTGCTGGAATTGCATGTTCTAATATTGCAAGTGGAATCTTATATGCTTTTAGTTTGTCGTGCCGTTTATGCCAGGAGGGCTTGACGACCGATTCATGTAGCTTTAGGTTTTTTGCAGTTTGTAGCTTAAAAGACTTTCTTGGATTATGCCCCGCTTCCCGGTGGCTTTAGATTTAGTTTTAACATATAGAACATTGCAATAAGTCGAACAATAAAATCTGGTATTACTTCGGCAAACACTGTCGTTATCCATATATTTTAAATGTTGCCTATGTCAAACCTAGCAACGGGAGGTCAGTCAACCTCCGCATCATAACCTTCATAGTATCCATCGAGAATGGGATGCAGCGAGGGAAAGGTTGTACATAACCTACTTGGAAACACCTTTGATTAAATAAGTTATACAGAACTAATGGAGACAACAATCCAGAAAAATTCAGAAAAACAGGTAGAAGGTAAAAGTCGAAAAATCGATTTACTTACCCTACCAAAGATAGAGATACCCATATTCTCTGGTGCATTCAAAGATTCGGACCATTTTTTCGAGCTCTTTAAGGAGCTAGTACACTTAAGGAAAGATTTAAGCTCATCCTTGAGCTGAGCTATCTTAAAAGTGCTTTGAAAGAGGAGCTCGGATAATAATCGTAAAATATTCTTATCCCATTAAATCCACTAATGGAGCTTTTAAAAAATATGGACCCATATAGGCATTTAAAAATTTTCTTTGACTCTATTAATAAATCGATTTATATGATGCGACTCAAAGCAAGTTTGACTGAAGAATCAGATTGCATTTGTGCGCACATCATCATTAAAAAGTGTAGTAAAGAGGCTCTACTGCAATATGAGAGCAATGTTAAAAAAGACATTGAGAGATATCATGGAATTTTTTAGTTCAACGGCTTAGTTCGCTGACCTCAGTAGAGGAAGAAATCCCTGTATAAAAGGTGTTTAAAAATTATACCAACGAAGTGAATTATCCAATGTGCAAAATACCCGGGCATCCAATGATATATTCCCATAAATTTAAAGCATTGACGCACCAGGAGAGAGTGGACGCAGCTAGAAAATTGAGTTTGTGTTTTAAGTGTTTGAATCGCCATTATCCAAAAAAATGTGATAGTAAGTTATTATGCTCCAAATTAAATATTGAATTTTGAATTGAAGATTATTGAAGGAAAAGAGCTGTCATCCAACTAGGTGGCCTTTGAAAAAGGTAAAAGAATTCCATAAAGGTAAAGACGATGAAGTTAGAGTAGTCACACTATGGTTGAAGGAAAATAAAGTAAAAAACTTCTTATAATAGGAGGTGTTCTCTAGCAGTTGTTAATGAACTTAGTTCCATAAAAGTAAAGACGATGTAGTTAGAGTAGTCACATCGAGGTTGAAGGAAAATGAAGTAAAAAGATCTTATAATACACGGTGCAATTCAAAAGTTTCAGGACTTTTTAAACAACGCGGCTTCTAGTGGCGCCATCTGTTTAAAATTTGTATCCCTCAATTGTGTATTCTTCAGTGTTGTCGTATAAAATTTATATAACAGCTGACTTGTATAACAGCTGAGATATCGCGCTACATGTGGCATTACATTTGTAGTGTCGGTCGGAAAATGAGCATCGAACAAAGAGCCAATATTAAGTTTTGTTATAAACTTGGTAAAACTTTTACAAAAACTCATCAAATGATGAAACAAGTTTATGGCGATGATTGTCTATCTCGTAGCCGTATTCACGATTGGCTTAAACGTTTTTAAGAGGGACGGGAGGACTTGAAAGACGACGAACGTTCGGGCCGCACAAAAGATGTTGTGAACGAAAAAAAACACGGAAATTGTGCGTGAATTCATTAAAAAAGAGCCGAAATCATCGCCTCAATATATGGAATCGGAATTATCAATATCCGCAGTGTCAATTTATCGAATTTTGACAGAAAACTTGGGCCTCAGAAAAGTTTGTGCTCGATTTGTCCCGCACATTTTGAAACAACACGAAAAAGACCTCAGAATTCAACATTCAAGAGACATTATTAAAGAGGCCTTAAAAAGGACCAAAACATTTTGTATTCGATTGTGACTGGTGACGAGCAGTGAAGTTGCAGTCTTCAGAGGAGCCGAGGCCGAAAAAAACTCGTCAAGAGAAGTCAAAAATCAAGTCAATGTTGATTTTTTTTATGACTCCAAGGGCATTATTCATAAAAAATTCTCCCAACTGGCCAAACGGTTAACGCGGTGTTTTATGTTGGTGTTTTGAAGCGTTTGGTAGCACGTATTCTCGCATTCGGTCGGAATATCGTGAAGAAGGAGCTGCCGATTATTGCATGATAATGCACCATCTCACCGTTGGAGACAGATTTTTTGACCAAAAATCGCATTCATATCATCAACCATTCACCCTATTCGCCTGATATGGCACCCTGCGATTTTTATTTGTTCGGAAAAATACATTTGGCCATGAAAGGAAACCGCTATGTTGACGTTGATGCCATCCAAAAGGCGACGACCGCCATCCGCCATCCGCCAAAGGTGTCTTCCTCGCATTCTGCCAGCATGTCCTCGTCAAGTCGCAGGACGGTTTGTTGGTGAATAGGCTATTAGTATGTGCATAATATTTTGGGACTGGAGAACCCTGATTTTAGAGGCTTCTGATAATTTAACTATTGGAGTGTCTTGTTCGATGATAAGTGATTTCGAGCGGCATGGTCAAGGATTGTGGGATTTATTATGTTGGATTAAGCCAATGGTGAGGATTAAATGTTTAGTCTCTGTGGTTAACATTGTATTTCTTTCAAGTAGTGCTTCGTAAAAGTGTGGAGTGTCAATCAAATCGTTTTTTCGGGCTTTGATAATATTATTAATGGTGTTAGTTAGCTGGTTTATTTGCTTTTGTGTTTCTGAATTTATCGCTATTAGCCTAGAGTTCGACTCCACTAGTTGAGCCTCTGTCATTCTGATCTTTAAGAAATCTGTGGAATCTGGTGTACCTGCCACTACCTTCAAGGCTGTCCCTAATAAATCTAAAATCTTTTTGGTGTACCTTGAGGACGGACAGGAAAGTTCTGAGATGGTCTGTGTCCACCTGTAGTAACTTGACATATGTAATTTGGGGAAGGAATCGGGAAATTTTTCTGTCTCTACCATGATAATAAACTCTGAAAGGTTGCAAGAGTGCATCAAGTATTCGCGCTGATCGAATACCAGCACTTCTGCGTCTAAGACGGGGATGTACTTGACGTGCGAAAAGTCCGTAATCCGGGCACGTTAGAGCGAACCTGGAATTTAAACACAGAGTGAGACCACAAATGTTAGGGCTGTCTGTGAAGGTAATTTCTGCCAAAGTGCTGTGGAACCGTTTTACTTGGCCATTTGATAAGCTATGAAGCGGGGGCGCGTTCACAATGTCAATGCCGTAGTTGGTTATTTGAGCACTAAGGTGATGGTTTCAGAATTGAATTACGGCTCATTGTCGTAGTAGATAGTCCTGATATTAGAAAATATGTTTACAAGGTGCAGTAGGGGACCTGTGATGTCGACTATCGTTCTGGGCACCACCGGCTGTATGACAGCGAACTTGGAGACTTTATCAACACAGGTTGAGAATTGCTTCCTGTCGGTTGAAAAGATGTCAGTGTGTCCCATTTCGCCTGTATAGCTTGGGCTAGAGGTTTCCCATAGCTCTTGCTTCTTCGGGTGCCTCTCATATTTGGCTTTGTTGCAGATCCTACAGTTTGCAACCACTTGTTTAGCTAAGCTGCCCATTTTGGGAAAATAATAGTCACGAAGGATCTACTTGACATTTTCCTGAGCCGGTCTGTGCGCACGGTTGTACTCAGCCGTGATGATTTCCAACTGCTTATTCTTGTCGGTTATGTCCAACACGCCATACTTGGATAATTAAGTCGTGTTGGAAGCTTGCTAGAACGGCCGTTCACGACCTCCGGATTCACGATTTCTTGAAGTGTTTTTAATATGCTGCTTTTATCAGTGAAACTGATCAAGTGGCGAGTTTTTCTACGAAACAGCACTAGGTTCGGCTTTAGCGGAAAACGGGCTTCTTCCAGAACAATTTGATTTCTGAAGCAGTTTAAAGGTTTGCCTGTAGCCTCGACCGTGTAGGTTAGATAAAGCTGTGAATGGTTGCAGCGTCCGATTTCAGTTCATTTGTAAGGCGTTAATGTTTTGTCTTCCAAGAGCATCGGCCACAAAGTTTTTTTTGCCAGGCTAATAAAAAACTTTGGCATTATTTTGGTCGATGTCGCCTTCCATCTCCTTATTTTAGCGTTTGTATTTCTGTCAGCTACATCAAACTCAAGCGGTTGGTAGTTGGTAAAAATATTGATGGTTCTTGAGTCGTATAAAAAGTTTTGAAACTTTCCCAGGACCCAAACAATAGGCAGTAATTCACTTTCATTGGTAGAATAATTAACTTCAGCATTTTTCAGGGTACGCTATATCATCCAGATTGGCCTACCTTCCTGAGATAAGACTGCGCCAAAGCCGATAGCTAAGGCATATGTGGTCAGGTCAAATGGATTTTTGAAGTCAGGGTACATGAGTTCGACATCTTCGGATGCCACAATATTGTGCAGACGCTAAAATGCGTTGCGTTGGATCTCATTAAACTCAACCTGAATTTTCTTTGACATGAGCCTACTCACTGAGCCGTTCTCACCTTTCAGTATGTCTGTTATTGGCCGAGCTATGGCGGCAAAGTCCTTAATAAAGATCCTGCAATAGTTTGCTAACCCTAGGAATGACCTGAAAATGTATACGCTTTTTGGTTCAGCGCAATCCTGTATGGCTGTTACCTTTTCTTGATCGGATTTTGTTCCGCCCTTGCTTGCTATAAAACCGAGGTAATGCACGCTTTCTTTCAAAAATCTAGTTTCCTGGCTTACTCTCATGTTACCATCGATTGGGCGTTAAAGCACAATATCGATGTGGCGGACGTGATCGGTCTCATTATGACGTCATCTACATATACGTAACATATCTTTCCAATTTGTTCCCTTCGAACATTGTCGAATGCTCTTTGAAATATGCTGCTTGCATTTTTCAAGCCCAACTGCAGCCGCAAAATTCGTATTTGTCGCCATTTACCGAGAACGGCGTTTCACAAGGTAAATTTGGTGATACCGTGACTGTAAGTCGACAGTGGTGAAAAATTCAAATCCTATAAAGCCTAAAATAAGCGTCAAACAAACTGAGCTTATTCAATATAAACAAGTGAAAAAAGTTATCTTCGGCTTGCCGAAGATGGTATACCCTTGAAAACAAAAAAGTTTTCCATACAAAGACTTGTTTTCATATCGGTCGTTTGTATGGCAGCTATATGATATAGTGATCCGATCCAAATTAAACTTTCGCAAATTATGTATGGCTATGTTAAATGAATATATGTTGAATTCGGTTGCAATAGGTTGGAAAACAAAAAAGTTTCCCATACAAAGACTTGTTTTCATATCGGTCGTTTGTATGGCAGCTATATGATATAGTGTTCCGATCCGACCGATTCTTAAACTGATCTGCGTGCAACAAAAATAATGATCTGGTAAAAATTTCAAAACGCTAGCTTTAAAACTACTGTCTATTTTTTGCATAGAAACAGACGGACAGACGGACAGAGGGACAGACGGACAGACGGACATGGCTATATCGACTCGTCTGTTGATGCTGATCAAGAATATATATACTTTGTGGGGTCGGAGATGCTTCCTTTAATGCGTTACACATTTCTGGACAAAATTATAATACCCTTTTTCAAGGGTATAAAAATGGGGAAACGTGCTGGAAAAAATTCATTAAGCATTTTTGATTAATTTCGGTCCATGTATTGAGCTCACCGAGAATGATTTGGCGAGTGGCATTATGGTTTTCAACTCCTTTACGGGATTGATGTAATTTAATGCCGCGCCAGTGTCGATTAACATTTTTAAAGTTCTCCCGCTCGTAGGCGTATAAGGCCGATTGTCTGCATGCCACTCGTCCTGGGTGCCAAAAAACTCTATCACAGACTTAATTATGTCTAATGGAACCTATGTACCTACCTATGAACGTACGCACTATAGGATTTATTTCCTTTTTTTTTAACTTTATCAAGTTTGCGGAGATTGTAGTCCCTCAGCCTTCCAGAAGTTTGGAGATATGCCTAATGCATTTATGCCAAAAAAGTTAAATCGCGCTTAGCGAAATTACAGCCTTATCTTTGCCATTGAAAAATTTCACTGATATCAAGCTGCAATAATTTGAGGTTGTCACCGATCATTCGAGTCTCCTCTGGCTAATGCGCCAACAAAATGTCGGAAGTAGACTCGCTCGCTATATTTCTCGATTGCAATAGTTTAAGTTCAGTTTTTCATAGTGACAAATGTTGCAGGGGCCTGGCCTGCAACAGCCAAATCCGCAGAATCCAGAGCATCCAAAATAAGATTTCCAGGACGATCACTGGCTGCGAGTAATATGTGAGAAAAACACCTCTTCACAGTGACCTAAAGCTGCTCACGGTTTTCGAGACTATTAATTTCCACTCCAGCCGTTTCAATGATACACTGGAGCATCATTAAAACCGACTCGTTACGGGTCTTACCAGATCCCGCCCACAAAGAAGGCCCAATAGGCGACTTCCAAGGGACCTCATTCACCGGCTGCCATTAAGACGAACAGCGAGATGATGATGAGTCCATCGATGTACTCCTCCATTGTCTTTTTTTAATTTTTATTATTACTTTTATTATTTTTATTATTGTTAATTAAATGATAGGTATACAGAAAACCAGTCAAGATATCCAGACATGAGGATTGTTCAATCATTAAACATGTGCATACATATATAAAAGTGTAATAATAATGTAAAAGGGATTGGTCCAAGAACTAATTTAATAAACAATACCAGAACTTCTACAACACTGAGGTTATCACAGATGAGGGCATCCGAATTAGCAAGTCGAATGAGCCGCAAAAACAAAGCGACAGTTCATCCAGCGAAGAAGATTTCAATAATGGGTACCAGCGACATGGAAGCGTCCAAAGCTTTTAAGCCACAGAGGAAGACCACGAACAGCAGCCAGCAATCGAGAGGGTTGGCGTAGAGAGCATCCATGAGACCCATTCTAAATCGCCACCAGAAGACGATTTTGAGGAATGCGAAATGGCATTTACAGCGATGGCAGTCGACCATATAACAATTGAAGAGACGAAAAACTCAATGGTGTTCCCCACGAAAGAAGATGGCACTGTATGGCAAAAAGAAGGTGAGGCTAGTCGCAAGAGGCTACTCACAGAGACCTGGCGAAGATTTTCATGAGACGCATTCACCTGAAGTGCGAGTTACATCAGTCAGACTGTTAGCAGCGTTGGCGGCAGAATCTGACATGGAGGTCCATCAAATGGACGTGGTAACAGCATACCGAAACGGAGAGCTAGAAGAGAACGTCAACTCCGAGGCACCAGAAGGTTTGAGCGATAGGCAAGTTGAAATCAGGTGCAGCAATTGGTTCACAGCAGAACATAAATACGAAACATCATATGGGAGCAGTAAAGGCATGACGTATGGCGCTGACCGAGATGAAAATTTCCGAAGTCTAAAGGAACTTCTTTACAAGGTGTGACGAAAATGAAGAGCCGTGGCGCTCTTTAACTACAATCAGAGCGCTTAGAAATTGGTAAAAGGTTTCGGCTTCCATCCACGCACGAAGCATATCGATGTACTTCATCACTTCATACAACAGATGCATTAAGAGGGCGAAGTCACTAATAAGTATATGCAGACAGAGCATATGCCGGGGGACGTCCTAACGATGGGTCTAAGTAGCACCACTTTCAATTGGTGCTAGTTATTTAAAAAAAATGGGCTATTATGAAAATTGAATTATGAACTTATGTGCTCACAAGAATTCTTATCAACTATTTATATATTTATGCCAGAAACTTCAATGTGTAGATATGTGCGCAGGCGGCCTTTACCTTAACATGGTGGTGTCACCTTACACATGGGTGTACATGTTCCTTCAAGGGATCAGTCATATAATGCATTCTTTATTATCGAGTTGTGCGACCCTGTAAAGTGCATTTATTCTTGATGGGATCGGTGATGGTATATATTGGTTGTTGGATCGATCCCTTTTATATTATTTTTACAGTTTTATATATGTATGCACATGTTTAATGATTGAACAATCTTCATGTCTGGATATCTTGACTGGTTTTCTGTATACCTACCAATTAATTAACAATAATAAAAATAATAAAAGTAATAATAAAAATAAAAAAAGACGATCGAGGAGTACATCGTTGGTCTCATCATCATCTCGCTGTTCGTTTTAATGGCAGCCGGTAAATGAGGTCCCTTGGAAGTCGCCTATTGGGCCTTCTTTGTGGACGGGATCTGGTAAGACCCGTAACGAGTCGCTTTTGATGATCTTTTGATTTTGACCAGTCTATCACTAAAGCGGCTGGAGTGGAAATTAATAGTCTCGAAAACCGTGAGCAGCTTTAGGTCACTGTGGAGGGTTGGGATCCTCACATACCACTCGCAGCCAGTGATCGTTCTCGAAATCTTATTTCGGATGCTTTGGATTCTTCGGACTTGGCTGTCGCAGGCCAGGCCCCAATCTTGGCACTATGAAAAAGTGAACTTAAACTGTTGCAATCGAAAAATCTAGCGAGCGAGTCTACTTCCGGCATTTTTTTGGCGCATGAGCCAGAGGAAACTCGAATGATCGGTGACAACCTCAAATTATTGCAACTCGAGCTAACAGTGAAATTTTTCAATGGCTAAGCATTCTTGTTTTGTGATGCTGTAATTTCACTAAGCGCGACTTAATTTTTTTGACATAAATGCAATAGCTGCACTAATACTGCCCCAATTCCAAAGTCGCTTGCATCGCAATGAAGATAAAACTTCTTTCCAAAATCTTGATTAATAAGAATTGGTGCTGATGTCGAAACTTGATTAAATTTGTCCATTGTCACCTGAGCGCCCGTCGTTCCGAACGAATTGACGAGTCTGCTTATGGTTCTTTGGTAAACGCGAATTTACAATGTAAGAAACTTTAGCTGGCTCAGTGTAAATACCACCGCCACTAAAGATACCTACATAATTTAGGCTCGTTCCACGAAACTGATTTTTCTTCAAATTCAAAGTAAGATTAGCTGTTTGAAATTGCTCAACTAGTCTTACTTAAATGACAGGACTAGTGGCAGTCTTCTGACTGTCTTCATAATTATGGCTCGTTCCACGAAACTGACATTTCTCCAAATTCAGAGTAAGATTAGCTGTATGAAATTGCTCAACTGGTCTTACTAAAATGACAGGACGAGTGGCAGTCTTCTGACACGACAAACAAATCGTTCAGGTATCCGAACACACAATATCGCAAATCTAGATTATTATTTGATCCATCAACTGACACATGGTGGACGGAGCATTGCATAGTCCAAACGGCATCACATTCAACCGATATAATGGTCGGCCAGGGACGGTAAATGCTGTGGGAGGTTTAGACTCCTTGTTAAATTAGATTTGCCAATAGGAGTCTTTGAGATCTAGCTAGGAAATTATGTTGGCATCGGTGCTTGTTAACAGATAAGCAACCTTTTTGCTTTCCTCATTGGAACATCCTCCACCATCCTCACTGGAGAACTCCATGGGCTTGTAGACGGCTCAATCACATCCATCACATTCTTTTTAAGTTCGGCATATTTCGATTTTAATTTTAAAGTATGATTACTAGACTTATATTCACTATTACTAAAAATACGATTTATTACTTCATTATACTTCATTATATTTTTCTAATCTATCTCGATAAGGAAGCAGCCGTAAAGCAAAAAAAACCAAGTGCGGTTAATAAATTCTCCCAATTATGAGCTGCTTCTTCGTAATTCTTCTTGAGATAACATTGAGCCCATTCTCTTCTAACGCATAGACGGCGACAATTCAATGGTGATTTCGGTTTAAACCCTGCATCCGGATGACAACTGATTTCGTAGACCAAATTTTTACTCATCTGAATTAACCGACGGGTGTCCGTCGAGAAAGTTAACTTAAGAAAATTACTCTTAAAAATTTCGACCAGCCCTTTTTCTTCCACTCTATTCGACGTCTTATCGATTAAGGTTCATATTACCTCATAATAAGACGAAATGGTTTCTCAGAAATTTTTGTTTGCGGGCTCTGATAAGCTCAATACTCATAAAGTTTGAAAGATAGTCTTTATAATGTTGACGGATGAATTCATCCGTTTTGATCCACCTTTTTCAGTAAATAGAATATTCCCTTTTAATTGATTACACATATTTATTAAATCGCTGTCCCGAGTTTCATTCGTAGGTGAGGTGACTCTATAAATAAACTCCTCTACCCCTTATCAATTCGTTCGTGGTTTTCCTCCAACAGTTCTCTTAACGACAGCTTTGCCTTGATTACTGCTCTCTACATACCTCGCATAGCTGACGAGGGGTGAGACGTTGCTGTTTATCAATTGGTACGCTGCAAAAAAAACCATACCGAATTCTCCGGCAACCATGCATCGATACAATTCTTATGAAAGACATGCATGCAAGACAGTAAGTAGCAGGGATGGATGTTATCCATAAAGGTTGCAAAAATGCCACAGACATTATAGGGTCTCGCCGGTGAGGCATGCGGAGGTGTGTTATTTACAGGAATTTTTAAAATATTTATTCATATTAATTGTGCCTGGATGTGACATATACTGAAAAAAAATTAGTCCGTCGAAAATAATAGCTTGCAGTGTCAAAAAATATGTAAATTTTTTCGGATTATTGAAACTATATTGAGAGGGTAAAGCCCAAAGCTCTCTGAAAGTTTTTATTCGGAAAGCAAGGCATTACAGCACTTAAGCGAGCTCCAGACAACAATAGCCAAAATTGAATTTTAACTTTAATCATAATAACGATCCATCCTATTGAATGTCTTTTTTTCATGAATAGTTTTCATCAATTGGTAAGAAATAATAAAAGTACCATCCCAACAAATAATCGAGTAGGGGCACCCGCGTTTAGCTAAATGCGCAATATAATGCAATATTCTGCACAACTATTTTGTTAAAACACATTTACTTTCCTACAACTTGACTGAGACTTTTGATACAACCATAACAAATATAACAAATATCAAATATAGTCCCTAATATGCTTTTATTTTCTTGCTGCAATGGTCTATTCATATCCTCGTTTGTTATTCGGTGTGGGGTATTGCTACCTATCCTAACCACATCTACATAAATTAAATTTATTAGGATTCCTAGCTGAAACTACTATTTATTGCATCAAAACAAATCAAAAAAAAAAGTAAGATAGGTCTCAGATATTGATCGACGCTCGTGTTTACTACCTTCCCAACCATAATCTTCTTAAAAAAATTATTGTAACCGAAGACAGCCAACTAAAAAACGTTCGACTAAGAATTCAGGTTTCCATGCTTCCCTGAAATATTTTTCTAAATTAGCAACTGAAGTTTTTTTTCTTTTGTTCATACTTCAGTAATTTTTTGTAACTTTATCGATCACCCGATTTATCCAAACGTTTTTGCAAAGGTCCGACGCCAATGCGTTTTACCCTATTTGTACTCCCCTTTCCAGCCTCACAGCTTTCCCTGGAGGCTTCGAGTGTGGCCAAGTTGGCAGGGTGTCTTTACCACGTGTGGGTATGAGCTTATATATATCTTTAGTCCGTCCGATACTGGACTGCAGCACATGCAGGTGGAGCGCTCAATACGGGGTTCATCAAGACCACATAGAATCTGTGAAAAAGAACTACTTGCTAGTCGCAATTATAGGGCTCATGCAAAACTTCACCTTCCTTCTTATCTTAGCAGATCCAATTAAATCTAATTAGCTTAACATCTCTAAAAACCGTAGAAAGACGCTAGGTGTCCTTTTCTAACATAACCGTAATAATGTTAATGTAGATAGCCAGTACCTACTAGCACGACTAATATTTAACATTCTTAGTGGGAACTCCAACTTATGCCCCAGCCTTTAGGGCACTGTGTTCGGTCTATAACGGCCTTATGGTATTACTGCACTTTGCACTTCCTCTTCGCTTAAATTATTAATTGTCACTAAACTTTCTTAGGAAAAAACGCGCTCTTATTCCTCGCAATCATTTCTACACTTAGTTTTCTGGGATATTTTCCCGCGATTGGTTCCGAACGATAAATGGCAGCGCCCATCGATTGGTTGTGCGGGAGGTGGGCTATACGTTATGCAGCAGGTGAAAATATATACGTAGAAAACTAAATTTTGCCAAATCGGTTTTTGCTAAGGGTCGGTATTTATGCAATATCTGTTGCACAACATTTTATATTCGTATATGACTATTTTTATCCATACTAACTTTCGTATTATATTCCCAAAATTAATTTTATTTAAGATATTAGGATTTATTCATATCTCGAAAAACAAAATACAAAATTGTACAAAGACTTAGCTTTCCTAATATTTACTGTGCCCTTATTCATACTTGTGTTGTATGCAGGGCTTTCTATGTACATACATATTAATGTGTAAGACAACATAAATTAATGTAAGAGATAACATTTTTGTTTTCAATTGAATGCATAAATAAAGTAGTTTATTCATACGACGACATTCGGATATTAACACTAGCAAATTTGCAAAGTTTAATCAACGGAACTGGAACAAAATGCCATTTACATAAAATTATTAGATTATTTGATAATCAGAATTAAAATGGAAGTTGGAACCAACAAAAGCTTCAGAAGAACTTGAGAGGCGTGGCGATACAGGTAGAACAAGACCTTGACGTATGACAACATCTACACCCGATCTCACACATGCAGCCTTTCCCTGGCCCATGCTTATATTTATAAATCGAGATAGTCGTGTGTGACTATTTAAATTCGGTGGGATTTCCTTGCTTTCAGAAGCCACTTTACTATCAACTGAATGTTCTTTATGATCTAGTGGGCTTTTGCTATCAGTTGCATGTGCAACAGCTATTGCTGCAGTTGTCGCCTTCGACAAATGGTTGGAAGGCAAATTAAAAATTGAAGATCACTGAAGACGCGGCCAGTAATTACTTCCTGTTAAATCCGATACACTCGGCGCCGAAATTTGTACTGGCACAGAAACGCCTGCGGAAATGACACCTGAAAACAAACTGCTTAGTATCTTGATAACATATATTTACATGGTATCGCATGGCTTTACCAGTATTTGAGGAGACCATAGATGAACTGTTTGAATAAACGCCATGCTGAGGGGGTTGTTGATGCGCAGCTGCTGGATTACAAGAGGCATTTCTGTGATGGGTTGGAGCATATGGAGATCCTAAAGAAAGCGCGTCATGAAACATATATGGATAGGCATCCCTTTGCTGCAAACATGTCGGTGTCATTGAGCCTAGTGACGAACTGTGGAGTAATGAAAAATACAATCAGTAAAATATAATAAAATACCCAAATTAAAAAAAATAGGTTGTAGATACACCACATATCTTAAAATTGCCTATTTGACTTTCAGTTTCAGCGCAGGAAGCTTCCAATATTTTCTGGTATCTATAAATCGAAGCACCTTTTTATACCCTGTACTCATTAAAAATGGGTGAAAAGGGTATCATAATATGGTGCAAATGTATGTAACAGGCAGAAGGAAGCATCTCCGACCCCATAAAGTATATATATTCTTAATCAGCACCAACAGCCGAGTCGATATAGCCATGTCCGTCTGTCCGTCCGTCCGTCCGTCCGTCCGTCCGTCTGTCCGTATCAACGCCTAGATCTCAGAAACTACAAGAACTACAGACATGTGCCATATATCGTTGGATAGGTAATTACCATACGCAGTATAAGTTTGTTTTTTATTTTGATATCACCCCCCGTTCCCCCGCAAACAGCAAAAAACTGTCATGACCACGCTCCTCCGAAAACCTCAAAAAACTGCCACGCCCACAATTATTGTCCTAATGCTATGCAATTGCGTTGGTGCATATGCGTTGGTGCTTATAAAAGCTATCTAATTTTTAAATTTTAACCAAATCGGATAAGAAACACGGAAGTTATGCCACATGCAAAATCTATGGCAAGGGAAGCAGAAGCGCAGCAAAGTTATGGTTATGGTTAAGTTATGGTCCTCTTTTCTAATAGAATATTGTTTCATTTATTTATTGATACTAAATAAATAAATTGTAAGCATGTCTAAGGGTACAGGGTATTTTGCAATCGGGAAACTCGACCGCTGCTACCTTACTTGTTAATGATATTTCATTTAATACATTTTTCGATGCAATGAATATGAATTATGACTGAATTATACTTTTTAAATTAAATTAAATTAATTTAAATTTAATTAAAGTCAATGCCTTTTAGCAAATGACACAATATTTTTCATATTTTCCAGTGAAGTTTTCTTTTCTTATCGATAATTAGGTTAAAGAGACCAAGTTTAGTTAACTTTACTAGAAATTTACCCAACTTTAAATCTTTTGTAGATTTTTTAACTCGATTTTGAAGGCGAGTGGAGCAGGGTTGAATCGTTTTTAATTTTATTCCAATTTTATGTAGAATTTTTATTGTGGAATAATTTTATTAAATGTTTATTTAATTAATGGTACATTTGAATTAGCAATAAAGAAAAGCTTACATCCGCCAAGGGGAAGCTTATATACCCTTACAGGTAAATAGCGGTTTCAAATGGTAAGATATATAGCAAATATAGTATATCTCTATCTATCGTATGTAACTGTCACTCCCAAAAGCTCGAAACTCGAGACTAGTTTGCGTTGAAACATGCTTGTATCGACTCACTAAGTGATGCTAATCCAGAATATATTTATATATACTTCATAGGGTCACAGATGTCTCATTCACTGCATGACACAATTTTCTAATTTTCTTCTACATTAATGAGCATTGTTATGATGTAAAAGAAAAAAAGGGACGAACGGCACTACGTACATAATCGAGTTAATTACATTTTTAATTATTTATTAAAGAATTTCGTCATTTGTTGCACACATCTTTGATATGTTTTTTACAAACATTTTAAGATACGCAACTACGTAATTCTTATATAATATAGTCAAATTCGATCAATTACTTTTCTTAGATATTCCAGGGAACTCGGGGTATTGAATTTGTTTTAAATTTTATTTCGGAAGTGAAGCTTGTGCTGTTGGCAAACATACTTATAATTTTCTGCCATTGTAGCTATGGGCTGCGGGATAGATGGATACATTGCATTGAAACCAGTGTTTAGCGGAATTCGTGGTGCGATTGCTTGGATTGGTGGACTTTCAGAGCTCGTATGCGCGGCGTTCGCATCCCCGCCAAGGACCTATAAACAGAAAAGTTTAACCATCATGAAATAAGAATTTAGAAGTAACACAGTCATACGCTTGGCCCATTGGGTGTCTCGGTGATGTTGGTGGTAATTACGGTTGATGATGGTCGTTCTGAACCTGTAGCTGATGGATTTATTATACTGGGTGTAGAATTGTTCGAATTTGTAATAGAGGACGACGTTGCACCGGATGTATTGTTTGCTACAGTACTGGATCGACCACTATTATTAGCAATGTTATCCGCTGACCGTCTTTGGGTTCGCATTTTCTCCTCCCGGCGCCATTTAGCTCGCCGGTTTGAAAACCAAACCTAAAATAAAAAGAACACGTTATATATAAGTAAAAATTTGGCGGTTCGGCGTTCCGAGGGTTTTACGCGAAAGTCAAATAAAACAAATGTCAAAAGCTGCATGTAAAAATTAGTTTCTGGGATAGAACTGTGACAACACACATTCAAGCGTTAAAAACAAAAATTCTGAGCAACTTTTTTTTATTGGTACAATTCATTTATCTCATTTTATTAAGCTATTTAAAATTAATTTATTTATTGTCCCTTTGAGAAATTTAATACTAGAAGATTGCAATTACGAGCCCCAACCACTATTAATTCGAACAGCATGTGTTTTTGGCAGTGTGCAATGTTCAACACACGATATTTTCAATACTATTGCAGATAACGTATGCCAATGTATTTTGTCTAAAAGAGCATTTTATTCTCTTTACGATGACAAAAAAAAATTTCTTGTATTTCCAACAACAACAACAACATGAGTAATTCATTCAAACGGTAGACTTAAGAGATAAGAAAAAAGTGACCACTATTAATTCGAACGCTGCGCAAGCTTACTGTTATCTCAAAAGAAGAACAAAGCAAAAGCAACCAATGTAACGGGATCACTATCTAGTTATAATCTGCAAATAATAACACAATGCAGAATGCAAAAAAATTTTAAATTACTGCAGATCAGTAAAAGTTTAGCAACGATGGTACGTGGTAAGCCTATTTGCACCGAAATCAGAGTATTGATTAGAGATTATTATAAATCTGGGAAGACAATTACTGAAATAAGCAAACAATTACATTTGTCTAAATCGTCAGTGCATGGGGTGATCCAATTGTTCAAAAAAACTGGAAATATTGAAAATAATATTGCAAATAGAGGGCGAACATCAGCAATAACACCCCGTGACAAAAGGGAACTGGCCAAAATTGTAAAGGCTGATCGTCGCCAATCATTAAGAAATTTGACTTCGGAGTGGTCGCAGAAAATTGGCAAAACTGTCAAGCGAGAATGGACGCGACTGCAGTTAAAAAATATTGGATATGGTTTCTATAAAGTATGTTTTGTTATTATTTATGTATCACACCCAATAACTTATCTGACTTGTAGGCCAAGGAAAAACCCTTGCTAACGCTTCGTCAAAAAAAAAAGCGTTTGCAATGGGCTCGGGAAAGGATGTCTTGGACTCAAAGGCAATGGGACACCATCATATTTAGCGATGAAGCTAAATTTGATGTTAGTGTCGGCGATACGAGAAAACGCGTCATCCGTACAAAGACAGAAACATACCATAAAGACTGCCTTAAAAGGACAGTAAAGTTTCCTGCAAGCACTATGGTATGGGGATGTATGTCTGCCAAAGGATTAGGAAAGCTGAATTTTATTGAAGGGACGGTTAATGCTGAAAAATATATTAATATTTTGGAAGAAAGTTTGCTGCCATCAATACCAAAACTGGCAGATTGTGGTGAATTCACTTTTCAGCAGGACGGAGCATCATCGCACACAGCCAAAATAACCAAAAATTGGCTGCAATATAAGCAAATGGAGGTTTTAGATTGGCCATCAAATAGTCCAGATCTAAGCCCCATAGAAAATATTTGGTGGCTAATGAAAAGAAAGCTTCGAAATGAGCCACAAAGAAGCATTTCTGACCTCAAAATTAAGTTACAAGAGATGTGGGACTCGATTTCTCGAGAACATTGCGAAAATTTATTAAAATCAATGCCAAAACGTGTTAAATGTGTAATACAGGCTAGAGGCGACGTTACACAATTCTAATATTAATTAATTTGTTATATTACGCAGCGTTCGAATTAATAGTGGTCACTTTTTTCTTATCTCTTAAGTCTACCGTTTGAATGAATTACTCATGTTGTTGTTGTTGTTGGAAATACAAGAAATTTTTTTTTGTCATCGTAAAGAGAATAAAATGCTCTTTTAGACAAAATACATTGGCATACGTTATCTGCAATAGTATTGAAAATATCGTGTGTTGAACATTGCACACTGCCAAAAACACATGCTGTTCGAATTAATAGTGGTTGGGGCTCGTATATCAAGTGGAAACTTTATTAGGATGAGGATTCCATTCCTCCATGCTCAGATGGAGAAGATGCCAGTTTGCTCGACATGATTTGAAACCGCTAAGCAAGAAGGAATAAACTCCTAATTTTTAAGGGAAGATTCACACGGGACAATTGATTGGCATCGAGTCTCAATACGACTTCTGTCAGAAGCGTATAAGTTGCAACACAATGTTTAAAATATAAAACTTTTTATTTATATACTATTAATTAAGGCATATAGCGTATCTCCTTGATGTCATTAGTTTCTATTAATTATGCTCGAAGGCCTCGCAGATAATAATTTGTACTATAATTAAATACTAATAAAAATAAGAGTATAGTCTATGTGGGAGTAAATTGTTAGGTGCATCATCATCTCGCTGTGCGTCTTATTGGCAGACTGGGTCGCTGGGAAGTCGCCTGTTAAGCCTCCTTTGTGGGCGGGATCTGGTTAGACCCTTGGCGAGGCGGTGTCGATGACGCTCCAGTCGGTCATAGTCTCGAAGACCGACTCCCAGTATGATCCCGAGTATGACTCCCAGGGATATGGCTGAGTCAACATGTTCCACTGGGGTGTCCTCAAAGAGCACTGCTGGTGGCGTTGTCCGTTTGAGGCTGTAGCAAACATTCGTGGACTTGGCTGTTAATCTTATATTTCACCTCCTAGCCCAGTTGGCAAATCTGGTTGCGTAGATCTGGATACCGTTTAACAGCGCTTGCTACGCGGGCACATAAGCCAGTTGTGCTTTGACGCCGCGGCCCGTATGTGTATTCTCATTGCACTCACTAGCTGGGAAAAAGTGAGCGCACGGTCGAGCATGACTACCAGGTCATTCTCCCAGGTCATCTATTTGGCTGAATCAGCCTGTTCCACTGAGGTGTCGTCAATGAGCACTGCTGGTGGCGTTCTCCGTTTGAGGATGTAGCAAAACATTCGTGGACTTGTTGCCACTAATGCCAATTGTCGCGGATCGATCGGTGTAATCGATAGGCGTAGTCAGTATTTTCGTGATAGTGATAGGATTTAGTAGATAAATGTGTGCGGGCACATTATCTGCCGCAATCGCAAGCCGCGAAAAACTTAGCGTGCATTGTCGCACGAGAGTTTGGAGGGCAAACTGCGGTAAGATACGATTAAAATAATTTATATTGAATAACCTTAAAAAGAACGATTATAGAATAAAACGAGCTACTACTGCCGGAAGAGTCTTCCTTTCCTTCGGAATCCATGGGGGGGTAGCCATTGAAGGCAACTCCACTCGAGCGACGACATCTTTTATTCGCAGTCCGAGGGAGACTGCAAGGGAAACTTTGCACTTGGAGCCATTTTGGAGCGCGCACAGGCGTTAATATTGAAGCTGTGGATTATGCAGCAATCCCCCAGGCAGAGTGCCCGGCTGAATGGAGGGGAAGCCACCCCTAATACAACGAGAGCGGATCAGCAGCCAGTGAGTAGTGGAGCAGGAACCCGGCCGCGGGTGAATATCACGGCGGCGACGATTTCTTGCCCGGCCACTACGGTGACTACAGCAGCTTCCCAACCTAGAAGTACTGCCGTCACAGCTGTGAGCCAAGCGCCGGAGATGAACCAGCCCCTCACGTTGGATCTCATGGAGAGAATCGCAGCATTGCAATGCATTGGAGAAGGAGCTAAAAAAAGTTAAAGCCCTGCGAAGTGTGAGCACCGCCAATTGTGTACCAATCGCAGTTGGCCTAAGCGCAGTTGGCGCCAACAGTTGAGCGTCGAGTCGTCATCTTGGAGCGGCCCGCTATTACCCACATCTAACGGAAAGGACTTACATAACGGGGTCGGGTCGGTGCCTTATAACGGTGACGGTGGAGTGGAGCGCCATTGCTAACAATGGCGCCAATTTGTGGAGCCACTGTGTGCAACAAGCACTGCGCAGCCAGCGCATGGATTCGTGCTACCGGGCGTGAGCGTCCACAATGTGGCAACAGCATCGCCACTTGTTGGATCCTACGCCGCGATGACGCCGAATGGAACCCAGGGAGCATATGGGCCAAGAAAGCTTCCGGACTTGCCTGTATTTGGAGGGCACGCCGAGGAGTGGCCGATCTTCAGCTGTGCGTTCTTGGAGACGACCCGAGCTTATAATTGCACGGATTTAGAGAACAACCAGAGATTACTGAAGGTGCTGAAGGATGAATCCCGTGAGACAGTGAAGGCGTTACTAATTCATCCAGGGAATGTCAGCGCCGTGATGGAGCAGCTGCGCTTTAGGTTCGGCTGATCGGAGCAGCTTATAGGCAGCCAGCTGAACAGCGTGCGAGAGGTGCAGCCAATTTCGGAGCACAATTTAGCGAAGATCATTCCTTTCGCTACCGGAGTGAGTAACCTCGCGGCCTTCTTGCCGTCAGCGAAGGCTGGAGAACCCAACCCTCATGGAGGAGCTTGTGGCCAAGCTTCCTACGAGCAAGCGAGTGGACTGAGCCAGGCATGCTGCAACGATTGTGCCCTTTCCCACTGTAGTCCACTTCAGCGCGTGGCTACAGGAGTACGCAAACGTGGTGTGCACGGTTTTGGACGTCGAGGGAAAGGAGCCGAGGCGTCGAGCTCTGCATGCGAGCTCGACCATAACGAATGCGATCAACAGGTTGATCGGCATGGAGGTTGTCCCATCTGTGAAGGACAACATGGAATCACGAGTTGCAGAGAATTCGTTGAAGCTTTGCCGCCGGGAAGGTGGAGGATTGTGAAGAGCCACCGACTCTGCTTCACATGCCTACGAGGCGGGCACATCGCTAGATCCTGCTATATGCAGGGTGAGTGCCAGATCAATGGATGCCGAAGATGCATCACCGTCTGCTACATGGCGCGGACGACGAGCGAAGGCCGCAGCAGCGAGGTAGTTTCAGACGCCACGGAGGGAACCAGCAACCAGCAGTTCCCAGAAACAGGCTGGTGAGAGGAGCTCCGCGTGAAGCGGGAGCGCCCATGCAGAGGAATTTGAGCTGCGTCGACGCCGAAGGAGGCCGCCTACTGTTCCGTATACTGCCAGTTACACGGTACGGAAAGTGGATACGTATGCGCTTCTAGATGACGGATTCTCCGTCACGATGATCGATGACTAGCTGCAAAGAGATCTTGGAGTGCAAGGAGAGCGTCGTCATCTAAATATCCAATGGTTTGGAGGTAGGGCAACCAGAGAGCCTACCAACGGGGTGAGTTTAAAGATAAGCGGAGTTGGAAAGCTCACTCGCCACGTATTGAGAAACCTGTATGCCATTTCAAGCCTCAGTCTGCCGATGCAGAAATTGAGTCGACAGGATGTCCTACAGCAACGCGGTTCCGAAGCTGCTCATCGGCCATCCAGGCCGGACATCTCGGATTGCCACTTAGAACGATGCGGTCCGCTAGAGAGGGACCGTACGCGGCCGCAACCGAGCTGGGATGGGTTGTGTGTGGGCCTGTAAGTGGGCAATCGACTACGCCATCACCGAGGTCCTGAATACTTGCCGTGTCAGTGGATAACGCGATGGAACAGATGGTGGAGGACTACTTCGACATGGAGAACTTTGGAGTGAAGCCCGCGCCACAGGTCGCAGCCAGCGACGATGTGCGGGCACAAAGGATGCTTGAAGACACCACGGTGAGAGTGGGGCGTCGCTACCAGACGGGATTTCACTGGAAGGACGACCACGTTGTGCTGCCAGCTACGAGATGGAGTACAAGAGGCTGGTCAACGTAGAGAAGAAATTGAAGCGCAATGAGCCGTTGGCGCAGGAATATGATCGGATTATAAAGAAGTACGTGTCTAAAGGATACGCAAGGAGGCTACAGCCGGATGAGGTCGCGGTGAGAAGCGGTTTTGGTATTTAATTTTAATTTATTTAAACAACAATTTAACAAAGATCTGCTAAATATGAATAAAAATTATAAATATAACTACACTATAACTATTCTAGGAGGTATTCTATGATTTTAAGTTTATTTACATTAAGAGAGAGTTCAGGAGATAGAGTATGTGATAAAAGGTTATAGTTCTTACAAATAGTGCGAAAGGGGTGTTCAGCGAAGTTGGATCTGCAAATAGGTAACCATAGGGGTCGGAAGGACCTAGTTTATCTATTAGGTGTGGAAAAAGATAGTTGGTTTAAAGGTATTTGGAATCAACCATACCATGGATAAGCATATGTAGAAACATGACCCCAGCACAGGTTCGGCGCTCCTTCAAGGGAGGTCACTTCAACAATTTAAACCTGCACGGTACGCGATGCATTCAGTGATTTTCAGCGATTAATGATCACTCTAATATGTATTTGTATTTTTTTTTTGTGTCCTCATGTTTTTTTTTTATTTATATGTATACATACTAGCAAACCCAGCGAACTCCGTTTCGCCACCAGATGGCTTTGTGTTATGTAACATTTCGTTTGGTGATTAAAATATGAAGAACAACTTTTTTTTATTTATTTGTCCGCAACATTTTTTGTTTTTTGGTCTGACGTTAACACAAACAAATCTGATAGTTTCCCAACTCGTGAACATGCAACGTACAACTGCCCATTTGAAAAACAATGATTTGGCCTTGGGACTTGTTAATTGTCATTGCAAACGCAAAGCGAACTGGAAGTTGTAATCGTTTGAAGTCAAACGGAAGATCAGTCGGAATCATTGGTATTCTAGGAATACATACATTTTCACCTGCCTACTTTCCGTTATCAATGGTTGCCTCAATCAAATTTGGCGAGAGTCTTTTTACCGAAAGTCGCGTACCGTTGAAAAGGCGCGGTGGATTCAAATTACGTAATATCATAATAACTGTACCAACTTTGAATTGCAAGTTACGTGGTGGTACTCCTGGTAACTCCAGAGAGTTTAAAAACTCCGTTGGATAATTTAATACATCATCGACATTTGTTATGGAATCAACGGATTTGTATGTCACCAAATCGCCATAAAGTTTTGATTGAATGGTGAAATTCAGTGCGTGTACATCATTATTTTTTGCGGCAAGCATTGCTCGTTGACTTAAACATTCATTATTCTGATAATTCTTAATAATGTTTGGGAAAACATTTACAATAAGAGCTAATTGAGAGTTTCAAAATCGGCAAAAGTCGTTGGTACGAGTAATTAATCCAGATGTCGCATCAACTGAAACTTTTCCATTTCCAATTGTTTGGAAAATTGAGCAGCACTTTGATCATTTTGAAGTTGAACTCTCATATTAGTGGTTAGCGATAATGTTTTTATTCCCTAAAGGTGAAGCCTTCAGGCAAGCATTCAATTCATCTGCAGGCGTTTTACGGGGAATAACTGGCAACGTCACCGGATCGCCGAAGATACTTCAGTGTGAAGTTAAGTGCTTCAAGTGATTACTTATGTGCCATTGTGCACTCATCCCGAAAATGAGCTTGCATTGCATCAACAATTTTCCCATTGCACTGGATCGAGAAATATTGTATGTTGGAGTATCAATTGTGTTTAAATTGAGTGGCAACTTAAGCGCAATATGTGCAGTACTACCGCCATCTAGAAGAGTCGCCGCAATTCCAGATGATGCTAACGCCAAAGCCATGTCACATCTTGATCGAATAGTGGACGAAATCAATGAATGTTTCAATAAATGTTTTTCCTGTTCCTCCAGGTGTGTCCAGTAAGAATAGACCACCAGTTTTATTGTCCACCGGTTGCATTAATGTTTCGTATACTTGTTTTTGCTGTTCAATCAGCAACGGCACATTATTTCGAACGACGTATCAACATTGTATTGCAGCTCTCGATTTGATTCTTTAATTCATCGATCTATTTGGCGCAATCATTCATTCTTCAATCAGTAGCTTGTTTGCAATAGTCAAGCATTGATCCTCAATCAGAAACAATTGTAGATTTCATCGGATATTTGGATGTCAGAAATATTCGTTTGAATGCGCATAACTGAATTGGTTTGGAAGGAAAACATGTGGTGATGATAATTGCGAGCAGCGTTCGTATTTGGTAAGCATTTGATAAAAAAAACTGAATCCGAAAGTGTTAAATCCCAATAAGAATCGTTCTCCAGCAAACCCAATAGTTGACATGCTTTTCGATATATTTGGCATTGGTGGCCATTTACAGTTTCTAAATGCGCAAATGATTTTGGTCTAGGTACATTTACCAACAGCAGTCGGAAATAAAAACATTCATAATTTCTAGGACTAACAGTATACATGCGACCTAGTGCATCAGTGGAAAACACCTGTGGCCAATCTGGAACTGAGGTTCCTTATTTGCGACGTTGGAGTTTCTTTGTTGATTGATTGACTTGGCCATTTCAAAGTACATCAGCGTCGCTGCGAATGGATTTCCTTCACACATTGCAAAGAAGCTAGTCAATGTTGTCGATGGTGGTCTCTCAGCTCGTTGTGCCGCATTAGCCTCAGCGAAGTAAACTCTTTGGCTAAAATAGTGGCCAAAATCAAAGAAATAAGAAATGTTTTCCCTGTTTCTCCATTTGCGTCCAGGAAGAATAGAGCACCAGTATTATTGATCACCGCTTGCATTAATGTTTTGTATACTTTTTTGTGCTGTTCATTAAGCAACGGCATATTATTTCGAACGAATTCCTCCAATGTATCAACATTGTATTGCAGTTCTCGATTTAATTCTTGGTTGAATGCATCGTGCATCGATCGATTTTTCGCAATCATTCATTCAGTGGGTTGTTTGCAATAGTCAAGTATTGATCCTCAATCAGAATTAATCCTTCATTTTAGATTTTATTGGTTATTTGGATGTCAGAATTATTCGTATAAATGCGCAAGCGATGCAAGATATATTCACATATGTCGTCTTTGTATTTGTTTCATAGCTGAATTGGTTATGAAGGAAAACATGTGGTCCTGATAATTGCGAACAGCGTTCGTATTTGGTACAACTTAAATCCGCAAGTGTTAAATTCCAATGAGAATCTTTCTCCAGCAAACCCAATAGTTGACATGCTAGTTGAACTGGGGTTTCTTGTTTGCGACGTAGAAATTTCATTCAATTTTCATTCAGGACATTTCAACGTTCAGCGTCGCTGCGAATGGATCTGCTTCACACGTCCACAAGGCTACATAAAAAGATACCAAGAACACAAAGGAGTTTTTAGGTTACCCTATATGCCTTAATATATAAAGATATATAAGAACAAGTGGTAAAAGTTATCTTCGGCTTGCCGAAGATGGTATACACTTGCAGATCTTTACAAAATTGCAATAAGTACTGTAAAAATCAGAAGTCTTTTCAAAATTATTGGTTTGGCTATGTCAAATGAATAAATGTTGAATTCGGTTGCAATAGCTTGGAGAACAAAAAAGTTTTCCATACAAAGACTTGTTTTCATATCGGTCGTTTGTATGGCAGCTATGTGATATAGTGGTCCGATCCGACCGATTTTTAAACTCGATTTGCGTGTAAAAATAACAAACTAAATAACTTTAAAACTACTGTCTATTTTTTTCATAGAAACACGCGGACAGACGGACAGACGGACATGGCTATATCAACTCGGCTGTTGATGCTGATCAAGAATATATATACTTTTTGGGGTCGGAGATGCTTCCTTTTATGCGTTACACAATGCTGGACAAAATTATAATACCCTTTTTCAAGGGTATAACGAGCTACTACTGCCGGAAGAATCTTCCTTTCCTTCGTGATCCAAGGGGGGGTAGCCGTTGAAGGCAACTCCACCTGAGCGACGACACCAATGTTCCACCTCCTAGCCCAGCCGGCAAAATTAGTAGTATCTGGATACCGTTGGCGGTCTCCTGCTCACACCTGAACCTGAACCTTGATATACAGCTTGATGGAAAAATCGCAAGAAGTTTCGAGTGTTTTTTACAGTCAAATTGTTTTTATTCACTTATATAAATAATTAGGGGAAAAGCGCTAAATATTTATCTCACACCACCATAATAAAATTTCTTACACATAAAACAGTGACCTTGGGGATGAAAGTTTAAGGGATGACTTCTACAAGTATGACTAAATTATCGCTATATTGTAACTTCTGTGCTTAAAATTTGAGTAATAAAAACTGCTTATTTTGAATGGATTACATTTTAGCATGAAGTTGTTTTTAAATTTTTTTTTATAGAGAAGGAAGCGTTGTAAGCATTTTATCGAATGTGTGTCCCTGTGTGACCCTTACCAAAATCCAATACATCCAAAAAAAAAATTAAAATTCTTATATGTATGTATATATCAAACATAGACCTAAGTTAAACAGGTTATCAAAATTAGACTTTATAAAAAGTTGAGATTAAAAACATTTTTATCTAAAAAAGAATAATATTACTATTACAAATTCATAACAAAAAATTTTTCGAGATAATTTTTTGTTCCTTTGTTCATCAATCATTGTTAAAAAAAAGTGTAGAACACACAAGGTCTTTTTCCAGGGTTTTTTTTTTTTTTTTTTTTATTAACTATTTCTTAAGGCATACAGGGTATCTTGGGACCCCTTGGTGTCCTTGGTATCAATTTATACTGCCCGTAGGGCAAGTATACTACTGAAGGAAGAGGAAAATGAACCAAACTTGATTTGATCATAACTGCTGATCCACCTTTGGCGTTACCCTCAGCCAGGTCGTTTGCAGTATAGGCCTCGTAACCATACAGCTTGGGCCTGACTACATCTTGGCAATGTGTTTTACTGATAAGCAAAACATCAATCTCGTAGCGCCGCACAAAGCATTCAACTTCGGGCGTTTCGCGGAGACGACGTTGGCGTTCCATACTAATATGCGCAGCGGCTTCATTTTGTCGCTGTCTGCGCGTGTATAGCAGTGAGCAGATGGATCATCTGCCCTTGCTGTAGTAGCATCATCCTCATTTGTTCAATCTGCTGTTCCTGAAGGGAGCGCAGAGCGTTCATGCTTTCGTTTAGCGTCTGCAGGATGCTAAAAGTGTTATTGTCCAAAGGGGGCTGATGTCCGCCTCTAGACCGACTCCTATGCCGGCTGTGCTTCCTGGTCTCAGGTTGCTCCTGGAAGGGCTGTGGCACCTGTTGCTGATCCTGCTTGGGGTACATCCAGTCTTTAGCTACATCTGCGTAGGAGACTCCGCTTCGGAGAGGTGCAATCGGCATACATCCAGTAGGAACATGGGACATAGGTCGATTGTTGACTTCGCTTCTTCCTAGAAGCGCTGTCCTAGAGCGCTGAAGGAATGCCTGGTGTTCGGAGCATCCGGAATAATTCGCTGGGTGCTGTTCACCACAGTTATGGCAAGTGCATGGCTCGCTTCGTGGTCGCGTACAGTCTTTGGCAAGATGTTCGCCGGCGCATTTGAGGCAAATGTGCGCTTTACGGCAGTATTTGGCCGTGTGACCAAATTGCTTGCATCGATGGCATTGGGTTGTCGTATTTCGCTTGCGAAGGTGCTCGATGACAACTCTCATGTGGCATAAACCCTTAAGAGCCAGGATCTCCTTGTTGTTCGTCGCAGCAGCGATGTTCAAAAAGAACATGTTTATGGGATTGGCAGCAGGAGCCCCTGGCTCGTTTCGCCTTTTCGGTGTATGAACGTCTAGCACCTTGTGACCGAGGCTTTTCAGTTCATCAATGATTTGATGATGGAGCGTACTGTGGTGGACTCCTTTAACGCATACTCGGTATGGCCTGTCCTCCTTGAGCTGGTAACAGTGAAACTTAAGCTTTTCGGTCTCGAGTCAGCTGACTATGCTGCGGAAGGTGCTAGCGTCTGCCGCGTAGAGCCTCAGGACTCCGCCCATCGATGCCTTGGCAAAGACCTTGTTCAGATCAGTGATTTTTGAGATGTTGTTTATCAGCAGGGGTGCGCTTTCAACACCTTCCAAAACTATTGGAGGGGATTTGGAGGAGGTTGCGCCTTGGAAGTTGCACTGATAATGCCGGATGAGGCTGCATCATGTTTGGCAGCAGCAATAGCTGCTTGATGGCTGTTACTCGCTCAGATCCTCGGTTTGCGCAAGCAATCCAAAGCCGCTGTAGGTGGCCACAGGAATCTTGGTATCAAGTATTGCCTTCTTCTTGGCATTCATTGGAGACCCACTTGCCTTCCGCTTGATGACTTGCATCCGCTGAGGCGCTGGCTTAATAGTGTTGTTCACTGCAATATTAAAGAGCTCGCCGAGGCTGAGTATGCGCTTGGTAGGAACGGGCATCATAGTTTTTGCATTTGGGTCCATAATTGCAATTTCCAAAAGTTTGTCAACAAACTTCGATCAGCTGTGAACAGCTGCTTTAAACAGCTGAATTGTTGTTGTGGCCGCTGTCCAGCGGGGCAACGATTTGCTTGAGTGTTTTTTTACCTGTCTAGGGATCACTGTTCGAAGTTTGTGCCACTATTGTGGGCTTAACTTGAAATATGGCGTAGAAAATTAATATTTTTCCCACTTATGGTATTAATGACTTGCAACTCGTCGCAAGGGTTGCGGTATCTTATTTTTTCCAGGGTAAATATGAAAATGTTTTTTTTATAAACACTAAAAAAATTTTTTTTTTAATCTATAAGAAGCTCGATAATACATATACCCCTTAAAAATATAAAATTGTTTTATAAAGAAAAATACTTTAAGCGTAATGAAGCTATTACTTTGGTCATGCTGACAAGCACCCCATTTGTAAAAGTTGAATCTTAAGCATGATGACAAAAGGGGTGAAAAGGGATTACTAATTTCGTATGCTTAAATTTTTCATGATGACATTTATTTCTGAACGTTATTGTTTCCATTGCCACTTCAACCGTCATGTTGCCACTTGAGCTCTTCAACGTAGTTTGCTTTTGCTCTTGATATACAGCTTGATGGAAAAATCGCAAGAAGTTTCGAGTGTTTTTTACAGTCAAATTGTTTTTATTCACTTATATAAATAATTAGGGGAAAAGCGCTAAATATTTATCTCACACCACCATAATAAAATTTCTTACACATAAAACAGTGACCTTGGGGATGAAAGTTTGAGGGATGACTTCTACAAGTATGACTAAATTATCGCTATATTGTAACTTCTGTGCTTAAAATTTGAGTAATAAAAACTGCTTATTTTGAATGGATTACATTTTAGCATGAAGTTGTTTTTAAATTTTTTTTAAAGAGAAGGAAGCGTTGTAAGCATTTTATCGAATCTGGTCTGTGTGACCCTTACCAAAATCCAATACATCCAAAAAAAAAATTAAAATTCTTATATGTATATATATATCAAACATAGACTGTTTAACTTAGGTTATCAAAATTAGACTTTAAAAAAAGTTTAGATTTAAAACATTTTTATCTAAAAAAGAATAATATTACTATTACAAATTCATAACAAAAAATTTTTCGAGATAATTTTTTGTTCCTTTGTTCATCAATCATTGTTAAAAAAAAGTGTAGAACACATCGAAAAATAGATCACCAGTCCTAAAATGTAGATAACTTCTTGATCACGAGCCATTATAAGCATGTTTTTTTTCTATTTTTTATCATTTCATTTTGTACTTTTTTTGTATCACTCATTAGGAATTAAGTGTCTATTTTATCAACGTAGAGCTGCGAAACAATGAAGCCAAATCAAACTATTTTGAACTTTTTTCGGTAGTACAATTTTTTGATTTTGGTAACAAGAGTACAGTAGTCATCTCCGACCTTTTAAATTTAGGGAAAGTACGGACAACGTAAACTTTTTTGAAAAAATAAGAAATTATATTAAACGAAATTTTGAAAAGAGCGGTCAAAATATGAGAACGAACATTTCAAAAACATAATAAAATTTCAAAAATATAAAATAAAATTTTCTATTCATATTTATATTCACTGCTATTTACTTAAAAATAAAAATAATATTCCTTCTCTTTTAAATTGTAGATTTTTATTCACATATTACCAAAAAACAAGTGGGAAAAGTTATGTTCGGCTTGCCGAAGATGGTATACCCTTGCAGATCTTTACAAAATTGCAATAAGTACTTATGTAAAAATCAGAAGTCTTTTCAAAATTATTGGTATGGCTATGTCAAATGAATAAATGTTGAATTCGGTTGCAATAGCTTGGAAAACAAAAAAGTTTTCCATACAAAGACTTGTTTTCATATCGGTCGTTTGTATGGCAGCTATATGATATAGTGGTCCGATCCGACCGATTTTTAAACTCGATTTGCGTGCAACAAAAATAATGATCTGGTAAAAATTTTAAAACGCTAGCTTTAAAACTACTTTCTATTTTTTGCATAGAAACAGACGGACAGACGGACAGACGGACATGGCTATGTCGACTCGGTTGTTGCTGCTGATCAAGAATATATATACTTTGTGGGGTCAGAGATGCTTCCTTTAGTGCGTTACACATTTCTGGACAAAATTATAATACCCTCTGCAAGGGTATTCAAAAATGTATTATCTAAAATGTATTATCTCCTCGGCCCTTGCAGGATTTTTAAGCACCAACTTGAACATGAGAAATTAATGTATACAAAATTCGAATAACTTACAGTTTTTTTTTATATGAAGAAGTAAGTTATCAATGTAAAAAATAACTGTTGTGGCCTCTGGGAGAATGTTTAAATGTTAAGTTGAACAAGTAGAAATTTGAACAACAAAAACTACTTTAGTGTGGTATTTGTACATATTGGGTATCTACTGTATACAATTAGAGCCGAAAATTTTTTTAAAACATAATGTCATAAAAGTCAACAGTTCAGCCCAAGGGAAAGTGTAAGAAGATCACTGACTCCAGCTGAACCGTTACAAAAGAAGATAATCACTTCCGCGTATAGAACACTCTCTCTATAAGCTAAAATAAGAAACATATATAAAAGCCGCTCCGCTGCTGGCGTCACCGGCAGCGCAACTTCGCGGTCTTATAAGCAGATATTAAAAACATAGAAGAACAATCGAAGAATATATTTCGGAGCGGGATCATCCGCTGCATACTGTACAGCTTATATACCGCCCAACCGACCGAAAGGCGCTGTCGTTTATCGTTCGGCTCGAATCGCGAGAATAGATCCAAAAGAATAAAGCGTAGAAATGATTACGAGGAAGAAGAAGAGTGCGTTTGTTGCTCTAAAAAATAGGTGAGAATTGAGTATTTGATAGATAGGGAAGTGCAAAATGCAGTAATTCAATAGAGGCCGTTATAGTCAGAACACAGAACCCTAAAATCTTTATGCTGGGCATGTGTTGAACTACAACAACAGGAATAGAGGAATGAAATTTCTAGTCCGCCTATTAGAAATGTTAAATTATAGGCGTGTTAGTCTACTTTACCATTAATAAGGTTGTAGGAAACTACAGCTAGCATCTTTCTACGGATTGTTAGAGATGGTAATTTAATTAGTAAGAGTCCGTTTAAATAAGAAGGCAGGTGAAGATTTGTATCCTAATTGAGTGCCCTTAGAGCGAACATCAAGAAGTTTTTTTGTACGTGGTCTATGCGGTCTTGATGAACCTCTACTGAGACTTCCAGTACTTCAGTATCGTACGGACTATAGATATGTATAAGCTTTTAGCGTATGGTCATTGCGTTAAGCTTTATATAAGGGTCATTGAATTGCTTAGACCTTATTTCTATAAAGCAAAGCACACCCTTGGTTTTATTAACCATTATGGAAATATGGTCATAAAATTTAAGTTTAAAATCTAATAGGTCACCGAGATCACTAACCTGAGTTAATCTTTCTGAGAGAAACCCATAGAGAAAGTACCTAACTTCGTTAGTGCAGGAGCGATAATTATTTTGAAAGATTGGTAGAACAAGGTAGATAAGATTTATATTGAAGCCAAAGCTTAACGTCGTCTGCGTAAATAAGAACCAGAGAGTTCGTTAAAGCTGGGGTAAGTTATTAATAAAAATAGTAAGCTGAAGCAGCTGAAGGTTGCTGAATTGGAAATAAAGCACAGAGAGTTAATCGTTGATTTTACGGAAACTACCGAGAAACTCTCTAAACCTATTCTTAGTCTGTCGCATAAAAGTTCACATCGCTTTTCGGCCTGCGCATTCATCCAACAGATCTACCGAGAAGATACATAAGTTAATTGATAAAATAAAATGCCTCTAGACTCCCTAATTAGGTTGAAGTATGTAAATATGTAAATACTCTATTGAAATTATGATACTCTGCAGTATAAGTTACTACAAACAGTAACAGTAAACTGCTATGTAAATAAATACAATTTTTATTATAAAAAAAAAAAAAAAAAAAAAAAAAGACCAACTTGACATCCAGTGCAACATCCTGCACTACTGGAAATGGCATACTGGAAATGGAAAAACCTGCCCATTTACACATTTACATGCATGAACATTGTACAACTCTTGGAAACAGCCAGCATGGAGCGCAAATTGATAGAGATAGGGCTCTGCTGTAATGCAGACACGGAAACAGATGATAGAAATAGAGATATAAATAAATTTCTCACCCAAATATGGCAATGCACAAACGCAAAGTGATACGTTATCGGAAATAAGATGAGTGTATAATTATTTTCTTTATTTTAACATTTTAAAGATAAGCCATAAGCAAAATACGAAGAGCGCACAAAAATATACGACCGTTCGCTGTAAAGTAAAGTAAAGTGCCAAACAAAATGAATCGGCCGAAATTGTGCGTGTTGGACACTTACATGCACCAATAGTTAAAACGTTAAAAAATAAAAACGCCCAAAATATTCTGCATTCGTGTTCAAGAGCATGGACGTAAAATAGTCGAAGCAGAAGGTGCGGAGAGCGACCATCAAAACGAAAATAAGTTAAATGACAGGAAAGATGAACAAGATGTATGCGAAAATGCAACAATTTAAGTGAAATGTTTTCCAATCTGTAAATAATTGAGACAATATTTAACTTCACATTCAATAAACTTATTTGAGAAAATATTTGAGAAAAATTTATTCAAGGACCTAAATCCTACATCCATATTGACAAGGTATACTTCGTTAGTTACCATTTTACTGGGTTTAACACTTATCAACAAAATTAGAATACCGTCTTCAAGGGTATAAAAACAATACAATTGAACAGAACAGAAAGACAAACCTGAATACGTGCCTCTGGCAAACCAATTTTATCTGCAAGTCTCTCTCGTGCAAATACATCCGGATAGTGTGTTCGCTCAAATTCTGTAAGGTAAATTGAAAAAATTAATTATTTTATTATTAAATTTCTCTCAGGGGGAAAAATTCTAGTCCTAAATTAACAGAATAATAATAAGCTTTCAAAAATTCAACATATTAAGTATTTTTAATTTATTTACTAATAGCCATCTGGCGTTCAATTTTGTGGCACTGATAATTTGTGTCTTACCATTATAAGAAACCGTATAAAAAGGAAACGCTTTTAATTTAAATAAAAAAATCCTGTACCTTAAGCAAGCGGATTCAATGTACTTTGCATTCGTTCTCCTTTATATTAATTGAAAGATCAGTATAAATTGACTCCATACAAATCCACAAAATAAATTATAATTTTTAGTGCGTGCTGAATTTAATGTCGACCCTTCTAATAGTAGTAATAAAAACTGTTTTTGAAGTGATCCCGGAAAACTTCAGCAAAATTTAAAAAAAAATCCGAACCGTACCGAACCGTTGTTTGCGTGAGAAAGCTATACGAGGTTTGTTTCAAAATTAACGTGACTTTCAGAATTGTGCTGGGAATATATTTTTGATTATCGATTTTTTGTTTTGTTATGTTGGTTCCCCAACTTTTCCCCAACATCTGTACTAAGTTTCTAATTAATGGCATTTTTTCCGAGCTTTGCGATTTGTAAAATATGCGTTGTGTAAAATATAAAATTAAGTGTTCCGAAACACTGGAAATGTTGGCAGTGGCATACGGTGAAATTGACGTTCCTCGCCTGGACGCCCAAGCACGTAAGCAACCAATGATATCGTTCAAGCAGTGATGAATTTTTTTTAGAAAATCGTCGAATCACTATCAGAAAAGTTGCTAAGGATGGTGTTATTTCGTTTAGATTCCGGCCATGAAATTTTTGGTAACGTTTTGGGCATGAGACTAAATTTTGACCAAAAGAACAGTCGTCGACGTATCGTCAACGACGACCCAGATTTACCAGGGTTATAACTGGTGGCGAATGGTTACGATACCGGTTTATGGGTATGAGCCAAGGTGAGCCAAGACCGAAAATATCACGCCAAGTTCGATAAAATGCTAAAGAATTGCTTACTGTCTTCTTCGATTCGAACTAGATCTCGAGTGTTAGAACCATTTATGAAACTACAATACCACTCGCTACCATAGCTCTGATCCTGATGATGATTCCCCGCTGATTCCCCGCTGATTCCCCGCTGCTGTATCTGCTGCTGTAAAGATGATCTAAACGCGATCTTCAAAAGCTCATTAACGGAGAAGAATTGTACATCTGAAACCGCCGTAACTACAAATTTAACTACTATAAGCAAGGTTTCTGTTAAGGCGTCAATGGGATGTTGTGTGGCACTATGCGGCTGACGCAGGCACATTTGCATAGTGAGCTGACTCGAGGCCGAAAAGTGTAAGTTCAGTGCTGAAAGAAGACAGGTGATTCAGAGTTTGTGTGAGAGGTTTTCACCTGAAAAAATTGAAACAATCCATACGCCAAAGCGGCGCAGTGAGCTAGGTTCCCCAGAAACTGAACATCGCGAATTGAAAGGTAATCCTGGCTGTCAAGACTCTATATATCGTATATTTCCATAGTACTGTCACCGATACCAGACATTTGGTCACACGGCTAAGACTGTATTTTTTTAATTAACGATTTATGCACTTACGGCAATTGTGGTGAACAGCACCCTGCAAATCACTCGGGTTGCACCAAGCTGCAGGCTTCCCTAAACCGCTCGAGGCTTAGAAGTGGGGTTGGCGGAAGAAGCGAGGTCAACAATTTATGCACTTGCGGCAATTGTGGTGAACAGCACCCTGCAAATCACTTGGGTTGCACCAAGCTGCAGGCTTCATTAAAGCGCTCAAGGCTTAGAAGTGGGGTTGGTGGAAGAAGCGAGGTCAACGATCGGCAGAAGCAGCGAGCTCAACGATCGACCTATTGCACGGGTTCTCACTGAAGGTAGGCTGACTGCATCTTTCCAAAGCGATGTCTCCGATGCAGATGTAACAAAAGCCGGTGTTGATTCCAAGCAGACACTGCAAGACAGGCACCGCAGCCGGCAAAGAAGTCGGTCTAGGGGTGCACATCAGCACTCGATGGAAACCAAGAGCAAGAATGCAGATCCTGCAGTCGGTAAAAAAAGCATTAACATTCTGCGCTCGCTCCAAGAAAAGCAGATAAATATTATGATGATGATGCTGATGCAAAACCAACAACATTCACAAAAGCAGCAGCAGATCATAAATCTGCTCACTTCACTAAAAACGCCAGAATGATGCCGCGCACATCTTAGCGTGGAACGCTGACGGCGTCTCCACAAAGCCCAAGGTTGTATGCTAACCGTGGCGTTACGAGATTGATTTTTTGCTGTGACAGCTTGCAACTTGGACCTACAACAATCGAGACGGTTCACGGCCCTATAATTTTTGGCCAGGCTTACTGTCTTCCGAGATTGTCAAGGACTACAGTTGACTTCAAATCCATCTTGGAATAATATCATTCCAAAATCATCGGCTTGACTGTGTCTCATTGGTTTTGGCAAACCGGAAGATGCAGCCAAGAAGGTTAAGCGCTAGCAAATCTAGTCTTATAATCAGACGCGAGCTCACCAACAACAGGTGATCCCATGAGGTACTTCAGTAGAGTGACCCTCTATAGGCTATATTGATTTTGCTATGACAAGGGGTGTCCTGGGCTTACATAGTTTGATAGGGTCATTGGTTAAAATCAGCTTCGATCACCTTCCTTCTATAATTACGCTTGACACAACAGCTACAGCATATCCTAACATTAAGCGCCTAATCACCAGGCGCACTTACCTGAAACGATTTCAAAAGCACCTCAAGTCTTTATTGAACCTTGACATGGTAATGAATTCCGAGAAGGACATAGAAGTCCCTTAAAAATGAAAGGCTCACCTAGATAAGCTACGCACACCCCGGCCCTGAGGTCCGCGCTTTGGCTTAACCTCGCCAGCACGCAGCAGGTTCAAGAGACTCACAAACAACTGACTCAAGCACTTCAAATGGACTAGCCGATCCAACTGTTCGACCCCAACGCTATGGCCGATGTTATTGCGCAGTAAAACTCAAAAGAGCACCACGAAATTATTCCATATGCAACGCCACTAAAGGCGTTCCCGAAACATGCGATGCTCTACATATCGTTGGTGTTTAACGCTATGTGAGCGTGTGTGACGCTTCTCCCCTCAGTAGAAGCTCGCCATAATCTCCATGATCCACAAACCTCGAAAATGTTTGAGATAACCGCATGGTAGGGTTTATGGGAGCTCAAGAGATTATGCCTGAGCATTAGTTTGGATTTCGTGCTGTCCGCTGCACGGTAGAGCAGCAGTACGTTCTCCAAGCAAGTGAGTGCGATAAAAATACGCATAAATGAAGCGGCGTTAAAGCACTACTGGATCATGTCCTAGTGTAGCAAATTGTCACTACCATATGGATGCCAAATATGGGGCTCCGAAAAAAACAAGCCTGGCCAATATTAGATTATAAGGACGACCACTGGCTGAGAGTTTTATGAGAAACCACCGTCCACAGAGACCTCAAGCTGCTCATGGTCTTCGAGATCATAAATTCCGTAGATACAATATAAGACTGGAGCGTCACCCAAATCGTTTTAGTAAGGGTCCCACTAGATCTCTCGCATCAAGGATTTTCAACAGAAGAAAACATATAGATGTGAAGATAAATGCTTAAATTTTAGTATATTGTATTTCTTATGAAATTTCATTTATTCTTACTACTAACGAAGTTAGCCGGTACGTCCACAGGGCTACATAAAAAGATACCAAGAACACAAAGGAGTTTTTAGGTTACCCTATATGCCTTAATATATAAAGATATATAAAAACAAGTGAGAAAAGTTATCTTCGGTTTGCCGAAGATAGTGTACACTTGCATATCTTTACAAAATTGCAATAAGTACTTATGTAAAAATCAGAAGTCTTTTCAAAATTATTGGTTTGGCTAAGTCAAATGAATAAATGTTGAATTCGGTTGCAATAGCTTGGAAAACAAAAATGTTTTCCATACAAAGACTTGTTTTCATATCGGTCGTTTGTATGGCAGCTATATGATATAGTGGTCCGATCCGACTTTTCCGATCCGATTTTTTAACTTGATCTGCGTGCAACAAAAATAATGATCTGGTAAAAATTTTAAAACGCTAGCTTTAAAACTACTCTCTATTTTTTGCATAGAAACAGACGGACATGGCTATATCGACTCGGTTGTTGATGCTGATCAAGAATATATATACTTTGTGAGGTCGGAGACATTTCTGGACAAAATTATAACACCCTCTGCAAGGGTATAAAAAAGATTATGTGTTTATATTGAATGATACATAAATGAAAAAATATTGGTTAAGCTTAAGTCTTTTATAGTAAAGACAAAATATAATAAATTAATATATTCATATGAATATAAGAATTCGCCACACGAAAAATAAATTTAAAAAAGAATTTAAGGAAACAGCATGGGAAAAAGATTTTCCATGCTGTACCCAATCCCACCCTTCACGGTTTGATGCCAGAAATCTCTTCCATTTAACCATGGTAAACAAAAATACGTCTAAATAAGGTACAATTTTCAAATCAAGATTTTCTGTGAAAGTCTAATCAAAGGGATTTCTATTCAAAAAATGGACAAAATTTTATTTTCCTTACATTTAAAGTACAATATTGTTTTTATAAGATTTTGTGTTTAACCAAAGATTATACGACACATAGAAAGGACACTTTATACAAACAAAAGTGTTGCGTGCCAAACGTGGGGCCTGGCGTGTGACAGCCTGATCCGCAGAATCCAGAGCATCCAAAATAAGATGGCGAGGACGATCACTAGCTGCGAGTGGTATGTGAGGAACACCACCCTCCACAGTGACCTAAAGCTGCTCACGGTCATTGAGACCATAAATTTCCACTCCAGCCGCTACAACGACCGACTGGAGTGCCATCGCAACCGACTCGCTAATGGTCTCACCATACCTCGTCCTCAAAGGAGGCTCAACAGACGACTTCCTAGGGACCTAATTGACCGGCTGCTAACAATACACACAGCAAGATGATGATAGGCCAAACAATATACTCCCCATCGTCTTTCTTTCTTTTATATTTTTTCTTTTAAATTTGTTGTTTTTAAGTTTTTTAAATATTGTTAGTTTGTAAGTTTAAATTTAGTAATAATGGTAACGCAAAGCACACTTAGCCGGCGAGCCTCTCGGGCAGTATTAATAAATGCCAAGGTCACCAAGGGGTTTTAAGATACTCTGTATGCCTCAATAAATAGTTATAAAAAAAAAAAAAAAAAAAAATTAATTAAATTTAATAATAGACACTATTAATCACGGTATTAAAGTAATGAATGACTTAAAAGACCAAGATGAAAGGTATAAGAGAAATTCTAGTATTCAGCCCACAACAATTCACAGAATATATTAAAGATATTGAATTATAAATGCAAATGAGAAAATTAGGAATATTTAACGCAAAATTTCTAAAACATGAGCTCTTAAATTCTCTAAACTCCAATAAACTTTTAAACATCCACCAGATGAGCAAAATAATATTTTAACAGAAACAATTTAAGATAAATACTATTTAGTATATAATAAAACGTTTAGAGGGAAGTTAAGCAAACAAATATTTAAAGATTGTATAACCAGTATAATAAAACAAACTGTTACAAAATGTCAATACACTAAAACGTACAACAATTTTCAAATAAATTACATAGAACCCAACATATTACCTAATTGGAATATGCCAAAAACAGAAGTAAATTAAAACTATATTAAAAATAAAATCACAATTGAAGGAAACAATATCATTAAAATGTATAATTGTTTAATCCAATTGCAAGAATTTTCCATTTCAAATACCGTATTAGATTACACCCAAAACATTTATGTTAGCAATAAAATAAAAATATTGGAACCATTGTCATATATTGAAACAAAAAATGTAATACAAACAGAAACAAACGACAAATTTATATCTCAAATAATAACATTAACTACATTGGCCATAATGACAATAAGCCTTATATTATATGTAGTTTATAAGTTTAGAAACATACCTAATAAACTAATTGTAAAATATGTTAAGCTCAAAGAACAAGAACCCAATGTAAATCAAAATCATGAAAATCTAATAGAAACAGAAATAAAAATTACATCTCTATATCCAAAAGTAATTCACTAAGGACAGGCAAAATTCAAGGAATGGGGAAGTGACGCATCAAAATCTCCATGTATCCCATTGTCCAATACATTTCTTTTAACCCATTGTAATTGTATCACACAAAGTAATACTAGATCAACATATTTAAACACGCACCCTAAGTGCAATCTGTCATAAACATTCCTATGCCCGATCAGACATAAACATATGCGTCCACTGGCACGTCCCTATATTTAACTAGACGAACGCTCAATTTTCTGCACCCCAAAAAAATAATTATTAAAAACGATGATGACGATGAAGCGACTAATAACCTCAAGACCAGGAAAAATTTGTTCCGTGTTAATCTCAAACAAGCTCCAAATGTAACCGATGTTTTTAAGGTTTCGCAACTTGGTAGACACAGAGACACCATTGAGCGCGGTCGTTGCATGAAGGAAGTGCTACAAGTTTTGAGATGCCACATTTTTGGCTATTGTCTCTAACCGTCAATTTGTGGCATTGTGCAGGTTCACATGCAACTGGCTCCCCGCAGTGCACCAGTGACAAATATTCGTGCGTCAACGCGCTTCAACGGATAAAGTCTGCCCAGTTAGAGGCGAAAAATTAAAGAAGCTGTAGTCAAACCAAAGGCTCCATAATATTATTGCTAAGAGCAGCACCGTCAGCATAAAAAACGGTAAAACCTATCCAAGAGGAATCATTCTGGGTGAGACGATCAGGTGTAGTACTTCATACGCCGACATTGCGCGATACAAATTGTTCCAATTTGCATTGTTTGCGGCATGGCAACCACAGAGAGAAGCAGAATCAACACAGGACTTAGGTCTTGGAAAAAGTTCCATGCGCTGGAATGCGCTATCCTGGATATAAACTCTATAATGGACAAAATGTTTAAACTAATAGAGAAGACTGTGGAGTCAAACTATCCGAAAACTAGTTTGGGTTCTAATATCTCGAATTCCAGAATCATTCATCAGATGATTAAAATCGGATTGTGGAATGCACATGGACCAACTAGAGGCTCTGAAGACCTCACACACGTGAGAGAAGAAGAGCGTATCTTATTACCCGGCTACACCACCTACCACGCCGTTCACCCCAGTGCAACAGCAGAGGTGGTGCCTCTGCCATTGTGCGCTCGAGCTTGAATCACTATCCCCAACCCCCAATCTCAACCACCCAATCCCAACCACCAAACATTGGATAGAACTGTTGCATTAGCGTCGGTGTATCTCCCACACAATAAGAGATTGACAAAATCCAAAATTGAATCCCTATTTCTAACGCTAGGCAAAAAATTTATTGGGGGTGGAGATTACAATCGTAAACACTCCTGGTGCAGCAAATCAAAAGCCTGTGGTAAAGGTAAGCTGATACAGGAAGTCGCGAATGGCCTATACCAAATTTTTACCGACGGAAAAACCAACATATTATTTCTTCAACTCCCAGATAGCCCCATCTCCTGACTGAACTGGTTGACTTAAACATGGAAATTCAGGTAACAGAAGGCATTGACAACGCTATTGCACTTTCACACAGAAGTACATGCTGCACCAAAAAACCGTCACATTGCGCTAGGTCGCCTTCAGTCGCCCTTACCCTTCAGTATAGTCGATCTTCTTTGAGTTAAACGAAGGTCAGAAAGGCATTTGCGAGAACGGAAGGATTCAGCAGATTTACAGAAGGCTGGCTAATCGGCTTCATAAAGTACTGACCTGCTGACAACAGCACCAGATGGACGACTTGTTAGTGAATTTAGGCACAGATGCCTTCTCAAAGTGCTCTTAGTGGAGAATCACTAAAAGTTTAAAGTTTCAAGTTTAAGAGCTCATCAGGAGGGTGATGCCTCAAATCTCAAGAAAAAGCAGAAGCGTTTTCAATTAACCAGGAGCAACGCGTCGTTAAGTCTGCAACCTTGGCGATACCTAAATTTCAATTTGGATTTAAGAACAACTTTATAGAGTGGTAAATTTTACGCAAGAAGCATATTCTGTGTGATGACCAATGGTTACCCGTTTTTCGTTAAAACCATTGAAGCTGGTGTACATTAAGGAAGGTGTTAGGATATAAGTGTTAGATATCCCCACCCAGACAGCAGTCACTAGAATAGATGGCAAATATGTTCTCATCGCGGCATACACCGCCGTACTAAAAAAAAGGAGCTGCATTACTCAAGCCTCGGACGCAGCAGTACTTAGATGAATTCCAAAATTGGGTGGAGAAGTGGAACGTGAGCATCAATGCTGGCAAATGTGCAAACATGACTTTCACAAAGAGGATGAGCAATTGCCACAGAGTCTGAGTAATCGGAAGAGTGCTTGACACTAAGACGACATACAAATACCTCGGTGTTGTTCTTGTCAGAAGTTTAACAATTAGAAAACATGTTACATCGATAACCCAATCATTTAGGACAAGATATAAAAAATGTCTTGGCTGATTGCATCACTCAACAAGCCGTCACTTGATAATAAGGTCCGAATATACAAAAGTATATATTAGCGCCTGGCCTTTTCTATGCCATCCAGGTGTACGCAATCACTTCCAAACACATCTAAACAAAATACGCGTCCTTCAGGTTGAAACATTGAGAAAGATCACAGGTGCGCTTCTTGGTACATGAGAACCAGCGTTATCGAACGAGATCTTAAGGTGCCAATAATTGGAGACCGAATCCAGAAAATAGCGAAAAAATATAATGAGAGACTGGAATCGCATCCTAACAGCATAGCTAAACGTTTAAGTAGCCCGAATAACTGCCAACCCCTGAACCAGAGCGAGAACAAGACTCAAACGGCACGACCCTCAACACCCACTGGACCAGACCTTGACATAAGAATACAAATAATAAATATAATAGTAGCTAAACACACAACTAAACTTAACTCTTTAAAAAATAATATGTAATCTATGTAAATATCATTGAAATTAGTAATCGATAAATATTAGTTTGATTAGATTAAGTAGGCTAGAAGGTAATAGTATAATGATCCTATTAACAAAAAAATTTATTAAAAAAAAAAAGAGGACTCGGATAAAAAATTCCACAAACAAAAAATGAATTAATTAAATAATTAAATAATCAAATAATATCCAATATTGGTATGCAAATATCATCCGCACCAAAAATTTAATTTTAGTTAGCTTCCAAAATTTTTAAGAAACAAAATATATTTTATAAATAGTAGAACAATTTTTTTCTAATGATGTAAAATGTGAAAAATATATTTGTTTATGTAAGAAAATTCAGAACCGAAGCGCCCTATGAATTTTAACTAATGTTGCAAAATATTGCTAAAAAATTGGAATTCCTACTTAAATAGTGCGGGCAATAAAAAATGGATGTTTGAAAAGTTTGGAAGCGATAGCAGACGGACAGGCGCACATGCTTATATCGACTCAAGAAGTGATCCTATTCAAAAATATTTACACCTGTCTGTTTGACTTCTTCTTCACTGCTTTAAACAATTGTTACCAAAATTTAAAATACTCCCTGCAAAGGTATTCATATTTTGTTTGTTAAGTTAGTAGTAGCTCTTGAATACAGTCAACAGGTCGTCATTTTTAGATTGGGTCAAATAATTATTACCAAAGTATAAACTAAAACTGATAAGTTATACAGATTCCTATCGTTTTGTTATCAACAGTAACTAATAAACTAATACTAATTACTAATGAAGAATAATTTTTAGTGTCAAAGATCCTCGTAAGCAACTATTATTTATTTTGTTATTTAAGAAAAATAATTTTTTTTTTTAATTGAGCATGTTACCTTTTTCCAAGCTATCAATTTGTTCATTAGTAAAAGAAGTTCGATTGCGCTGCAATTTCCTTTTAAGCCTAAGTCGCATTTGAGAATCCTCGTCCCCAGAAGAGTTGTGATCCGAATTCCCGTCTGATGTACTGTCATGAGAGTTTGTGTGTGAAACATCAGCTGAATACTGTATGTCTGAAATAAATGAGTCATGTTTGGAGAAAAGTATAACTTTTTATTTTCAATTATCAAATAAAATATTCTCTTCGCATAACGGGATGAATTTTTTAATTTTATTGACGGAAAAAATCTATATACAATATAATTTTATAAAAAAATCTTATATTATGTTATAAAAAAACTTATATATTGTATATAATATATACTATAAAAATCTTAAGTAAATCAATAGAATAATTAAAAAAATGAAGGAAAGTCAACTTTGGGAGGATCAAAAGTTTATACCCTTGCTCTTAAAAAACTGTTTCTATCAGTCAGAGACATAATAAATTTCGAGTACAGTTGGCCGATCCTTATAATAATTTGAGAATCAGACCAGTTCCTTACAAAAAAAATACGAAAAATATAAATATATACCATAAATAAAAATTGCAATCGTTCAGATATGTCGTTCGTCGGTATGAATTTTTTTAGATGGGTCCAGATCCTTATAAAGTAGATTCGAGCAAAAAGTAGACTCTGCAAAATCATAAAAGGACTAAAGAAGGGTGTATGCAAAATGGTAATGGTTTTCTAACCGGAACGAGTAATATTAATTAAAAGAGGGACGGAGAGGAGACAAGTTAAGAACAGGGTATAGTGTAGTCGAAAATTTTGACTACAGCCGCCCTTTCTTGCTTTTTTATAAAATCAAAAATTGAATCATTCTTTAGAGAATAATATGTATTCATATTAAAAAAAAGTTGGTAGGCTTGAAAGATGGTTTATTCCTTTGCACTTAAAGACTTGGTTAGTTATTATAAAAAGTACATATGCGTTTGTCAAAGCTCAAGTTACATATATTCAACCCCCAAAGACAATCGACTAATTGAAAGTATTTTTCCACAGATGAGCAAACATCAGCACTATTTGCCCTAATTCGTTGGTCATTTGTTATTTGCCATAAAATCTAATTGAAGATGCTATTTAGATTCATTCGGTTCTTTGATTATTTTTGTTATGTCTACTATCAATGAAAGAAACGAACATATGTTAGATTTCTTGAAAGCCTCCACCATTTATTACAGTTTTATACAAGTTTTTATCCCCACACAATGACATTATTCCTTAGTATCAACCAGAGAAAAAAAATCGAATGGTAAATGTAATAAATTTGCGTAGAAACAAACTAAAAAGACAGAAAACATGCTTACATCGACAAGAGGTGATCCTAAGTAAAAATAGATATACTCTATTGGGTCGGATATATCTCCTTCACTGAATTGCACACTTTCAACCAAAATTTTAATTGCCATTGTTTCCTAATAATTGTTTTGGGAAGTGACGGGGCTAAGCAAAAAGAATACTGGGTATCATATAGTCTCGGACATTCTGAAGTGCAGCAATGTATGGTTTTTTCGATTAGGCGGCGGCTTTCCGTGGATAGATTTAAAAACCGGGTATGGTAGTAAATGTAACCACAAACAAGATCCCGCATTTGAGAGTTGAATCTGTTGGACATCTCACATAACGCAGCCGAGATGGGCCTTCGACGGATCTTAACCACGATCGCAGGCTCTGCAACTTTTCCACTCGATTAATAAATGTGTTGTTGCCCACCATGATCGAGAATATGGAACTAAACTTAACCCATTCGGAGCCTGAAATTTTCTTCCAAATGCTGTATCCTGACTAGGGCCACTCGCTATCGTAGGGTGCATGGGTGCCAAACACGTGGAACTCAGAACTAGTTCCTGGTTAAGTAGAATCATTGAATCATTGAAGTTTGCATACTCCTTGCTCCGTATATATACGTGTCCAGCCAAATAACTGCCAGCGACATCAGCGCCAGAATCAATGTATATAACAAAAACGAAAATAACGGAGCACTAGTCTTGACGAAAACAGCGTTGTACAATTTAATGTTTTTATCGTTTTATATTATATTAGCGCAAAAAATCAAGTCGGGCTCACCAATATTCAGTTACTGACCAATTTTCGTTTGATAATGAATTTGACAAGAATATCAATAATCAAATATCTTACCACGTTTTTGATAATTTCTTTTGATAATGAATATGACAAGAATATCAATAATAAAATATCTTACCACGTTTTTGAACATCTTCTCGATTTATTTGCCCAGATAAATTAGTTGGCGTAGCTACTGCCGCTGGTGGTAAGGTCAAGTGAGTTGTCGTTGAATTGCTAGGATACCAAGCCCATCCACCAGTTTGTCCATTAAACATGCGAAGCTTTTCGTATACAGATTCATTTTGTTGCTGGGCTTGTTGCTCCTTCTGTGAGGCCAAGTTTCGCAAGACTCGGTTAATAGATGAAACCTGCAATTAATGTCAGTAATATGTATATTAAAATGTAAAAGTAATGTGTATATCAACACCCCTAAATAATTTAATTATGCAATAGTTTGACTGTATAGAAAGGCATACTTTTTTTGATGTTTTAGAATTTCAACGACCCAAAAATGAATTATTCCCGGTACTCGTAAACTACAACGGTATGTTGTATTCAATCAAAAGTATGTAACATAGATAAGAAAGCATTTTCGATGAAGAAGAAAGAAAGCGTTTCCCCATAAAGAATATATACTATTGATGAGCGTCAACAGCCGAGTCCATCTAGTCATGGCCGTCTATTTGTCTGTCCGTCTGTCTCTATTAAAGCGTCGTTCTCAGTTACCATAAGAGATAGAGTCATATGAATAGACATGTAGACTTCTGCAATGCCCAGGTAGATCAAGATTGTTTACATTTTTTTATCACGCCCACTCTCACCTCGAAAATGGCATCTTTTTTTATTATTTTTGCCATCAAACAATTTTGATGATCAATATACGTATACGTGCAAAAGATAGTTTAGCAAAATCGAAATTTTTAAGAAATCTATAGTTTCACTTTTTTTATATTGGCTGTTTAATTACGCTATTACGAAAATACGTGGAAAGTTTTGCACCCAAATTGTATTCATAGGAAACATTTTTGAAAAGGTTTGCTTACCTTAACAAATAATATTTGCTGCAAAAGGGGCAAAGAGGAAACAATAAGAGTACCGGGTATCATATAGTCGTGAAATTCCTGTGTACCTGTTCTAATAGTTCTAAGTAATAGTACTTTTAAAATACTGACGTAATTTTTGTATATGTCCCCTTACGGTTTCAATTTTGACACCATATTTTTAATATGACACCAATGCATACAAGTTTTTTGAATTGTTTTGAATGTTTTGAAGCCAATATATATCTTATCAATACTACAAGCATGCTTGTACTGCATATGCTCTTATAGCTTGGACAATCAATTTTTCTACAACAAAATTTATTTTACAAATGCAGACGAGTATTGGGCATCATGCGGTCGAGAGGTCAACGATGTAATCAAAGACAGCCGCAGGCACAAAGAGATGCTACTTAATCACCTGAATACCCTAGCGAGCAGTCTGATAGACAGCAGTGGAAGAACAAGAAGACTCAGAAGACCCCACCCACTGGACCTCCCCCTGGAGGAATAGTCCTGAAACCGAACTCACCCACCCTAACCTGGCCATTAACCCATAGCTAAAATAGAATTACCTAATAATCTACAGTGAAGTGTATAAGATTCCATTTAATCATTGTCAAACAGGACAGATTTTAAATAAAATTAATAAAGAGACAACAAAAATAAAATATGGTCGAGAAACTTCATCTAAGATTCTAGATTTAAAAAAATCAACAAATATGATAAATGTATTCTTGAGCTTGTTGTTGTACATTCCCCATGTTTCATCCCGGATTGGCTGAAGTGTCTGCCAATCGTGCTTCTGTAATAATCAAAAGGGTGAGTATAAGAAGCAACAACATTTGGCAATATTTAATTTTGACGAAATTTAATTTTAAGATAGATAGCTTTAAAAATGGGAGGGAATATAATATATAATATATAATATATAATATATAATATATAATATATAATATATAATATATAATATATAATATATAATATATAATATATAATATATAATATATAATATATAATATATAATATATAATATATAATATATAATATATAATATATAATATATAATATATAATATATAATATATAATATATAATATATAATATATAATATATACTGAGATGTCTGTTTCACAACATTCCACACATTTTGCCAAAATTATAAGACTTGACAAAATATAAGATATAAGTACTTGTACATATGTACATATATATACGTTTAGCCCTGGCATACAACCTCTTTAAAATTTAAGTGATGTAAAAAAAGTAAGCACACGGAGTCATTAGGAAACATGGAAAATGCCACTTTTGCAGTTGACTTAAGTGTCGCCACGTGTGCCTGCCAAAGGCTGTAAAAATTTGTTTAGAATTTATTTTCTCTTTATCAACATTGAACAATCCATGTCTCCTTATATTCGAAGAAAAGGATCAAAGAACATCAATCAAAATCAACCGATGTACAATTGGTAAAAAGTTTGAATTTTTTGAAAAGCTGAATTTTGTTTTTTAGATTAAGGAAAAATTTGGCAATTAAACTATTCTGAAAGCAGTCGGAATGGCCGGGGTCGGGCGACCCTACTCTTTTACTATCGTACAACTGAACGATCGTAAATTCTATAACTTCCTTGTTTTTGCAGATAGAAACTTGAAATTTTCACGTCTAAAAAATTTCATATGATAAACGCAATAAAACTGAACACTCGGAAACGCTATAACTTTCGAATATTTTTGAAGAAGCCTTGGAGACCTTTTTAAATTCAGGAAGTGGTCTGATGTTGAAGCTGCCATAAAATATAAAGCCAAATGTATGTTATACAGCTATATCTCATACCAATAGAAACCGATATTTGGCTGCAAATTTAAATAAATTTTTTGATATCAATATTCTGTCACAGCAGAATAATTTTTATCGATCTTAATCGTAGAAATTTTAATCTTTACGTGCAAGTTTACGCTTCAGCCCATTTGTGACAAAATTCCGAAAGTGTTTTAGTAAAAATGTCGAGTCGCTTTGCTTCATCGCCACGATTTTAAGACTTGACTAAAAAAAGTTAAAACGGACGCTTCTCGAGTTCTTAACAATAAAATGCAAAACTAGGGAACATATACTGCACTCCATGTTTGACGACAATGTTTTTAAAACAATCTCTAATAAAAATACCAAAAATTAGCAAAAATGGAGCAATTTTTTCCGGAGTGCTGCAATAAATTAGTATTTAAGCTTATAAACAAACTGGAACTGGAGTATTTTTTCAATATACGGCAAATTAAGTAGTGTAATTAGTTGCAGGTTACCTGACAAGCTCAATATTCATGAACTGATTATATATTTTCCGTTCAGAATATTTTAAGTCCAAAAAAAAAACAACAATGAGAATAGGAGAACTATATTGATATGAAATATTTAAAAAAATGGTCTTTAGGACAAAAACACAGTCCTAATCGATCCCACTCCACCGGCAACGCCTAATCCAAGAACTCGCATGTCTTTTGACGCTTATCACAGGACCTAGTCTTCAAAATCGACCATATAAACTTGTATCTTTAATATGACAAGAAGTGTTTAAAAAATATATTAAGTAAATATATTTAAGTTCAACGATCTTGAAGAAATCCCTTAACGGAGTGTTTTCATAAAAAGCAAATTTTCAGACAATATTTCGGGTAATCAGTGGCCCAAATTACTTTCTGAATGTTTTGAAACTTCACCCAACCCATGTACAACTTATTTAAAGGTCCCAACGTTCCTTATTCAAAGATATGAAAGTTGTGTCCATTCCGATAAGTTGTTTGTTTGGTCATGACTTTAAATTCATCCTATACATATAAAATGGGTTTCTTTTGGAAGGCATAAACTACCAACTTTTAATTAAAAGTAAAAACAAAAACAATCATAGAAATCGCTTTCGCTTAATATCGCCTTGATTTCATTCCGTCTTACCGCAGCCTATTCTACAAATAAATTTTGAGCTGAATTATTCCGATTTGAATTATCTGTCAACCCGTTAGGTGTTGCCAGAGATGGCAAACTTTGTAAAACGTATGGTATAATATTAAATAAAATTTTTATGGAACAACAATTCCTCTTATTTAAATTTAAATAAATAAACTATTTGTATTGTAAAAAAATTTTATCTTTAAATAGTTTAGAAATTTGTAAAAATGTTTGGAAAAAGTCCCAAAATACCTGCCATTCGTCGTGGACTGCCGAAAACAATGGAAAGTTAAATTTATTCCGAAACTTTTACAAGTTCAAGAAACATTCGATCCTATAAACTATATATATATTCTTGATCAGGATAACCTCTTAAGTCGATATAAGATATACGCAAACTAGTTGCTTAGTTCGAAGCCTATCCCATGATCGGTCGACTATCTCCTATTGCTTTCACATAACTGAACGATTGAAAGTGCTGTAGCTTCCCTGTTTTGGAAGATAACAAGTTAAAATTGGCTGAGAATCTCTTTGATGAGAATCTAGAACATTTTGATTTGACGACAATATTATATAACTGAAATATAACTACAAAACTTTATTGTTTTTGGACTTAGAAAGTTTGGTTTTTTTTAAATCCATTTTATAAGAAAAGTTAGCTTTTCATTTTTATTTTCTTCGGTAGTAGTAAATTAAGTTGGATTATAATTTAAAAATTTGTGTTACTTTTGAATTTTAATTTTATTAAAGACTAAACTGATAGTGAGCAAAACTACGTTTATTTTAACAAATTTCGAAAATACGGCTGAGAAGTTTGACGCCGCTCGCAGAATTATTTTCCTTTTCCATTCTATAACTGGGAATTTAGGTAGAGCCCGTAACTTTACGAGTACAGAGAGGCACGCGTTGGAATATTCTTGTGTGAGAATGCAGGTATCCCTTGTATAACGCGGTCTTAAACAACGCGTTTTGGATATAACGCGATTTGGAAAAAAATTAGGTTTATTAGGTTTACAGAGAGGCACGCGTTGGAATATTCTTATGTGAGAATACAGGTATCCCTTGTATAACGCGGTCTTATACAACGCGTTTTCGATATAACGCGATTTGGAAAAAATTAGGTTTCAGTACAACGCGAAATTTTGGCTTATATAGCGCAAAGGGGAAAATACATAATTATCACTTCGGTATAAGATATCTGTGAATGAATTCCCAGTTTCACTCTGAAGCGTATACGAGAGGGTTTAAGTTTAGTTGAGAAAATGAAATCTTTCTTTACAACTAATGATCCTTCACTGAAGAGATCCAGCAAAATAATAAGGGAAATATATATTAATCTAGCACCTTATTACGAAATTGAAAAGGAACTTAAAAAAAACAGTGAGAAAAGTTATCTTCGGCTTGCCGAAGATGGTATACCCTTGAAAACAAAAAAGTTTCCCATACAATGACTTGTTTTCATATCGGTCGTTTGTATGGCAGCTATATGATATAGTGGTCCGATCCGACCGATTCTTAAACTTGATCTGCGTGCAACAAAAATAATGATCTGGTAAAAATTTCAAAACGCTAGCTTTAAAACTACTGTCTATTTTTTGCATAGAAACAGACGGAAAGAAGGACAGACGGACATGGCTATATCGACTCGGCTGTTGCTGCTGATCAAGAATATATATACTTTGTGGGGTCGGAGATGCTTCCTTTAATGCGTTACACATTTCTGGACAAAATTATAATACCCTTTTTCAAGGGTATAAAAAAACCCAATGAAACATAACCCCAAAATTTATTTGAAAACTAAGTTTTATATAACGCGGAATTACATAACGCGCAATTCTTCTGGAACGTAACTAACGCGTATACGCGGGATACCTGCACTTTTTTCCATTATTTACATAAAAAGAAGAATTTTAAATACGGTACATTTACATTGTTTAAAGTTATTAAGTCTCTTTTCAACGCTAGTGTGTCGAAAATCTAAAGTCGATATCACCGAAATCATAAAGACGAAGATACATACTTATATTTTATATAATGATCCTTTATCTAAACCAATAATAGATGTACACACAAACATACGGTATTTAGGATCAAAAATGTCTGTGCACATCAAATATTATAATACCATCTGCAAAGATGTAATAATGTTCCTATAGTTAATAGTTTTGATATTTTAACTATACACTTGTTATGCGTAGGAAATTAATGGAAGTTTAGAGTTGTTGAACCGCTCACCCCCCCTTTTAGGTACGTACCTGAGGCAACACATACACATTTATGTAAATCATATTAAAGAACTTTTAAGCTATTATTTATAAAAATGTCTTTTTTTTTTTTAATTAATTTTTTTTATGAATTTTATTGTTCTTGTTTTTTCATATTACAATTATTTCCTCAACAGTTGCCGAAAAGGTAAATAAAGAAAATTATTTTTGTTTTACCTGGAGCACAAAATTTAATCCATTTTAAATACGGTACATTTCTATTGTTTCAAATAATTAAGTCCCTTTTGAACCCTAGCTACTGCTTAGAAATAAATCCTTTTGGATGTACTGGTAGTTGGAAGAATAATCTTGATCACTCAGTAAAGAAAAACATTCATCTTTAAATTGAAAATTTTGAGAAAGTACCCAAACCTTATTCTTAGTTCATTTGGCAGAGTGACAAATATAATTACCATTATTTGTATACTCTTCCAGAGGATATTAATAATTTCGGTCAATAGTGTGCCATGAAGTAGTATATATAAATTCCAGATCACGATCACCCCCCAGTTCCTACATAGCTATAAGCGTATCTTTCTACCTTTTGTCCGTTTTTACGCAAACTCTCTCGCTGTCAGTTTTAAAGCTATTGATTCAATGCTTATAATTACCTATCGTTCTTTCCCTTGCACGCAGAATTTAAGTCAAATCAGATGATTTTCCTATAGCTTTTGTAAAACAAAACAATTAGATTCGCCTCAACTTTCGTGATTTTGGGATTTCTTACACCCGGTACTCGTAGAGTACAAGGGTATATATTTTTCGTAAATATTAATGTAACACAAAGAAGAAAGTTGAATGAAAAGTATGTATTCTATAAATTCTCTTGTGCAACATAAACATCGGAGCCGATCTATCCATGCCCGTCTTTCTTTATCTTAGAGATTATATACATATTGTAGTATAAACAGTATATAGAGACGTGTGGATTTTAAAGAAACGTTGTCTAGAAATACCCCGCTAAAAACCAGCAAGAATTGATTTTTCTAAAGTTTTATTGAATATACGTTTTCCGGAAGCTCGTTGAACTTAAATGGTAGTTAACTCGAAAATACACTTTCAGAGTACGAAAACCTCTTAATTTAATGGTTTATTTAAGTTCAAAAAAATGTTGCCAATAAGGCACGCCACAAAAGGAATTTTATATCGACATATCGAACTAAAGATCATGAATTTATTCATATTAAATTTGAATACAATCTATGAGTTTAAAAAAAATTGTTTAATATTAAGCTTCAAGTTTTATCGTATTCCAACAAAATGTAGTTTTCCGTAATCAGCACAAAAATACATCTATTCTAAAAATTTGAAAAAGACGGCTTTTTGGGAGTTTATCCAAATTGCGTATACACCTAATATATTTTTTGTCTATATTACTTTAACTTTTGTAGTTAAGAAAAAAATAAAGACTTACACTGGGAATGTTGTCACTATTGCAAACTTGTTCTGATAGTAGACGATCCCGAATTTCCCATGCAAATATGCTTGGACATTCCCTCTTATAATCAGCAATTTTCTGAACAACTGGCGTAGTTGCTACACGTGGTTTCGAGCCACCTATCGCTCGGGGTTTAATTGATCCTGTTTCATAATATCTAAAAATAAAAGTAATTTCTTGTTAAGTATTGCCAAAGATTCATTAATAAAATTGTTAAGTAGCTCATTTTCAATTTTTTTATTTTAAAAACTAAAAAAAAATTTTTGTTGAATTATTTTCAATGTGTTTATTTTATAAAAAAAGAAAGAAAAGCTAACTTCGGGAGGAGCCGAAGTTTATATATGAATTGGAATAAAAGCGCAAAAACAACGATTTACTTAATTAGGACTAGTGGGGACATTGCCACTAGGCAGAAAAAATTTTTTTAATTGAATTAGATTCATTAATGGTACCTTAACCGATCAGACAATCCGTTCAATAGATATTGAAAAAAAATGTTGTACCCTTCTGTTTGTTACTCAAAGTTGTTAATATTTACTTAAAAAAGTTACTCATAATGTTTAATATTATGTTGACTGTTATGGTAAAAGTTACAATTAAAATTAATTATTATAAAGATTTAAAAACTTAGGGATCCACAATCAATGAACAAATCTAAGGTTCTTTAAATTGCAATACTACTTTTTCTATTGCTACTATTTCTATTCTAAGAACAAGAGATACACTGATAAAAATGTATTAAACATTTTTATTTTAATTGGCTCTACCGATTCCTTTTTTTTATTTTTGGAAGTAGCCGGATGAAAATTTGGCATGTATAAAGAATAAATATTTTATAAATAAAATATTAAAACTTATAACACATTAATTGATTTTATTTTAACAATTGTTGATTATGTTGCGTAAAAAAAAGTTTTTGAGTATTGATGTGTGTGTTGACACACGCTTCGTATATTTTACAGGACTACAATACTTATCGTCTTTATAGTCACTACTTTCTCAGCTGCCTTAATGACCGATGGTTTAATGTTTCGGCCTTCTCAAAATCGATGGCTGATAATAAAAGCTTGATGTTGGGATAAAGCCTTGTGGTATATTTACTAGCTGAATAAAAATAAAAAATATGATTGGATAAAAATGAAGAATAGCAGACCACGGCGATCGTGTAATAGCCAGGAGGCTATTGGACATAATCAAAATCAAAAATATAATCAAAAACAAGAAAGAAATGCAAAAATTCGCGCAAATATACTATTGCAGTTGATATATCAGTGGTCAAAACAACAAAGGTTTGGCATTTCCCGCCGTTCAGATATTTATACAAGTAGATATATAAGCTTTTAGAAAATTTTAACTTTTTTGCTGTGAAAACATGAAAGTTTCCTTTGATATAAATATGTATATGATGTAGTCGAATAGTTTGAGTAGCAACAGACAGACAGACATGCTTATATCGACTAAGGAGGTGGTCCTGACCAGGTATATGTATATACTTTATAGGGTTGCACACTTGTGATCAAAATTCTAATGCCCTCTGCAACGGTATACAAATGTCTTAAATATCCCTCTATCTCTGAGATCCCCGTGCAACGGAAGTTATAAGGAAAAGATATGTATCTTTGGGCGAAGTTTATGCCTTAAAAGTTGTCCTTACCTTTAGGGAAGCGGTTGACGTTTGTATATTTAAAATAATGCATATATCTATATAACAATGGAAGTTATAAGGAAAAGATACGTATCTTTGGGCGAAGATTATGACCTAAAAGTTTTCCTTACCTTTAGGGAAGTTTAAAATAATGCATACATATATATATATAACTTTTATATAATTTTGTAATCTTATCACAAACAACTTTTTTCCCAAATACTACCTCCTTATTTGATCAATCATTTTAATAACAGAGTTGTGAAGTTGATCATAATTTTCTCACCTTCCCAAAATTTTGCTTACGCAACCATTGGAAACTTGCAGTATTCTCGAAATATCACATGGACGAGCGCCGGAATGTGCCAACTCAACAATTTTTTGCCGCGTAGAATCGGGCAATGGCCGCCCATTTACATAGACACCGCCTAGTTGATTAATGCCACTGTGACCTGCCGTGGAGCACCCAAAAATTGTACTCTGGCTGACCGATGAGTGCGGGTGCCCGTGCATGATGTGCTCAGTTGTTAGCATCATAATTAAAATGTTAATTTACGATTATAGGTTTTGCCGGGGACAAGTAAGTTAAGCCGATTTTAAACTTTTTAAAGAGATTTTCGTTGTCAGTTTTTTGTACTTGTGTATTATTTTGTTCACTTAGTTATGCATCACTTTATTATCACTAAATATGTTTATTCCGTTGATTATGACGTGATCTATCGATTTCGGCGGGCATGTTATTTCCCATTTTTGTACTCTAAAGTTTGTTAACTTTCACTTTGGATGTTAGTTTCTTTTTGCTCATGCAGATCCGAATATTAAAAATAACATTGAGTTTTGGTGCCGAACAACATCAGGAAAAGCTGCAAGTGGTGTTGTTGGAGGGCCAATAATACGGATGGCCTAGTTTATTAATTCCAAAATAAATTTCATTGAAATCGTTACGTTGCAATCGGTTTTAGTTTGCTCTAAAGAAAATTTCCTTTTACTAACAGATTTCAGTGGCGAGGCGCGCACTTAGCCAAGCGAAACGTTAATGAGCTCTCATGCGAAAAAATACTGGCAAGACCAACAGCGAAAACATCGGTCAGCCATTTTGACGGTGATGTTGTGTTTGTCCCTTTCTGCACACCAGGAGCTATCAAGAGACGCTAGCTTTATCTATGCATTGAAGCGGGATAGCTGTTACTGCTGAAAATTAATAAAGAAATAGAAGTACAGCGAAAGACGAATGGGCATCATGCAAAACAGAGACGGCTATAGTGTGTTTAGGATGAAAAATGCCTTTCCATCCTTTTCAAACGCATTAAAAGGTATTCCGTTGGTTGGTTAATAAAACGAAGAAAATTTAACTTTATGAATCCCCACGGTTCATATGGATTTAGGTATGTACATAATACGCCTACATACAAATGTTCGCTTAAAAATACATAAAGTCACAGACACGCAAACATATGATTATTTGTTAAAGATTACATTTTTCATTTTCATTCTTTTAAAAGCGATTGTATCATTAAAAATAATATTTTAATATTAGGCTAACCGATATTTTTTAAAACATTCGGTATACTTTAAAAAATTGTATTAATGTAAAATTACCTTCATACTCCTACACAAATAAAAATCCCCACGGTTCATATGGATTTAGGTATGTACATAATACGCCTACATACAAAGGTTCGTTTAAAAATATATAAAGTCACAGACACGCAAAACAGACATATGATTATTTGTTTAAGATTAAATTTTTCATTTTCATTCTTTTAAAAGCGTTTGTATCGTTAAAAATAATATTTTAATATTAGGCTATCCGATATTTTTTAAAACATACGGTATACTTTAAAAAAAATTTTATTAATGAAAATTACATTCATTATCCTACACAAATAAAAATAAAAAAAAAATAAATTTTGATGTAAATATATTTCTTAGAAAAAATAAATGTATCATATTAAAGCCAGAACTGTGTTGTAATAAACCTTTTGTATGGTTATATTAAATTTGTTTTCTGTTTTATTACTTATATACAGCCATGAGTTTTCCATATTTGCAGTACGTGGCTCCCACCACCAAGGATAAGTATGCAGGTTCTTACAACCACCCTCAAAATGCTGGCAATAAGCTTACTCGCACTCAACATGCTGCCCGACACGTTTTTGGGATTTTTGAAGTCACACGGACCAACGAACACCCCTTTCCACCTCAGCCGTTTTTCCATTATTTTAGTGCCGGCATCCAGTCGATTTGATTCTTCAAAGGAGAATATTTCGGAAGAGAGTTTTGTCATTCCCATTGCGTGTGTAAAAAATTTCATGGAGCATTGTGAAGGTGACGAATCAGATTTTTCTGGAATGTGTGAAAAATTGAGTATTTCTCTAATTTTCCAGGGTGTGAACTTATCAAAATTAAATCATACAAGAATTATAAACTCTAGAACTGTGATTACTTTTCCAATCAACTTAGCTTTTTAAAATGACATTAAATTGAATTATTTTTTAATTTTTGAATATTAAAAGAAAAAAGATAGAAGATACCTCCAAATTAAAAATTGTTGTCCAGATCCTCAGCCAATAAAAATAACCGAGAAATTTTCATTAAGGAATTATGTACATAATTATGGATGATTCCCGGTGTTCTTCGTGTCCTCCATATTATGTACGAGGTCTGTTAGTATCGCGAAAAAATTTTTTACAAAATACAAAATCCGCTATACTTGTTTTACAGACCGTCTATGTACATATGTACATACGTACCCTCGTATATACTCGTTGTCTTCTATAGTTCCGGGATATTGAAATGCTAAAATTATGAAACTATTCCATTCCATAATACGGACCGATAGACATCAATATTTACATTTACACGAATGAATAATACCCTTGTCCCCAATGAGTAGCGAGTGTAAACAGGGTAGAGGCAACGAAAGGAGCTTACATTTTTTTCTACAGTCTAAATAGTATGCTAAAATCTGGAAGTAAAATATCGCGCTTCCGCCGCTGAATGATTCCGACGTTCGTCCGTGTTTTGAGAAATGCTGTTGTGGTTGCTGCTGACGGCAGCATCAATGTGTTACCGTAATACTAAAACCAAATTTACCAACAAATATAGGTAGAACATTTTCGGTACTGTTGCTGAAGCTTCCCTTTTTCTTTTCCGCCCGAGTAGATAATTGCGCAGTGAAGTGCTTGTTCTGACTACAACCAACGCAAAATTTGTGCCTCAGTCTGGGACGACAAGGCTACGTCAGCCTACGTCGACCATCCACCGCTTAATCCTCATTGTAATTGTCGTCGTCTGTATCCGTTGGGTAAGCTAGGGTGCATCACTTTGTTTCGTAAATGATTTAATTTTTATGATGTTTATTGTTGCATTTGGGGTACAAATAATTAAAGCAAGCATTTGTAAACTTTAACATGCAAAACTGCCTACGCACAAGCACAATAACCAAATTTTTATATAATGAATAACTGTTTAACTTTACTTTGATATTATCTAAAGTATAGTAGAGTCTTCCTGTAATTTGTAAAATTAATGTAGTCCTAAGCTTAAAATGTACATAGATGATCATACTGATATAGTATATGAATGTTTAAAACTCTTCAATAAACTTATTCGGGGAAGGAAGCTGCTAATGAAACTATATCGTACATATATGTATATAAAGCTAAAAAAATTATACATTTTTTGACTGCATTTCTTCGGTTTGATCAAAATCAATGTATGTATGAAAATTCTTTTTTATCTTTTAATATAATTTGTATTACAAATTCATTTAAAAAAAACGGAGTATTTTATTTTTTAATTTTAGTCTTAAACTTAAGCATACAAAAATTTAAATAGACTTGTAAATAACACCGAGCGTGCTAATTTAACTTCATCAGTATAGACACGCCTACATTCATATTGATGTTGAAGTGACACAAATGTGTGTGGCTCACCAACAATCACGCACGCGTCCACAGAAGATACCCCAGCCCAAGTCAACACATAAAAAAGGGTCAGGATCAGGGGTAGAATCAAAATACGTTTGTAGGTCCAGGGATGTTGACTGCATAAAATACGACATTGAGCAGGGTTGAAGCAGGGTTGAACGTTGCGTATGAGTATCCCTTTGATTGTTTTTTGGGATTTTCATTATTTCATTTCAATGGTTTTGAATTCACAAAAATTGACGAGACATTTGTTATACAATAATTTAATTTGCTATCCGTTGCAAGCTAAGATAAGTTTAAATTGTACAAACGTCTGTTGTTTGTTCGATGAAAGCGGCAAATTTAAACTTTCTCTCTTCAAAAAAACTAGAACGTCGATGTTTTGCACTTCCGATTGTTCAGCTATATTGCAGTTATAGAATATCGTCGACTTATTTAGTTAGTGCAAAGAAAATAAGGGTTTGTGGAAGGCTTGGAGTTGATAGCTTTTAAACAAAGACTATACTATGTCTGGCGTACATAGACGAACAGACAACTAGACGGACTGATCCAAGAATATTCTTTGTCAATACATATATATGCATATATTTATAATATCATCATTAAGACCCGAGTGTATCTAGCCATCTACCATCTAGCTATTTACCATCTGACTGTCTATATGAACGCATGAATCTCAGAGACTATAAAGAAAAATATATGGTATACATGTATATGGCATGTAGACTCCTGTAATGACCATGCAGATAAATTTTTTCCAACTTTTGCCATCATGCCCCTCCAGCATTGAAAATCGGCGAAATTCAACCAAACATTTTTGAATGGTTGCTTTATTTAGTAAAAAAAGTAACGAACAAAATGTTATTTCCTACAAAAAATGTTTGCAATCGTTCGCTTACTATAGCAAGATATATATATATAGGGTAATTTAAGGGAAGACAAGTTGATAGACGGGTAACATACAGTGTAGTAAATATAGCCGTTCTCTTTTGTTATATAAAATCCACAAACACATTTATTTCAAAAGAATTTTGTTTTCTATTTTATTTTAAAATTTCGACAAATACGTCAATGTGTTGATGTTTATCATTTGTGATGGATAGCTTTTCTACTCCCTCGACAACTTAAGTAGTTCTGATATTATCTTTGATATATTCGATCAAACAACAGGTGCAAGGCGCAACGATTTTGCTGTCTAGTTTTACTGAAAGTCAAATGTGTACGGAGCCTTCTAATAGGACTCTTTCGTTTATTTAGGTCAATAATTCGTACATCACAGTAATTGAGATATGCAAGGTGTGTACAAGTAGTATCGCAAATCTTTTATTTTTCAAAAATCATTTTTTTATTCATAAATATTTATTTTTCCCCCTTCAAAGTAATTCCTCTCGGATGCCAACGTTATATTCAATTCTCTAAGCACAAAAATAAATCATTTATTGTGATATTGTCCAGCTCCTTTGATGGCGTCTTTATTGTCCTTTGATGGGGCTCATCGGTTTTGGGAACAGGAGGGCGCCCTCATGTTATAAAACCCAGTATTTGTTCATCCACAAATCCGGCCGTTTCTGGAAAATCGCTCGCGTAAATTACGCATAACTTACAGGTAATAGTCCTTATTAACAGTACTACCATGTGGCAGCTTATGTTGCGCCACGCCCCTGCAATTGAAGAAAACTGTGATCAAAACTTTCGCGATACTTTTTGAACAGATATGGCTTGAACGGGTCTTTTTGTATAGACCTGCCTCTTATTTAAGTAAATCCGATTTGGTATATTTGTTAGGCCGTCCAGAAAACAAGTATTTTTTGGTAGGCCCTCGCAGAGGCCATAAAGAATTGAAACTTTCATATAGATCGGACGTCTATATTCTATACCTACTATATAAATAAACGATAGAAATAGCCATAACATTCATGTTTTTGGGAGTAAGCCTTTTTTTTCTTGTTTTATTCTATTTTGGAAGAAAGATTTCGCTCATCAATAATCATTTGTGCAAGTGTCACCTCGAAAGAGAAGGAATAAAAATCATCTGGATTTATTTGATGGGTTTTACTTTAACTAAAAAAACATTTTTTCCATTTCCCGTTTGCCCGCACTCCTTTGCAGTCGTATTGTTTCGTTAATCCAAACCAACAAGTGTTGTTGACAGCATCACTTTACGCATTTCATTTTATGCCATTAATTTTGGAGTCGCAGCGACTGCATTGTGAAAAATAACAGCTGATCTTTTTATTCTTAACGCTTTTGTACTGGATATGCTTATTTCAGCTGGAACTAAATGTCTACATGTAATACAAAATTGTCAGCAAACAGTGGATATACATAATATGTTTTAAAAAGCAAAGTTAGGGTAAGTTTTTTATGCTTAGTTTCCTGTCAGATTAATCTAAAATTATTTACATATATACACACAATGACTTAAAGCAGAATCCGTTTTATTGTTATCTCATTGCCGTACATCTTTTATTATCTCTCTTGTCCAATTTGCATATTTGCACACTATGTACAATTTTACATGGGAGACTTTGCATTTGGTGTACTTGTATATTGGTTTTTATAACTTAAAGCTACAATAAAAAGGTAAAGTGAAACATGAAAAGGTAACCAACTTCGGTTTTTAAGTAGGTTTTTATAGCCAAAAGTTATACTAAATATCGGATATAGTTGGCAAATCCTAAATATAACTTCAGAATCAGAGCAGTTCCTTTTAAAATGGATTCTGAAAAAAGTCCCAAGTTCTACTTCCAAAATCACTAAAATTGAAGCATTTCCGGTCATTTAGGTATATTTTGTCTGAAATGAAAATTCTCGTATAATAAGAAAATTGACGAAGGTATTGCCAAAATTAACGAACTCGCTTATAAGCGTTTCGTCCTAAATTTAACTTTCATGTTTTTAAAGTCAAGCAACTGCTGTGACAGCTTTAAAATTTTTTAAAAAAATTTATGACAACGCTGGACTATGAAAATTTAAAAAGAAGATGGTTATTTCCCAAAGAAATCTCTAATTATAGATTAATCACACAAGTACTTCTCTAGTTAAGATTTTTTAAAGTTTTGTTTGGAATTCGTTTACTTCAATGGGCGACAAAATCGATCTATATTTTCGCATCACATATAATATCCCTTTCTCCAAGACATTTAAGCTCCCCTTAATCTAAGTCCAGAATAAATTTAGGTACTATCACCCATAATTTCCACGGTAGACCTAAGAAAAGAATATGATAAAATTTGGGCATATATTAAACCGTGTAATGTAATGTAGCACAACTTTTAAGTATATAAAGCTATTGATTTGTATGTATATATACCAAATAAATGTTATTCATCTATTCCCCCATTTACGTGTCTATGCTTTGACAAGGTTACGTTGTGAATTCGGCACACTTTGAAAAGTTAAAATCAAAACTACCAGGATTTGAATACCATTCCATTTGGTATTATGCCTTTGGCCAAATTTGTGTATCGTAGTGAAGGAGACATGTCTGACCTAATAAAGTATATAACTTCTGATCGAGATCGATCACCTGTGGAGTTGATATAAACATTTCCGCCTGTCTGTTTTTACTTAAACTAGTCGTTAATAATATAAACTATGGATTTCAGAATTAAGTCGTGACAACTATCACTTGTACATATGTCTATATACTAAATAACTGCACTCTAAAGTATTACTTCGCGGAAAATGGTTGCCTAATTCGGCATTCCTTTTCTGTTCAGTTGCTGAGTATACGCATACTTAATAAACAGAAGACTCTGCTCCATTTTTTGTCCCTCCCGCATCTACCGCATTTGTCAGTTTAGATTTTCGTACTGACTTTTCAAAGTTTTCTAGTTTAGCTTAGCTTATATCGGCGGCTGATCTACTGCCTATGTGTGATGCGCTACCATCTTTTTCTGCCTGACGTAGAGGTTGTGGCATCAGTTTTCTTGATTTTGGGAGTAGAGTAGACTTTGGACTTTTTATTCATATTTTTATATGAAAATTTTTTCTGATCTATATATTTCAATAAGGATTGGAAAAATATGCTTGCCTTATCTCTTAAAAATATAAACTTTACACGATAAATTACATTACATGTATTTACATATCGCCTTGGGTACTACTCGAACTAAAGTGCTTTCCTTTCGTGTTTTAAATTTATTCTGTGCGATCTAAAACTACTGCACATGCAAACTTTGTGCTTCTAATTTTGGTCGATGTCAGAATGGAAACGATAAATGTAATAAGGCAGGAAAAGCTACAAGCCGTCTGCATTCTCTCGAATTTTTTTCGCATCGTTTTTCATTTAGTTTTTACTTTAAAGATTCAGAAGGCGACTTTTAAAAAAAAAAAATTAAAAATTTCTTTTCTTTATTCCAATAAAGGTTAAATAAATACATTTAAATTTTTTATAAGTTGCCATAGCGGATTATCGGTAACAATGCGAGGAAATCTTCGGCCTTTTAAATTATTCCTGATGCGGAGCACCTCAAGTTTATTTACATTTACAAAATAATAATATTATATAAATAATAAAATAATAATATTTACATTTACATTTTATAAAACTCAACCATTTTTTGCGATCCTTGGGAAGATTATAACTGTTTTTAATGAAATTCGTATTCATAAATAATTACAATGTCTACGTTAAAGAGGTTAAGAGATTTCTTGTAATCATGTGCTCCACGATCTACCACGTGTGTGCTTATCTTCGTTGACCAAGCATTAATCCCGTTTTTTATGTACCTTAATTAACGTCCAAACACACATACATCTACACGTGTATTTACATAAATATATGATTGATACTCCAATAATAGGAAGTCAACACTTGCGTATTTTTATGCTTTAGAATTAAATATACATTCAATTATTAAAGAATTTTTTTTTGTATAACTGTCAAGCCTGGTAACTGGTACTTCTTGTTTGATCGCTTTTGTCGCTTAACAAAATCGTGGTATTGCTTCTGAATTCCTTTAGAACAATAAGTGTGCGTCTAGTCTAGCACTTGGTAATTGGCAGCCTAGCGACCAACGATCGATAACAATAAAATTGTTAAAAGCGCAAAATGCCGCAAAGTGTGTAATTTGTCGAGCGCAAAAACAGGGAATGCTTCAGAGGCGAACGGCGGCAGCAAAAGAGACCAAACCATAGTTGAATTCATCTATAGCGTGTTTAAGCAGTTTGTCAGCGGCACGTGTCGGACGGCTGTACGGGGCAGCTTTTCGAGCTCACTGGCAACAGCAGGCGGTGAATAGACGATATCGTTAACTGAACGAGAGCAGTAACATCGATTATAAAAGAGGAGGATGGACGTGTGGCGATGATGATGTAAAACGTCAGGGCTATTCAAAAACAGCAACCCCATCCAACACTGCACCCACACCAATTTCGCGGCTGGATACGAAGTGCAGTAAATACAGATTTAAACGCGCGACCCGTATGGCCACTTTGCCGCTTGATGTTGTCAAGGAGACTGAATACTATCCAATCACATAGATCTAACAAGCCTTAGTAATTAAATTAGAATCAAAAATTTCGGTAGACCTGTAAGAAAGAAATAATATTAAAAATAATTTATTTACAACTGGAACTCTAATTGATGATTTTATTTAATATTAATTAATTCTAAAAGGTACAATGTAAATGTATATACAAACTCGTCTCTGCATATATATATATAAAACTTGCGCACATAAATATACATATAATCGATGCAATAATTTAGTAAGCGAGAATGGATTTTTATAAGCAAATATTACGAATCAGATTCTGCACGCTCCTTTCTTAATTTCCCGTGCACACGCTCATTTTACCCTTACTTCTGCTGAGGGCCAAGGCCGTGGCCGAAAAAGATCTAGCGCCCTTTGAGAACTCTATGATGGTTGATTGCGACAATACCTCCTTCGTGATGGTGCGCAGTTATTTAAAATAATATTTCCGTATCCGGTTAATAATACGATACGCGTGTTTTAAGTGGAATACTTCGGACCGTCTGACACTGAAGTTGCAATCGGACATTTAGTATATTGATTTTTTTAAGATTAGTGTTGACTCTAAATACCTCTAGATACGTATTTGATTTTTCAGGTATATATCAAATTAGATTTTTCTAATCGTAAAAAAGAATCATTGAAAGTATGACATCATTTGACTAAATGTATGTATGTGTAAATAGAGTTATATATAAACAGTTATGTATTAGATATGTATATAATCATTTAACTTTCTTGAGATGACGTTACCCATAAAATATTTTTAAAAACATTTCCAACTCAACCTATAAGGATTATTGTATATACATATATCTTGTATCAAGATATGTATGCACCTATTCTGTGTCTACGCAAAGGCAAACATCCCGCCCATATACTGTACATCACAAAGGCAAGCAATTTTAATCATGCTGAAATGCACACACAATGCACATTTCTATTGTTTGCTTGAAGGGTAGACTCAGCTCCTCGCACCCCTAAGTAGGGCTGATTGTCGACCATTGAATATATGCCAAGCACTCGGATTCGGTCGGGTGTTTAGTGTAACAATTTTGACCTCTTTTGTTTGTTACAAAACCTTTTCGGCATCGGCTGTGGTTTTTAATCTGGAGACCTAGAAAATTTGTTATCTAAGCTATATTACGGACCAGTATGCTCACTATCAACTTCAATTGTTATAAATCTTTTTTGTTTGTTAAGCCCCACCTCAATCACGGCGGATTCTGTGGCTCACGACTAGTCTTGATTCAGCTTGAGACTTAGCTGTGCCTTAACCAACAATGACGCTTCCCTTCGCAGTGATCAAGACTCTTCGGTGTTAAAGCCATTGTTACGGGTAAAATAATTGCTAGTAGCAAAACGGACTATAATCATTGCCTCCAGCTATCGGTTAATAAGGACAATCAATATTTATAAAAATAAAAGAAACAAAAAAGGAAAGCTTGCTTCGAAAAGTGCCGAAGTTTATATACCCTTGCAGTTAAATGTGTCTAATGTAAAGAGATAGAGGATGTAGTTGGTCAACCAAAAGCAAAGCAGTTGCTTAACAAATTTATTTAGGGAAAAATCTCATTAGAGATGGGTGAACGTCGAGGTCGTCGACATGGGTGTCGAGACATCGATGCTTTCGATGTATTTAAAGGAACACCAATGTACATCGATAAAACGTGTTGTAAAACGTACATGGAACAACAAAAATTAAAGCGTTACAACACAATCAGCTGTTTAAGCCAATATTAAAACAAAATAATTCCAATTTAAGAAATTTTAATTTTTTGTTTTGTTTAGGATCCAATCTTTTCTTTTCACAATTTGTTGAGTCCCTTTATAAAAAGCTTTAAAACTGAGAGAAAACTGTTTTCGTAGAAAAAGATAGACTGACGGACATGCGTATATAGACTCAGGAGGTGAGCCTGATCATATACAGGGTCCGCCATATAACATTTTTTTTGTTGAACTAGTGGTTATTTTGAGTGTGGTAACACTGATGTTACATCTGATTTGACAGAAAGTTTTATCATCTTTTCCGACGAAGCTCATTTCCATCTTGGCGGCTACGTCAATAACCAAAATTGTCGTATTTGAAGGACGGAAAACCCGCACGTGATCGAAGAGAAGCCAATGCATCCTCAGAGAGTTACTGTTTGGTGCGGATTTTGGGCCGGCGGCATCATTGGCCCATTTTTCTTCGAAAATGCGGCAGGAGCCGCCGTTACGGTCAATGGCGAACGCTACCGCGCCATGTTAACGGATTGGTTCTTGCCGGAAATCGAAGAGGAGGACTTGGACAACATTTGGTTCCAGCAAGACGGCGCTCCGTGTCACACAGACAACGTTACGATCGATCTTGTGCGCACTGTTTTCGGAGACCGAATTATCAGCCGAAATTCTGATGTCGTTTGGCCGCCTCGGAGCTGTGATTTGACACCGTTGGATTATTATTTGTGGGGCGCCGTCAAAGACAAGTGTTATGTGGACAAGCCAGCGACAATTCAAGCTTTGAAGGACAACATTCGCGTCGTCGTTGCCGAAATACGGCCGCAAACAATCGGAAATGTCCTCAAAAATTGGGTCGGCCGTATGGCGTACTGCAAGGCCAGCCGAGGCAGCCATTTGAACGAACTTGTATTCCATAAGTAACCGGAAGGATTGTACTTTAATATGAAAAAATAAATTTGATGATCGGATGAACCGTTTTTGTTTTATTGCATTTAAAAAAAAAAAAAGTTACGTGGCGGACCCTGTATATACTCTATAGGGTCAAAAATGTCTCCTTCTGCATGTGAACTAAATTGTAATACCCCTATAATGACTTTTATCTACCATGAAGCAAATTCCACGTATTGAGTGGATGGTCATAAGTGCTCTCGAATTTAGTTAAAAACGTATACCATATATAGCCGAAGAATTAAAAAATTTCCGTGCTAGTCCAATCAAAATCAGAGTAACACTTGGCAAAAAGTTTTGGTTAAATAAGATAATTTTCATTTTATCATGTTTTTAAAATTAGGAAGATTTTGCGATAGAAACGGTTAACAAACAATTCACTTAATTGGGGGTAGTGGGGACATTGAAGACATCAGTCATATCATTGATTCAAACCGATGCTTAAATACGTGTCCAGCAATAAGCACACTCAGACGTTGCAAATTTGTTCAATAAATAAGACTCAACGATTTCCAAATGAAAAAAACTGGTCTAGTTTGTTCAACTGCTTGTATGTGAAGTGAAATCAATTTCGAAATTTGAAATTTGAAATCAATCGATCCTGAACCAATTTTTCTATAATTGTTATGCAAATATAAGCGTTTTCTACTAATATAAAATTTTTAAAATAACTTAGGCTTTAATTTAAAAATAAAAAAAGGTTTAGCTCAAAAACGTCTAGCTCAACAACCAATAAACGTGTTATACGTCATTATTAAATATCTGTTCGACTTTCTTTCTGACCAAACGTCAAAATAGTAGAAAGAAGATAAGCTGAAAAGAAAATTTGTTCTAAACAGAATTTGTTTTCCTTTCTTTTTGTTTTCGTTTTTTAGTATTTTTTTGCTTATTTAATTTAGTTCAAAAAGTGACGCTAACCTTTACTACAGTACCCTGTGAAGTTTAGCGTTATTTGTATTCGATTGCCAGTTAATCTCTTTTGAGTTTGTGCATAATTAAGAGAAAAGGTCGACTTGACTAAGAATTTAACGTAGGACATCCGCGCCGCGGACCAACAGGCTTTCCATTAGTCTAACTCCACACTTAATTTGTTGATGGCAAACTTAAAGTTAATTCCATTTTATTAATCTATTAATCTGTTAATCTATTTTATTAATTTATCTAATTTCAGCGCCCTCCTTGTATTTATAAGTAGACGCAGAATTCACCGCAGTTGGCTTTTTGGCGAAGACTTTCAACTCAGCTTAGTACAAATTTAGCTTTTAATCTCAATATTTATTTCTATTAAATTAAGAAACGACTATAATTAAGAAAATGAGGTAGAAACAGGCGTTTTCTAATATATGTGTTCTAAAAATAAAGCTGAGTCGCATAACTATCTTCACACTCGGTCACTTGAGGTCAACGGTTAATCGATTCATGCTGAAGATAAAATTTTGAAATTAAAATATTTTTCAAGACTACAAGACTAAAAGCTGGGCGGTAGCCGAGTGGGTAAGTGGGTCCGACTCGGTTGTTGATAACATGAGCGGTGCCGCCGCCCGGTCCGGGTTCGAATCCCGGTTACTCAAACAGTCTGGAACTTAAACACCACAATAATACAACAAGAATGATAAACAAACAATACTCTACAAAGGGCATGAAGACCTCAGCTGCTTTGGCAATAATTATTATACCTCCGAATTTAATTTCTAAGATACAAATAGGAAGTTTTTGCAATTGGAAAACTAATTTTTGCATATCTATTATATGAATATATATGTATATTATAATTACATTTTAAAACAATTTTGTAATTTAAAATAAAAGCAATTGCTTAAATTTTCAAATTACATTTTTAAGTGTGTGCAAACTACATGTATAAAGAATTTATTTATCCTATTAAAATAGTATTAAAATATTGTTTAATTAGAGGAAAACTAATTTTTTTTTATTTCAGAATAAGTTTCACAACATGGCGGCGAAAAAAGTTAAAAAGGAACTTTTTTTTGAGTCATGGAAGTATAAACTTAAAGATAAGTTTACACAAAAGCGTGTAACTATTTTATTGCGGAAATTATTTAAACAAATAAATGTCATGATCCATTTGAAAGCGATGTAGTTTCGGTTATCCAGCGGAAGTGTTTTTGGACTGGTGAAGCGAAGAATACCCAGATTAATCATGTCCTGAAACGACTACGCCACATTGACAACCAGCTGGATAACACGAAAATCTCGACTTTATACAATATAATGGGATCCATGCCCACATTCAGGATTTATTGATTAGCAATAAACGGTGTCCGCAGAGAAGACGAACAGGGATTTAAATGTCTTAACTGGTCTCAACTATAAGTTCGATGCTTATAATTAAGTTAAATGAAGTAGAACAGAATTATAACATTTTTTTGTTATAGTTTTTTTGGTAGAAGAAACCATGCATCATGTATCTGATTGTGTACTCGAAGCACATAAATCAGGTTCTAAATTTAAAGAATGAGCTGAGGTTCCATCAAATTTTGCAGAGCTGCAATAGACGCCGTTAGGTGTAATACAGAAGTTTAATAAGTTGACCGGACAAGTCAAATCAGACAACCACATTGCCAAAATGCTGGATGTGAGTCGCAGAATAAAAATAATGTATCGGCAATCGGAAGGAAACTATAAAGTAATGCGTAAGAGTTGGTCACTTTTCGTCTTCGTGGAAATTTCTTGGAATCCCGTAACCACGGAATCCGGAGGTTGAACCGGCGTACAGACCAATTAGTCTATTTGCCTCTCTCCCCAAAGTTCCGAAAAAAACGTGTTGCAGTCTTCCTTGATGCTAGGGAAGTCTTCACAAGGTATGGCATCAAAGTTTAGTTTAGAAAAATAAACAAATTTTGTCTACGCCATTTTATCTGATCTAGAGAACAGACGATTGTATGGCCCGACGTTGTACTCTATGTACTCTATGTAGTGGTAGCAAATCGCAAAACATGCACATACGCTAACATACATATATGATATAGCGTTCCTAGTGTCAGAGTACACACTTCTAATGGCAGCGCAAGGATTGCAACAAACACCGGTCACTTGTATCTTTGAGCGATAAAACGGAGCCAACTCTCCACGAAAAATAAGTTTCTCCTCTGTAAGACCATTATCAAACCAGCGTGGACCAACGGCATAGTTCTATGATTTTACTACATGCGCTACAAGCATCATAAACACGACGTTCACCCTCTTTTTCTTTTTAATTTACCAATTCTGTTTATTTACGTTTTGTGAAAGGCCGCAGAATTTTGTATTAATGATAACGGCACAAAGGTTTAAGTTCTTAATAGCCTTCGTCTAAGCAGTGATAAATACAAGTATGTAAGAAACCAATGCAGGTACAGGCCGGCATACACACAAAATTTTAAAGGAAAATCTTGTTTTGCCGAAAAGCGCCGATTTTAAGAAAACCAAAAGCAATAAAAAAAAGCTGAACATGAAAATACTACTTTGATATTTACTTTTACATGTATTGAATGTTTAGATAAATTAAGCGCTGTTGGAATCTTCCAAATATTAAAGAATTTTGCCGTTTCTTATATTTCCTGGAGTCTTAATTGGTGGAATGGGAAACAGCGATTTCCAGTGATGATTCTATTTTCCTTTATAACAAAACTTCATCAATTGTTTACTTTACATTTTGACCAAGTTTTCGTCACTCTTGTTGTTCAACTACCAGCTATAACATGTAAAATTAATGTTTTATAAATATAAAAAATAGTATGAATAAGTTACAGTCCACTTAAAAGGAATAGGTAAAAAATAATAAAGTAAAAAAGAAAAACATTTTGAGGTCCTTGGAAAAATGTTTGAATATTTAATGGAACAAGTATAAATTGAACAACTAAAAAACACTTTACTTATTATTGAAATGCAATCCACTAAAAAATTTAAAAGATATCGAAAGAAAATGTAGATAAAATGTAAGGCAATCTACATCTCTATGGCCTCAAAATGTTCAAACATTGAACATGTAGATATACAAAAATATTAAAAGAACGTAAAAAGGATCGGCCAAACAACCAATATTTATAATAAATAAACTTGTTTATGACCGATCCCTTTAAAAATACTTGCATGCACTTGAAAGAGTCACCCAACTATATAATTTGAGTTCAATTGTTGACTGATTACTTTTTTTTTTTTGTTAAAATTGTATTTATTTATATTGCAGTCCACTGTTACTATTTATAATAACTTATACTGCAGAGATTCATAATTTCTAGGGAGTATTTACATATGTACATACTTAAACCTAATTAGGGAGTCTAGAGGCATGAATTTGTTTAATCAATTAATTTATATATCTGCTTGGCAGATCTGTTGGGTGTCGCCCTCAGTCCCATTACACGTCTGGTTCGTGTGGTTTGATAGTTTACGTAAGTTTTGAGACTGCGCTACACGAATTTTGTTGAAGTGCGACTTTGCGGCGATGCCATACACTTGGATGCCATATTTCCAAATAGGAGCCAAGACAACCTTATAAATTTTGGCCTTGTTGGAAAATGAAAGTTTGTTTCCAGGCCTAAGGAGCCAAGCCATGCTGTTCGCCTTTGTTTTGAACCGCTGAGTTATATCCGTTACATGGCGTTGAAATGTATAGTAAGTCGCTTATCCAGAGTGACACCGAGGTTTTTGTGGGAGTTCGATTGTGTGAGGAGCTCTCCCTGCAGAAACACACCTGGTGATGTGTCTTTTTTCAGGCGATGTTCCAGCGTAGGGCCCAGTTCTCAAATTTTTGTAGATAAAGCTGAACCGTATCAGTGGCTGTATAGACGCAAGTATCTTTGGCCAGGACTGCAGTGTGATCAGCAAAGGTGGCAACTAGCAGGTCATTGGGATCTGTAAGCGATATGTTGTCAGCTGATTCCTTGAAGTCAAATTTAAACGTATGCATAAGGTAAGGTGTAAGTCCGTAAGCTCACATACCAACGCATGGCAGTCGCTGTGGGCATAAATATATAAATAGTTTATAAGAGTTCCTGTTAGTAAATACATAAGTATACATAAGTTAGTAAGTACATAAGTATTTTATTGTAAGATTTTTGTATGTTTCTTCGGATATGATGAATAAAACGGTTTTTAAATGAAACTAATTGAAATAAAATCTTTATGTTGGCTTCTCTCAACATTGGTCCTAAAGAGACACCCTAATGTTTTTTTCCTTGTGGTAGAGACTCAGATTGAACTAACACCTTGTAAGAGAGTGCAGATATGCACTGAAATATCAGTCCAGGGTCGCTAAATAAGGCTTCAAACTAATTTAAAAAAAAAAATGTCACATCGTAGCCCTCTGTTATTCCCCAAAAAGATGGAAGGGACAAAAAGAGTACGAAAATATACCACAAAAGAAAATAAACATTTTGTGAGATATTAAGAAAATTTTCGAAAATCTTGTGTGCGTTTCGATGGCGAGATTAGATTAAAAATAAAAACATAACAATATCGTCTAAAGAAAAGGCAATCCTGATCGAGGAAATTTACAAGGTCAGTTTTTGTTGTTGTTGTAACGTTCTTATTTTTAATTTAAAATCTGTCCGAGTGGACAATCATTAGATGGTTTGGAGGTGAGATTGACATAAGGGGGTACATGAAATGTATTTTTATGGAGGTTGACTCAGGTGTCTATTGATGGGGGGAGGTCAAGCGGGTGTTTCCTCTTCAGTCATCTTTGGGATGGGCTATTGTCTAGGAGGTTGATGGCCAGGTGGTTGGGGTGGCTATCCAGTCTTTTTGTGTATCTTTCGCTGAGACGGGTGATCTCCTCTGCTACCCATGGAATTCCAAGCTCTTTATGAATGATGGAGTTTTCGTGGTAAGGATGGGCGTTGGAAACTGTTCTCAGACATTTGTTTTGAAACCGCTGGATTCTGATGCGGTTTGAACAGCTTGCCGTGCCCCACATCTGTATCCCATAGGTCCAAATTGGCTTCAGGACTACTTTTCGCTGAGCTTGGACCTTCTCCCCAAGAGCCAGTGCAGTTGCTTAAGTCGTAGGTTGGCCTGATTGCGCTTATTGATGAGGTGAGGGCGCCATGTGAGCCTGCGGTCGAGGGTCAGCCCTAGATATTTGGGAGTGTTATTCAGTGGGATGGTTTCCCCGTTGAGTATGATGAAGGGGCATTCCCCCCTGCGTAGTGCGAAGGTTGTGTGGGAGGATTTCTCCGCGTTGGCTACGATGTTCCATCGTTTCAGCCATGAATCAAGAGCATCCAGTTGTCACTGGATGATGGCTGATGCTTCCTGGGCATCTGTGGCGGAGGTTAGAAAGGCGGTGTCATCGGCATATGTGACTGTGTGGTTCCGGGAGGGGGTGATGGGAAGGTCTGCTGTGTAGAGTATGTGAAATATGTGTCCAAGAACACTGCCTTGAGGTACTCCTTGAGGAGGCTCGAGGAGTGCTCTTATAGGCCTAGGCATGCTGATTGATGATCCGCATCTCACTCGGAATTCTCTTCCCTCTGTGTACGACTTAATGAATGCGAAGTGGAAACTTGGTAGATGTGACTTAATTTTAAAAAGGAGTCCAGGGTGCCAGACTTTGTCAAATGCCTGTTTGACATCCAGCATAACGGCGCAGCAGTACTCCTTCTTTTTGCGGGCCTCAATTATGCTCTCAACAATCCAGTGGCATTGCTCAGGTGTTCCATGGAGGCGTTTGAAGCCAAACTGGTGATCAGGGATCAGACCGGCCTCGTCCAATACTGGCAGTACTCTGCGCAAAAATACTTTTTCAAGTATTATGGATAGGATTGCCAGCAAACTAATCGGACGATACGAGGCTAGATTGGCTTCAGGTTTTCCAGGCTTGAGGAGGACAATTACTTCAGTGCGCTTCCACTCTTTCGGGAAGTACCCTAGACGGAGGCAGCTGTTGAAGATATTAGCCAGCCTTTGGGAACAGAGTAGGGGCAACATTATTAGTGCTGTTGTATCGATTCGGTCAGGACTGTTGACTTGATGTTTTTTAGGGAAGCGATCTGCGCAATCTCCTCCGGTGCGACGGGCTGTATTGGCGGGCCAGGAGCACTTGGGGTGTCTACGAACCTTATGCAGCACGCTCTTCGCCAGTGCATCTGTCAAAAGATGAGAATGCACTGTGTAGATGATCAGCAAAGGCTTCTGCTCTTTTGATCTCAGACCGACACCAGGAACCGTCCACTTTGCGCACGTGGAATGTCCTCTTTAGCAGGTCTTTCTATGTGCCTCGTGACACGTTGTGCTGCGGGTCTCCAGGTTCCAGCTCCTCAAGGAGTCTATGGAAGGTGTCCTGCCGTAGGATGCATAGCTTATCCTTCAGTTCCTTGGTGGCACTATTGTCCCTGTTTTTGCGCGTGGAAAACCAGACTTTTCTGAGGCGCCATTTTTTGCTCATCTCTTTCAGGTGTTCTCAGGGGAGTCGGAGGCGGTGGATTCGCGAACTCAGTAGCATTGTGCATCTCTTTGGTTAGTTCTTCGATGGCCGCATCTATGTTGCTTGGTGTGCAAAGAGGGGGATCTGGGTTCAGGGAGGAAAGCATCCAGAACGTAAACTTGGGAGCATCTGTGTTTTTCGGTGAGTCTTCTAGGCGGGGTTTTTTTGAGGACGGGGATGTTTAGGCTTACTTCGGCTTTGCTCCTCTTCAGGCCGCTTGCTTTCCAAAAAACTATATTAAGACTTATTTACATTACTTTCTGTTGAGGATGTTCCACGTTCAATGAACTGGCCTTAAGTGAAGTCCCCATTCGGCTTGCATATAATGATAGGCATTCTCCTCCTGCGGTACGTCCGTTTAGCAGATGCATAACAGTTGCAGCCAAAGTCTCCGTCCCAGCAAAGTGTTGCAGAAACAATTCTTTGAACTGCATCCATGTTATTCCAAGGAAGCACGTCTGAGATAGCCAATGAGAAGCACTTCCTTCCAGCGACTTTCTGAAGGTCATCACAAGCGCGTTGCCCTCCAGTTGATTTTGGGACAGGATGTAGTCTTATATAAATATAAATATAAATATAAATATAAATATAAATATAAATATAAATATAAATATAAATATAAATATAAATATAAATATAAATATAAATATAAATATAAATATAAATATAAATATAAATATAAATATAAATATAAATATAAATATAAATATAAATATAAATATAAATATAAATATAAATATAAATATAAATATAAATATAAATATAAATATAAATATAAATATAAATATAAATATAAATATAAATATAAATATAAATATAAATATAAATATAAATATAAATATAAATATAAATATAAATATAAATATAAATATAAATATAAATATAAATATAAATATAAATATAAATATAAATATAAATATAAATATAAATATAAATATAAATATAAATATAAATATAAATATAAATATAAATATAAATATAAATATAAATATAAATATAAATATAAATATAAATATAAATATAAATATAAATATAAATATAAATATAAATATAAATATAAATATAAATATAAATATAAATATAAATATAAATATAAATATAAATATAAATATAAATATAAATATAAATATAAATATAAATATAAATATAAATATAAATATAAATATAAATATAAATATAAATATAAATATAAATATAAATATAAATATAAATATAAATATAAATATAAATATAAATATAAATATAAATATAAATATAAATATAAATATAAATATAAATATAAATATAAATATAAATATAAATATAAATATAAATATAAATATAAATATAAATATAAATATAAATATAAATATAAATATAAATATAAATATAAATATAAATATAAATATAAATATAAATATAAATATAAATATAAATATAAATATAAATATAAATATAAATATAAATATAAATATAAATATAAATATAAATATAAATATAAATATAAATATAAATATAAATATAAATATAAATATAAATATAAATATAAATATAAATATAAATATAAATATAAATATAAATATAAATATAAATATAAATATAAATATAAATATAAATATAAATATAAATATAAATATAAATATAAATATAAATATAAATATAAATATAAATATAAATATAAATATAAATATAAATATAAATATAAATATAAATATAAATATAAATATAAATATAAATATAAATATAAATATAAATATAAATATAAATATAAATATAAATATAAATATAAATAAATATAAATATAAATATAAATATAAATATAAATATAAATATAAATATAAATATAAATATAAATATAAATATAAATATAAATATAAATATAAATATAAATATAAATATAAATATAAATATAAATATAAATATAAATATAAATATAAATATAAATATAAATATAAATATAAATATAAATATAAATATAAATATAAATATAAATATAAATATAAATATAAATATAAATATAAATATAAATATAAATATAAATATAAATATAAATATAAATATAAATATAAATATAAATATAAATATAAATATAAATATAAATATAAATATAAATATAAATATAAATATAAATATAAATATAAATATAAATATAAATATAAATATAAATATAAATATAAATATAAATATAAATATAAATATAAATATAAATATAAATATAAATATAAATATAAATATAAATATAAATATAAATATAAATATAAATATAAATATAAATATAAATATAAATATAAATATAAATATAAATATAAATATAAATATAAATATAAATATAAATATAAATATAAATATAAATATAAATATAAATATAAATATAAATATAAATATAAATATAAATATAAATATAAATATAAATATAAATATAAATATAAATATAAATATAAATATAAATATAAATATAAATATAAATATAAATATAAATATAAATATAAATATAAATATAAATATAAATATAAATATAAATATAAATATAAATATAAATATAAATATAAATATAAATATAAATATAAATATAAATATAAATATAAATATAAATATAAATATAAATATAAATATAAATATAAATATAAATATAAATATAAATATAAATATAAATATAAATATAAATATAAATATAAATATAAATATAAATATAAATATAAATATAAATATAAATATAAATATAAATATAAATATAAATATAAATATAAATATAAATATAAATATAAATATAAATATAAATATAAATATAAATATAAATATAAATATAAATATAAATATAAATATAAATATAAATATAAATATAAATATAAATATAAATATAAATATAAATATAAATATAAATATAAATATAAATATAAATATAAATATAAATATAAATATAAATATAAATATAAATATAAATATAAATATAAATATAAATATAAATATAAATATAAATATAAATATAAATATAAATATAAATATAAATATAAATATAAATATAAATATAAATATAAATATAAATATAAATATAAATATAAATATAAATATAAATATATAAATATAAATATAAATATAAATATAAATATAAATATAAATATAAATATAAATATAAATATAAATATAAATATAAATATAAATATAAATATAAATATAAATATAAATATAAATATAAATATAAATATAAATATAAATATAAATATAAATATAAATATAAATATAAATATAAATATAAATATAAATATAAATATAAATATAAATATAAATATAAATATAAATATAAATATAAATATAAATATAAATATAAATATAAATATAAATATAAATATAAATATAAATATAAATATAAATATAAATATAAATATAAATATAAATATAAATATAAATATAAATATAAATATAAATATAAATATAAATATAAATATAAATATAAAATATAAATATAAATATAAATATAAATATAAATATAAATATAAATATAAATATAAATATAAATATAAATATAAATATAAATATAAATATAAATATAAATATAAATATAAATATAAATATAAATATAAATATAAATATAAATATAAATATAAATATAAATATAAATATAAATATAAATATAAATATAAATATAAATATAAATATAAATATAAATATAAATATAAATATAAATATAAATATAAATATAAATATAAATATAAATATAAATATAAATATAAATATAAATATAAATATAAATATAAATATAAATATAAATATAAATATAAATATAAATATAAATATAAATATAAATATAAATATAAATATAAATATAAATATAAATATAAATATAAATATAAATATAAATATAAATATAAATATAAATATAAATATAAATATAAATATAAAATATAAATATAAATATAAATATAAATATAAATATAAATATAAATATAAATATAAATATAAATATAAATATAAATATAAATATAAATATAAATATAAATATAAATATAAATATAAATATAAATATAAATATAAATATAAATATAAATATAAATATAAATATAAATATAAATATAAATATAAATATAAATATAAATATAAATATAAATATAAATATAAATATAAATATAAATATAAATATAAATATAAATATAAATATAAATATAAATATAAATATAAATATAAATATAAATATAAATATAAATATAAATATAAATATAAATATAAATATAAATATAAATATAAATATAAATATAAATATAAATATAAATATAAATATAAATATAAATATAAATATAAATATAAATATAAATATAAATATAAATATAAATATAAATATAAATATAAATATAAATATAAATATAAATATAAATATAAATATAAATATAAATATATAAATATAAATATAAATATAAATATAAATATAAATATAAATATAAATATAAATATAAATATAAATATAAATATAAATATAAATATAAATATAAATATAAATATAAATATAAATATAAATATAAATATAAATATAAATATAAATATAAATATAAATATAAATATAAATATAAATATAAATATAAATATAAATATAAATATAAATATAAATATAAATATAAATATAAATATAAATATAAATATAAATATAAATATAAATATAAATATAAATATAAATATAAATATAAATATAAATATAAATATAAATATAAATATAAATATAAATATAAATATAAATATAAATATAAATATAAATATAAATATAAATATAAATATAAATATAAATATAAATATAAATATAAATATAAATATAAATATAAATATAAATATAAATATAAATATAAATATAAATATAAATATAAATATAAATATAAATATAAATATAAATATAAATATAAATATAAATATAAATATAAATATAAATATAAATATAAATATAAATATAAATATAAATATAAATATAAATATAAATATAAATATAAATATAAATATAAATATAAATATAAATATAAATATAAATATAAATATAAATATAAATATAAATATAAATATAAATATAAATATAAATATAAATATAAATATAAATATAAATATAAATATAAATATAAATATAAATATAAATATAAATATAAATATAAATATAAATATAAATATAAATATAAATATAAATATAAATATAAATATAAATATAAATATAAATATAAATATAAATATAAATATAAATATAAATATAAATATAAATATAAATATAAATATAAATATAAATATAAATATAAATATAAATATAAATATAAATATAAATATAAATATAAATATAAATATAAATATAAATATAAATATAAATATAAATATAAATATAAATATAAATATAAATATAAATATAAATATAAATATAAATATAAATATAAATATAAATATAAATATAAATATAAATATAAATATAAATATAAATATAAATATAAATATAAATATAAATATAAATATAAATATAAATATAAATATAAATATAAATATAAATATAAATATAAATATAAATATAAATATAAATATAAATATAAATATAAATATAAATATAAATATAAATATAAATATAAATATAAATATAAATATAAATATAAATATAAATATAAATATAAATATAAATATAAATATAAATATAAATATAAATATAAATATAAATATAAATATAAATATAAATATAAATATAAATATAAATATAAATATAAATATAAATATAAATATAAATATAAATATAAATATAAATATAAATATAAATATAAATATAAATATAAATATAAATATAAATATAAATATAAATATAAATATAAATATAAATATAAATATAAATATAAATATAAATATAAATATAAATATAAATATAAATATAAATATAAATATAAATATAAATATAAATATAAATATAAATATAAATATAAATATAAATATAAATATAAATATAAATATAAATATAAATATAAATATAAATATAAATATAAATATAAATATAAATATAAATATAAATATAAATATAAATATAAATATAAATATAAATATAAATATAAATATAAATATAAATATAAATATAAATATAAATATAAATATAAATATAAATATAAATATAAATATAAATATAAATATAAATATAAATATAAATATAAATATAAATATAAATATAAATATAAATATAAATATAAATATAAATATAAATATAAATATAAATATAAATATAAATATAAATATAAATATAAATATAAATATAAATATAAATATAAATATAAATATAAATATAAATATAAATATAAATATAAATATAAATATAAATATAAATATAAATATAAATATAAATATAAATATAAATATAAATATAAATATAAATATAAATATAAATATAAATATAAATATAAATAATAAATATAAATATAAATATAAATATAAATATAAATATAAATATAAATATAAATATAAATATAAATATAAATATAAATATAAATATAAATATAAATATAAATATAAATATAAATATAAATATAAATATAAATATAAATATAAATATAAATATAAATATAAATATAAATATAAATATAAATATAAATATAAATATAAATATAAATATAAATATAAATATAAATATAAATATAAATATAAATATAAATATAAATATAAATATAAATATAAATATAAATATAAATATAAATATAAATATAAATATAAATATAAATATAAATATAAATATAAATATAAATATAAATATAAATATAAATATAAATATAAATATAAATATAAATATAAATATAAATATAAATATAAATATAAATATAAATATAAATATAAATATAAATATAAATATAAATATAAATATAAATATAAATATAAATATAAATATAAATATAAATATAAATATAAATATAAATATAAATATAAATAAATATAAATATAAATATAAATATAAATATAAATATAAATATAAATATAAATATAAATATAAATATAAATATAAATATAAATATAAATATAAATATAAATATAAATATAAATATAAATATAAATATAAATATAAATATAAATATAAATATAAATATAAATATAAATATAAATATAAATATAAATATAAATATAAATATAAATATAAATATAAATATAAATATAAATATAAATATAAATATAAATATAAATATAAATATAAATATAAATATAAATATAAATATAAATATAAATATAAATATAAATATAAATATAAATATAAATATAAATATAAATATAAATATAAATATAAATATAAATATAAATATAAATATAAATATAAATATAAATATAAATATAAATATAAATATAAATATAAATATAAATATAAATATAAATATAAATATAAATATAAATATAAATATAAATATAAATATAAATATAAATATAAATATAAATATAAATATAAATATAAATATAAATATAAATATAAATATAAATATAAATATAAATATAAATATAAATATAAATATAAATATAAATATAAATATAAATATAAATATAAATATAAATATAAATATAAATATAAATATAAATATAAATATAAATATAAATATAAATATAAATATAAATATAAATATAAATATAAATATAAATATAAATATAAATATAAATATAAATATAAATATAAATATAAATATAAATATAAATATAAATATAAATATAAATATAAATATAAATATAAATATAAATATAAATATAAATATAAATATAAATATAAATATAAATATAAATATAAATATAAATATAAATATAAATATAAATATAAATATAAATATAAATATAAATATAAATATAAATATAAATATAAATATAAATATAAATATAAATATAAATATAAATATAAATATAAATATAAATATAAATATAAATATAAATATAAATATAAATATAAATATAAATATAAATATAAATATAAATATAAATATAAATATAAATATAAATATAAATATAAATATAAATATAAATATAAATATAAATATAAATATAAATATAAATATAAATATAAATATAAATATAAATATAAATATAAATATAAATATAAATATAAATATAAATATAAATATAAATATAAATATAAATATAAATATAAATATAAATATAAATATAAATATAAATATAAATATAAATATAAATATAAATATAAATATAAATATAAATATAAATATAAATATAAATATAAATATAAATATAAATATAAATATAAATATAAATATAAATATAAATATAAATATAAATATAAATATAAATATAAATATAAATATAAATATAAATATAAATATAAATATAAATATAAATATAAATATAAATATAAATATAAATATAAATATAAATATAAATATAAATATAAATATAAATATAAATATAAATATAAATATAAATATAAATATAAATATAAATATAAATATAAATATAAATATAAATATAAATATAAATATAAATATAAAATATAAATATAAAATATAAATATAAATATAAATATAAATATAAATATAAATATAAATATAAATATAAATATAAATATAAATATAAATATAAATATAAATATAAATATAAATATAAATATAAATATAAATATAAATATAAATATAAATATAAAATATAAATATAAATATAAATATAAATATAAATATAAATATAAATATAAATATAAATATAAATATAAATATAAATATAAATATAAATATAAATATAAATATAAATATAAATATAAATATAAATATAAATATAAATATAAATATAAATATAAATATAAATATAAATATAAATATAAATATAAATATAAATATAAATATAAATATAAATATAAATATAAATATAAATATAAATATAAATATAAATATAAATATAAATAAATATAAATATAAATATAAATATAATAAATATAAATATAAACATAAATATAAATATAAATATAAATATAAATATAAATATAAATATAAATATAAATAAATATAAATATAATATAAATATAAATATAAATATAAATATAAATATAAATATAAATATAAATATAAATATAAATATAAATATAAATATAAATATAAATATAAATATAAATATAAATATAAATATAAATATAAATATAAATATATATAAATATAAATATAAATAAATATAAATATAAATATAAAAATATAAATATAAATATAAATATAAATATAAATATAAATAAAACAAATATAAATATAAATATAAATATAAATATAAATATAAATATAAATATAAATATAAATACAAATATAAATATAAATATAAATATAAATATAAATATAAATATAAATATAAATATAAATATAAATATAAATATAAATATAAATATAAATATAAATATAAATATAAATATAAATATAAATATAAATATAAATATAAATAAAATATAAATATAAATATAAATATAAATATAAATATAAATATAAATATAAAATATAAATATAAATATAAATATAAATAAAAAATATAAATATAAATATAAATATAAATAAAATATAAATATAAATATAAATATAAATATAAATATAAATATAAATATAAATATAAATATAAATATAAATAAAATATAAATATAAATATAAATATAAAATAAATATAAATATAAATATAAATATAAATATAAATATAAATATAAATATAAATATAAATATAAATATAAATATAAATATAAATATAAATATAAATATAAATATAAATATAAATATAAATATAAATATAAATATAAATATAAATATAAATATAAAATATAAATATAAATAAAATATAAATATAAATATAAATATAAATATAAATATAAATATAAATATAAATATAAATATAAATATAAATATAAATATAAATATAAATATAAATATAAATATAAATATAAATATAAATATAAATATAAATATAAATATAAATATAAATATAAATATAAATATAAATATAAATATAAAATAAATAGAAATATAAATATAAATATAAATATAAATATAAATATAAATATAAATATAAATATAAATATAAATATAAATATAAATATAAATAAAAATATAAATATAAATATAAATATAAATATAAATATAAATATAAATATAAATATAAATATAAATATAAATATAAATATAAATATAAATATAAAATATAAATAAAATATAAATATAAATATAAATATAAATGTAAATATAAATATAAATATAAATATAAATATAAATATAAATGTAAAATATAAAATATAAATATAAATATAAAAATAAATATAAATATAAATATAAATATAAATATAAATATAAATATAAATATAAATATAAATATAAATATAAATATAAATATAAATATAAATATAAATATAAATATAAAATAAATATAAATATAAATATAAATATAAATATAAATATAAATATAAATATAAATATAAATATAAATATAAATATAAATATAAATATAAATAAAATATAAATATAAATATAAATATAAATATAAATATAAATATAAATATAAATATAAATATAAATATAAATATAAATAAAATATAAATATAAATATAAATATAAAAAAAATATAAATATAAATATAAATATAAATATAAATATAAATATAAATATAAATATAAATATAAATATAAATATAAATATAAATATAAAATAAATATAAATATAAATATAAATATAAATATAAATATAAATAAAATATAAATATAAATAAAATATAAATATAAATATAAATATAAATATAAATATAAATATAAATATAAATATAAATATAAATATAAATATAAATATAAATATAAATAAAATATAAATATAAATATAAATATAAATATAAATATAAATATAAATATAAAAATAAATATAAATATAAATACAAATATAAATATAAATATAAATATAAATATAAATATAAATATAAATATAAATATAAATATAAATATAAATATAAATATAAATATAAATATAAATATAAATAAATATAAATATAAACAAAATATAAATATAAATATAAATATAAATATAAATATAAATATAAATAAAATATAAATATAAATATAAATATAAATATAAATATAAATATAAATATAAATATAAATATAAATATAAATATAAATATAAATATAAATATAAATATAAATATAAATATAAATATAAATATAAAATATAAATATAAATATAAAATATAAATATAAAAATATAAAATATAAATATAAATATAAATATAAATATAAATATAAATATAAATAAAAATAAAAATATAAATATAAATATAAATATAAATATAAACATAAATATAAATATAAATATAAATATAAATATAAATATAAATATAAATATAAATATAAATATAAATATAAATATAAATATAAATATAAATATAAACAAAATATAAATATAAATATAAATATAAAATATAAATATAAATAAAAATAGAAATATAAATATAAATATAAATATAAATATAAATATAAATAAAATATAAATATAAATATAAATATAAATATAAATAAAATATAAATATAAATATAAATATAAATATAAATATAAATATAAATATAAATATAAATATAAATATAAATATAAATATAAATATAAATATAAATATAAATATAAATATAAATATAAATATAAATATAAATATAAATATAAATATAAATATAAATATAAATATAAATATAAATATAAATATAAATATAAATATAAATATAAATATAAATATAAATATAAATATAAATATAAATATAAATATAAATATAAATATAAATATAAATATAAATATAAATATAAATATAAATATAAATATAAATATAAATATAAATATAAATATAAATATAAATATAAATATAAATAAAAATATAAATATAAATATAAATATAAATATAAATATAAATATAAATATAAATATAAATATAAATATAAATATAAATAAAATATAAATATAAATATAAATATAAATATAAATATAAATATAAATATAAATATAAATATAAATATAAATATAAATATAAATATAAATATAAATATAAATATAAATATAAATATAAATATAAATAAAATATAAATATAAATATAAATATAAATATAAATATAAATATAAATATAAATATAAATATAAATATAAATATAAATATAAATATAAATATAAATATAAATATAAATATAAATATAAATATAAATATAAATATAAATATAAATATAAATATAAAAATAAATATAAATATAAAATATAAATAAAATATAAATATAAATATAAATATAAATAAAAAATAAATATAAATATAAATATAAATATAAATATAAATATAAATATAAAATAAATATAAATATAAATATAAATATAAATAAAATATAAATAAAATATAAATATAAATATAAATATAAATATAAATATAAATATAAATATAAATATAAATATAAATATAAAAATATAAATATAAATATAAATATAAATATAAATATAAATATAAATATAAATATAAATAAAATATAAATATAAATAAAATATAAATATAAATATAAATATAAATATAAATATAAATATAAATATAAATATAAATAAATAAATATAAATATAAATATAAATATAAATATAAATATAAATATAAATATAAATAAAATATAAATATATAATATAAATATAAATATAAATATAAATATAAATAAAATATAAATATAAATATAAATATAAATATAAATATAAAATAAATATAAATATAAAATAAATATAAATATAAATATAAATATAAATATAAATATAAATATAAATATAAATATAAATATAAATATAAATAAAATATAAATATAAATATAAATATAAATATAAATATAAATATAAATATAAATATAAATATAAATATAAATATAAATATAAATATAAAATATAAATATAAATATAAATATAAATATAAATATAAATATAAATATAAATATAAATATAAATATAAATATAAATATAAATATAAATATAAATATAAATATAAATATAAATAAAATATAAATATAAATATAAATATAAATATAAATATAAATATAAATAAAATATAAATATAAATATAAATATAAATAAATAAATATAAAAATATAAATATAAATATAAATATAAATATAAATATAAAAATATAAATATAAATATAAATATAAATATAAATATAAATATAAATATAAATATAAATATAAATATAAATATAAATATAAATGTAAATATAAATATAAATATAAATATAAATATAAATATAAATATAAATATAAATATAAAATATAAATATAAATATAAATATAAATATAAATATAAATATAAATATAAATATAAATATAAATATAAATATAAATATAAATATAAATATAAATATAAATATAAATATAAATATAAATATAAATATAAATATAAATATAAATATAAATATAAATATAAATATAAATATAAATATAAATATAAATATAAATATAAATATAAATATAAATATAAATATAAATATAAAATATAAATATAAATATAAATATAAATATAAATATAAATATAAATATAAATATAAATATAAATATAAATATAAATATAAATATAAATATAAATATAAATATAAATATAATATAAATATAAATATAAAATAAATATAAATATAAATATAAATATAAATATAAACATAAATATAAATAGAAATATAAATATATAATATAAATATAAATATAAATATAAATATAAATATAAATATAAATATAAATATAAATATAAATATAAATATAAATATAAAATATAAATATAAATATAAATATAAAAATAAATATAAATATAATATAAATATAAATATAAATATAAATATAAATATAAATATAAATATAAATATAAATATAAATATAAATATAAATATAAATATAAATATAAATATAAATATAAATAAAAATATAAATATAAATATACAAAATATAAATATAAATATAAATATAAATATAAATATAAATATAAATATAAATAAAATATAAATATAAATATAAATAATAAATATAAATATAAATATAAATATAAATATAAATATAAATATAAATATAAATATAAATATAAATATAAATATAAATATAAATATAAATATAAATATAAATATAAATATAAATTATAAATATAAATATAAATATATAAATATAAATATAAATATAAATATAAATATAAATATTTTAAATATAAATATAAATATAAATATAAATATAAATATAAATATAAAAATAAATATAAATATAAATATAAATATAAATATAAATATAAATATAAATATAAATATAAATATATAAATATAAATATAAATATAAATATAAATATAAATATAAATATAAATAAAATATAAATATAAATATAAATATTAATATAAATAAAATATAAATATAAATATAAATATAAAATATAAATATAAATATAAATATAAATATAAATATAAATATAAATATAAAATATAAATATAAATATAAATATAAATATAAAAATAAATATAAATATAAATATAAATAAAATATAAATATAAATATAAATATAAATATAAATATAAATATAAATATAAATATAAATATAAATATAAATATAAATATAAATATAAATATAAATATAAATATAAATATAAATATAAATATAAATATAAATATAAATATAAATATAAATATAAAATATAAATATAAATATAAATAAAATATAAATATAAATATAAATATAAATATAAATATAAATATAAATATAAATATAAATATAAATATAAATATAAATATAAATATAAATATAAATATAAATATAAATATAAATATAAATATAAATATAAATATAAATATAAATATAAATATAAATATAAATATAAAATATAAATATAAATATAAATATAAATATAAATATATAATATAAATATAAATATAAATATAAATATAAATATAAATATAAATATAAATATAAATATAAATATAAATATAAATATAAATATAAATATAAATATAAATATAAATATAAATATAAAATATAAATATAAATATAAATATAAATATAAATATAAATATAAATATAAATATAAATATAAATATAAATATAAATATAAATATAAATATAAATATAAATATAAATATAAATATAAATATAAAATATAAATATAAATATAAATATAAATAAAATATAAATATAAATAAAAATATAAATATAAATATAAATATAAATATAAATATAAATATAAATAAAATATAAATATAAATATAAATATAAAAAATATAAAATATAAATAGAAATATAAATATAAATATAAATATAAATATAAATATAAATATAAATATAAATATAAATATAAATATAAATATAAATATAAATATAAATATAAATATAAATATAAATATAAATATAAAATAAATATAAATATAAATATAAATATAAATAGAAATATAAATATAAATATAAATATAAATATAAATATAAATATAAATATAAATATAAATATAAATATAAATATAATAATATAAATATAAATATAAATATAAATATAAATATAAATATAAAATATAAATATAAATATAAATATAAATATAAATATAAATATAAATATAAATATAAATATAAATATAAATATAAATATAAATATAAATATAAATATAAATATAAATATAAATATAAATATAAGAAATATAAATATAAATATAAATATAAATATAAATATAAATATAAATATAAATATAAATATAAATATAAATATAAATATAACATATAAATATAAATATAAATATAAATATAAATATAAAAATATAAATATAAATAAATATAAATATAAATATAAATATAAATATAAATATAAATATAAATAAAATATAAATATAAATATAAATATAAATATAAATATAAATATAAATATAAATATAAATATAAATATAAATAAATATATAAATATAAATATAAATATAAATATAAATATAAATATAAATATAAATATAAATATAAATATAAATATAAATATAAATATAAATATAAATATAAATATAAATATAAATATAAATATAAATATAAATATAAATATAAATATAAATATAAATATAAATATAAATATAAATATAAATATAAATGTAAATATAAATATAAATATAAATATAAATATAAAAATAAATATAAATATAAATATAAGTAAAATATAAATATAAATATAAATATAAATAAAATATAAATATAAAATATAAATATAAATATAAATATAAATATAAATATAAATATAAATATAAATATAAATATAAATATAAATATAAATATAAATATAAATATAAATATAAATATAAATATAAATATAAATATAAATATAAATATAAATATAAATATAAATATAAAATATAAATATAAATATAAATATAAATATAAATATAAATATAAATATAAATATAAATATAAATATAAATATAAATATAAATATAAATATAAATATAAATATAAATATAAATATAAATATAAATATAAATATAAATATAAATATAAATATAAATATAAATATAAATATAAATATAAATATAAATATAAATAAAATATAAATATAAATATAAATAAAATATAAATATAAATATAAATATAAATATAAATAAAATATAAATATAAATATAAATATAAATATAAATATAAATATAAATATAAATATAAATATAAATATAAATATAAATATAAATATAAATATAAATATAAATATAAATATAAATATAAATATAAATATAAATATAAATATAAATATAAATATAAATATAAATATAAATATAAATATAAATATAAATATAAATATAAATATAAATATAAATATAAATATAAATATAAATATAAATATAAATATAAATATAAATATAAAAACAAATATAAATATAAATATAAATATAAATATAAATATAAATATAAATATAAATATAAATATAAATATAAATATAAATATAAATATAAATATAAATATAAATATAAATATAAATATAAATATAAATATAAATATAAATATAAATATAAATAAAAATATAAATATAAATATAAATATAAATATAAATATAAATATAAATATAAATATAAATATAAATATAAATATAAATATAAATATAAATATAAATATAAATATAAATATAAATATAAATATAAATATAAATATAAATATAAATATAAATATAAATATAAATATAAATATAAAAAATATAAATATAAATAAATAAATATAAATATAAATATAAATATAAATATAAATATAAATATAAAAATATAAATATAAATATAAATATAAATATAAATATAAATATAAATATAAATATAAATATAAAATATAAATATAAATATAAATATAAAATATAAATATAAATATAAATATAAATATAAATATAAATATAAATATAAATATAAATATAAATATAAATATAAATATAAATATAAATATAAATATAAATATAAATATAAATATAAATATAAATATAAATATAAATATAATATAAATATAAATATAAATATAAATATAAATATAATTATAAATATAAATATAAATATAAATATAAATATAAATATAAATAAAATATAAATATAAATATAAATATAAATAAAAATATAAATATAAATATAAATATAAAAATAAATATAAATATAAATATAAATATAAATATAAATATAAATATAAATATAAATATATAATATAAATATAAATATAAATATAAATATAAATATAAATATAAATATAAATATAAATATAAATATAAATATAAATATAAAAAATATAAATATAAATATAAATATAAATATAAATATATAATATAAATATAAATATAAATATAAATATAAATATAAATATAAATATAAATATAAATATAAATATAAATATAAATATAAATATAAATATAAATATAAAATAAATATAAATATAAATATAAATATAAATATAAATATAAATATAAATATAAATATAAATATAAATATAAATATAAATATAAATATAAATATAAATATAAATATAAATATAAATATAAATATAAATATAAATATAAATATAAATATAAATATAAATATAAATATAAATATAAATATAAATATAAATATAAATATAAATATAAATATAAATATAAATAAAATATAAATATAAATATAAATATAAATATAAATATAAATATAAATATAAATATAAATATAAATATAAATATAAATATAAATATAAATATAAATATAAATATAAATATAAATATAAATATAAATATAAATATAAATATAAATATAAATATAAATATAAATATAAATATAAATATAAATATAAATATAAATATAAATATAAATATAAATATAAATATAAATATAAATATAAATATAAATATAAATATAAATATAAATATAAATATAAATATAAATATAAATATAAATATAAATATAAATATAAATATAAATATAAATATAAATATAAATATAAATATAAATATAAATATAAATATAAATATAAATATAAATATAAATATAAATATAAATATAAAAATAAATATAAATATAAATATAAATATAAATATAAATATAAATATAAATATAAATATAAATATAAATATAAATATAAATATAAATAAAATATAAATATAAATATAAATATAAATATAAATATAAATATAAATATAAATATAAATATAAATATAAATATAAATATAAATATAAAATAAATATAAATATAAATATAAATATAAATATAAATATAAATATAAATATAAATATAAATATAAATATAAATATAAATATAAATATAAATATAAATATAAATATAAATATAAATATAAATATAAATATAAATATAAATATAAATATAAATATAAATATAAATATAAATATAAATATAAATATAAATATAAATATAAATATAAATATAAATATAAATAAAATATAAATATAAATATAAATATAAATATAAATATAAAATATAAATATAAATATAAATATAAATATAAATATAAATATAAATATAAAAAAAATATAAATATAAATATGGAAATATAAATATAAAATAAATATAAATATAAATATAAATATAAATATAAATATAAATATAAATATAAATATAAATATAAATATAAATATAAATATAAATATAAATATAAATATAAATATAAATAAAATATAAATATAAATATAAATATAAATATAAATATAAAATATAAATATAAATATAAATATAAATATAAATATAAATATAAAATAAAATATAAATATAAATATAAATATAAATATAAATATAAATATAAATATAAATATAAATATAAATATAAATATAAATATAAATATAAATATAAATATAAATATAAATATAAATATAAATATAAATATAAATATAAATATAAATATAAATATAAATATAAATATAAATATAAATATAAATATAAATATAAATATAAATATAAATATAAATATAAATATAAATATAAATATAAATATAAAATAAATATAAATATAAATATAAATATAAATATAAATATAAAGATAAATATAAATATAAATATAAATATAAATATAAATATAAATATAAATATAAAAATATTCAAAATATAAATATAAATATAAATAAAAATATAAATATAAATATAAATATAAATATAAATATAAATATAAATATAAATATAAATATAAATAAATAAATATAAATATAAATATAAATATAAATATAAATATAAATATAAATATAAATATAAATATAAATATAAATATAAATATAAATATAAACATAAATATAAATATAAATATAAATATAAACATAAATATAAATATAAATATAAATATAAATATAAATATAAAAATATAAATATAAATATAAATATAAATATAAATATAAATATAAATATAAATATAAATATAAATATAAATATAAATATAAATATAAATATAAATATAAAATATAAATATAAATATAAAAATATAAAATATAAATATAAATATAAATAAAATATAAATATAAATATAAATATAAATATAAAATATAAATATAAATATAAATATAAATATAAATATAAATATAAATATAAATATAAATATAAATATAAATATAAATATAAATATAAATATAAATATAAATATAAATATAAATATAAATATAAATATAAATATAAATATAAATATAAATATAAATATAAATATAAATATAAATATAAAATATAAATATAAATATAAATATAAATATAAATATAAATATAAATATAAATATAAATATAAATATAAATAAAATATAAATAGAAATATAAATATAAATATAAATATAAAATATAAATATAAATATAAATATAAATATAAATATAAATATAAATATAAATATAAATATAAATATAAATATAAATATAAATATAAATATAAATATAAATATAAATATAAATATAAATATAAATATAAATATAAATATAAAATATAAATATAAATATAAATATAAATATAAATATAAATATAAATATAAATATAAATATAAAATATAAATATAAATATAAATATAAATATAAATAAAATATAAATATAAATATAAATATAAATATAAATAAATAAATATAAATATAAATATAAATATAAATATAAATATAAATATAAAATATAAATATAAATATAAATATAAATATAAATATAAATATAAATATAAATATAAATATAAAAAATATAAATATAAATATAAATATAAATATAAATATAAATATAAATATAAATATAAATATAAATATAAATATAAATATAAATATAAAATATAAATATAAATATAAATATAAATATAAATATAAATATAAATATAAATATAAATATAAATATAAATATAAATATAAATATAAATATAAATATAAATATAAATATAAATATAAATATAAATATAAATATAAAATATAAATATAAATATAAATATAAATATAAATATAAATATAAATATAAATATAAATATAAATATAAATATAAATATAAATATAAATATAAATATAAATATAAATATAAATATAAACATAAATATAAATATAAATATAAATATAAATATAAATATAAATATAAACATAAATATAAATATAAATATAAATATAAATATAAATATAAATATAAATATAAATATAAATATAAATATAAATATAAATATAAATATAAATATAAATATAAATATAAATATAAATATAAATATAAATATAAATATAAATATAAATATAAATATAAATATAAATATAAATATAAATATAAATATAAATATAAATATAAATATAAATATAAATATAAATATAAAATATAAATATAAATATAAATATAAATATAAATATAAATATAAATATAAATATAAACAAATATAAATATAAATATAAATATAAATGATAAATATAACATAAATATAAATATAAATATAAATATAAATATAAATATAAATATAAATATAAATATAAATATATAAATATAAATATAAATATAAATATAAATATAAATATAAATAAATATAAATATAAATATAAATATAAATATAAATATAAATATAAATATAAATATAAATATAAATATAAATATAAATATAAATATAAATATAAATATAAATATAAATATAAATATATAAATATAAATATGTATAAATATAAATATAAATATAAATATAAATATATAAATATAAATATAAATATAAATATAACAATAAATATAAATATAAATATAAATATAAATATAAATATAAATATAAATATAAATATAAATATAAATATAAATATAAATATAAATATAAATATAACATAAATATAAATATAAATATAAATATAAATATAAATATAAATATAAATATAAATATAAATATGTATAAATATAAATATAAATATAAATATAAATATAAATATAAATATAAATATAAATATAAATATAAATATATAAATATAAATATAAATATAAATATAAATATAAATATAAATATAAATATAAATATAAATATAAATATAAATATAAATATAAATATAAATATAAATATAAATATAAATATAAATATAAATATAAATATAAATATAAATATAAACATAAATATAAATATAAATATAAATATAAATATAAATATAAATATAAACATAAATATAAATATAAATATAAATATAAATATAAATATAAATATAAATATAAATATAAATATAAATATAAATATAAATATAAATATAAATATAAATATAAATATAAATATAAATATAAATATAAATATAAATATAAATATAAATATAAATATAAATATAAATATAAATATAAATATAAATATAAATATAAATATAAATATAAATATAAATATAACATAAATATAAATATAAATATAAATATAAATATAAATATAAAATATAAATATAAATATAAATATAAATATAAATATAAATATAAATATAAATATAAATATAAATATAAATATAAATATAAATATAAATATAAATATAAATATAAATATAAATATAAATATAAATATAAATATAAATATAAATATAAATATAAATATAAATATAAATATAAATATAAATATAAATATAAATATAAATATAAATATAAATATAAATATAAATATAAATATAAATATAAATATAAATATAAATATAAATATAAATATAAATATAAATATAAATATAAATATAAATATAAATATAAATATAAATATAAATATAAATATAAATATAAATATAAATATAAATATAAATATAAATATAAATATAAATATAAATATAAATATAAATATAAATATAAATATAAATATAAATATAAATATAAATATAAATATAAATATAAATATAAATATAAATATAAATATAAATATAAATATAAACATAAATATAAATATAAATATAAATATAAATATAAATATAAATATAAATATAAATATAAATATAAATATAAATATAAATATAAATATAAATATAAATATAAATATAAATATAAATATAAATATAAATATAAATATAAATATAAATATAAATATAAATATAAATATAAATATAAATATAAATATAAATATAAATATAAATATAAATATAAATATAAATATAAATATAAATATAAATATAAATATAAATATAAATATAAATATAAATATAAATATAAATATAAATATAAATATAAATATAAATATAAATATAAATATAAATATAAATATAAATATAAAATATAAATATAAATATAAATATAAATATAAATATAAATATAAATATAAATATAAATATAAATATAAATATAAATATAAATATAAATAAAATATAAATATAAATATAAATATAAATATAAATATAAATATAAATATAAATATAAATATAAATATAAATATAAATATAAATATAAATATAAATATAAATATAAATATAAATATAAATATAAATATAAATATAAATATAAATATAAATATAAATATAAATATAAAATATAAATATAAATATAAATATAAATATAAATATAAATATAAATATAAATATAAATATAAATATAAATATAAATATAAATATAAATATAAATATAAATATAAATATAAATATAAATATAAATATAAATATAAATATAAATATAAATATAAATATAAATATAAATATAAATATAAATATAAATATAAATATAAATATAAATATAAATATAAATATAAATATAAATATAAATATAAATATAAATATAAATATAAATATAAATATAAAATAAATATAAATATAAATATAAATATAAATATAAATATAAATATAAATATAAATATAAATATAAATATAAATATAAATATAAATATAAATATAAATATAAATATAAATATAAATATAAATATAAATATAAATATAAATATAAATATAAATATAAATATAAATATAAATATAAATATAAATATAAATATAAATATAAATATAAATATAAATATAAATATAAATATAAATATAAATATAAATATAAATATAAATATAAATATAAATATAAATATAAATATAAATATAAATATAAATATAAATATAAATATAAATATAAATATAAATATAAATATAAATATAAATATAAATATAAATATAAATATAAATATAAATATAAATATAAATATAAATATAAATATAAATATAAATATAAATATAAATATAAATATAAATATAAATATAAATATAAATATAAATATAAATATAAATATAAATATAAATATAAATATAAATATAAATATAAATATAAATATAAATATAAATATAAATATAAATATAAATATAAATATAAATATAAATATAAATATAAATATAAATATAAATATAAATATAAATATAAATATAAATATAAATATAAATATAAATATAAATATAAATATAAATATAAATATAAATATAAATATAAATATAAATATAAATATAAATATAAATATAAATATAAATATAAATATAAATATAAATATAAATATAAATATAAATATAAATATAAATATAAATATAAATATAAATATAAATATAAATATAAATATAAATATAAATATAAATATAAATATAAATATAAATATAAATATAAATATAAATATAAATATAAATATAAATATAAATATAAATATAAATATAAATATAAATATAAATATAAATATAAATATAAATATAAATATAAATATAAATATAAATATAAATATAAATATAAATATAAATATAAATATAAATATAAATATAAATATAAATATAAATATAAATATAAATATAAATATAAATATAAATATAAATATAAATATAAATATAAATATAAATATAAATATAAATATAAATATAAATATAAATATAAATATAAATATAAATATAAATATAAATATAAATATAAATATAAATATAAATATAAATATAAATATAAATATAAATATAAATATAAATATAAATATAAATATAAATATAAATATAAATATAAATATAAATATAAATATAAATATAAATATAAATATAAATATAAATATAAATATAAATATAAATATAAATATAAATATAAATATAAATATAAATATAAATATAAATATAAATATAAATATAAATATAAATATAAATATAAATATAAATATAAATATAAATATAAATATAAATATAAAATATAAATATAAATATAAATATAAATATAAATATAAATATAAATATAAATATAAATATAAATATAAATATAAATATAAATATAAATATAAATATAAATATAAATATAAATATAAATATAAATATAAATATAAATATAAATATAAATATAAATATAAATATAAATATAAATATAAATATAAATATAAATATAAATATAAATATAAATATAAATATAAATATAAATATAAATATAAATATAAATATAAATATAAATATAAATATAAATATAAATATAAATATAAATATAAATATAAATATAAATATAAATATAAATATAAATATAAATATAAATATAAATATAAATATAAATATAAATATAAATATAAATATAAATATAAATATAAATATAAATATAAATATAAATATAAATATAAATATAAATATAAATATAAATATAAATATAAATATAAATATAAATATAAATATAAATATAAATATAAATATAAATATAAATATAAATATAAATATAAATATAAATATAAATATAAATATAAATATAAATATAAATATAAATATAAATATAAATATAAATATAAATATAAATATAAATATAAATATAAATATAAATATAAATATAAATATAAATATAAATATAAATATAAATATAAATATAAATATAAATATAAATATAAATATAAATATAAATATAAATATAAATATAAATATAAATATAAATATAAATATAAATATAAATATAAATATAAATATAAATATAAATATAAATATAAATATAAATATAAATATAAATATAAATATAAATATAAATATAAATATAAATATAAATATAAATATAAATATAAATATAAATATAAATATAAATATAAATATAAATATAAATATAAATATAAATATAAATATAAATATAAATATAAATATAAATATAAATATAAATAAATATAAATATAAATATAAATATAAATATAAATATAAATATAAATATAAATATAAATATAAATATAAATATAAATATAAATATAAATATAAATATAAATATAAATATAAATATAAATATAAATATAAATATAAATATAAATATAAATATAAATATAAATATAAATATAAATATAAATATAAATATAAATATAAATATAAATATAAATATAAATATAAATATAAATATAAATATAAATATAAATATAAATATAAATATAAATATAAATATAAATATAAATATAAATATAAATATAAATATAAATATAAATATAAATATAAATATAAATATAAATATAAATATAAATATAAATATAAATATAAATATAAATATAAATATAAATATAAATATAAATATAAATATAAATATAAATATAAATATAAATATAAATATAAATATAAATATAAATATAAATATAAATATAAATATAAATATAAATATAAATATAAATATAAATATAAATATAAATATAAATATAAATATAAATATAAATATAAATATAAATATAAATATAAATATAAATATAAATATAAATATAAATATAAATATAAATATAAATATAAATATAAATATAAATATAAATATAAATATAAATATAAATATAAATATAAATATAAATATAAATATAAATATAAATATAAATATAAATATAAATATAAATATAAATATAAATATAAATATAAATATAAATATAAATATAAATATAAATATAAATATAAATATAAATATAAATATAAATATAAATATAAATATAAATATAAATATAAATATAAATATAAATATAAATATAAATATAAATATAAATATAAATATAAATATAAATATAAATATAAATATAAATATAAATATAAATATAAATATAAATATAAATATAAATATAAATATAAATATAAATATAAATATAAATATAAATATAAATATAAATATAAATATAAATATAAATATAAATATAAATATAAATATAAATATAAATATAAATATAAATATAAATATAAATATAAATATAAATATAAATATAAATATAAATATAAATATAAATATAAATATAAATATAAATATAAATATAAATATAAATATAAATATAAATATAAATATAAATATAAATATAAATATAAATATAAATATAAATATAAATATAAATATAAATATAAATATAAATATAAATATAAATATAAATATAAATATAAATATAAATATAAATATAAATATAAATATAAATATAAATATAAATATAAATATAAATATAAATATAAATATAAATATAAATATAAATATAAATATAAATATAAATATAAATATAAATATAAATATAAATATAAATATAAATATAAATGTAAAATAACGAGTGCCGCTCTCACTTAATGATTTAACACAAAAAGAAGAAAGAAAATGAATGGAAAAATCAGAAAACATTGGATAAGAATTGCAGTTTTTATGTAGCGAAAAGCCGAGTTCTGTGCCCTAACCGGATTATCAGTATATGGAATCTGATATCTCTGAGTTGTCGCGAGACCAGCATTATAGTTTATACCAAGTCGGCTTGCCGACCGATTATTATAGCCTTAGGTTCTTTGTAGTTTGTAGCTTACAAGATATGCCCCCACTTCCCGGGGGCTTAAGATTTAGTTTTAAATAAAGCGCATTTGCAATAAATCGCAAAAATAAAATTATACTACACCAGCAAATTGACGTTACTTATATATTTGTACTATTGTGTGGTATGCGTACATATGTATATATTTAGAGTACATATCTACATAGAGTACAATGTACTCAGAATATTTGCATAAATAAATAACACAATTACATACGCATTGGCAGTGCTAGCATAAACAATAATGTTCAAGTGGAAGCGTTATATGATCGCCCGCTTCTGAAGCACACTGCACAAATGCATGGTCAGCATTCCCACGCTAACCAAAAGCCCACTATATACATACTGTGCGCATATAGCATTTTCGCCCAACTCTTTTATCATACATATATAATAGCCGCTTCTCTGCCGACTTCACCAGGCAGCGAAGGCTTAATTCATAGCCTAAGAAGAATATTATATTAGCTTTAAGAATCAGTCGAGTTTGAGAACTGACTTTGATAACTACAAAATAAACGGAGCTATGCTCCATAAGGAATACAATGGACTTTCTATCTTACAAAATAAACGGAGCTATGCTCCATAAGGAATACAAAGGACATCCGATCTTACAATTGTCTAGTTCAAGACTAGCAACAGGACCTCCACAACGTAATCGTCATTTAATCCGCGAAGCCAGACCAGCATAGAGAGCTGGAAGACTGCTGCGGGGACAAAATAACTGGATTGAATAATTGCATAACGAATTTGGGAAATCGCAAGCTTCTTGAATATATTTAATTAATAATTTATCTTGGTCGGGATATGAATATAAATAAGTGTATCCTAAGTGTAAGTCCTAGCGTCTGGTCTGTTTATCATGAGTTCGAATTGTGCGACAAATGCAAGGTAGGGTGTGTTCTAACCAAAAGTACTTTTTAAAAAAATCGGCGTTCACATATCAATTTAAACACATATAGAAGTGCGACAAAAGCTACAAAAATCCGGCCACAAAAGAAACTCTCGATTTTTTGAATATGGATACAATGGTGGCAAAAATAATTATTTGTCTTATTTCAAATAATGTTGTTGTTTAATTGTATCTTAGAAATTAAATTCAGGAGGTTCAATAATTATTGCCACAACAGTTGAGGCCTTCAGACAGCGTGTGTGTGTGTTGTGCCGTTTTAGTTTTAGTCTGTTGGTGTAACCGGAATTTAACAACCGAGGGCTACCGACCGGTTATTTCAAATAATATGTGGGCAAATCCACAGTCGACACAATCCACATATTGGATGAAATATAGGCAACATAGAAACTTTTTGTATTTTTGTCGAGAACTTCGGAACCTAAATTTGAGCACGAACACGACTCGTCCAAATGAATATGATGAATTTTTTATATATAGTTCTTCTTGTGATGAATGTTCAACTTAGACTAAGACAATGTTGCTGACAATGATAATGATTTATACTTATACAAATGTGTAGCAACAATGAAGAGTGCGTATAAGAGTGCGTTGACAACTTAGACTAAGACAATGTTGCTGACAATGATAATGACTTATACTTATACAAATGTGTAGCAACAATGAAGAGTGCGTATAAGAGTGCGTTGCCAATAGCAATAGGTATATTTCTCACACTCTTTCTCAACGCAATTATACAAATTTTGATATACTTCATACCTAACATACATGTAAATTTCATATGCTTAACTTTACACAGATTTTTAGTTAGGATATCAGCTATCATATTTTCAGTAGGTACATAGTTAATTTCCACAAATTTATTCTTAACCATTTCCCTTACATGGTGATATTTGATGTCAATGTGTTTGCTGCGTGCATGGAATTTCTAGTCCTTAGCTAGACACTGTGCACTTTGATTATCGCTGTTGATGTGTGTGGCGTAGTCGTCACCAAATCCCATTTCACGCATCACCTTGCGTATGTACGTTGCTCTTTTGCAGCCGTCGATAGTGCGACGTACTCCGCCTCAGTGCTGCTCAAGGCTACCTCAGTATTATTTTAGCAGCTGCCTCGTGCTCCTGATGTGGATCCGTATTCTGCTGTGCAAGTTTTACGACTGAGTGAAGTACATCCGGCCGTGTTGTTATTGCCAAATACATTAGAGAGCCTATCAGTGATTGATAGCTCGTTTGGTCTACACGCTTGCAGTCGTCGCGATCGCATTTCACTTGAAATCCTGCTTCGTGAGGTATAGCATTAGATTTGCAGTTTTGCATACCATACTCACGTAAGGGATTTTCAATATATTGCTTATGGCCAACATTTATGTTGCCAGACTCGCCTTCACGATCTATTTCCATTTCAAGAAAATGGTTCAACTGACCGCCATCGGTGACGTCGAATTCGTCAGCAATCGACATCTTTATTCTTTTTAGGTCATCTTTGCTGGTACTGGCCACAATCATGTCATCTACATACACCACTATGATCCCCAATGTTTGACCTTGTCGCCGTATGTATAGACACGGCTCGCTGGCGCATGGGTTGAAGTCCATCTTCACCAAAACAGAATTTAGCTTCTCATTCCACTCACGCCCACTCTGCTTTAAGCCGTACAAAGATTTGTTCACTTCTGGTCAATAAATCCCTCTGGTTGGCGCATATACACCAAATCTCGCAGTTCACTGTTGAGATAAGCAGAAGAAACATCCATTTGATGAACATACATACCATGCTCAACTGCCAGAGCAATCACCAGCCTGATCGTAGAATACCTCGCCACTGGTGAGAATGTTTCACTGTAGTTTATGCCAAAGCGCTGCGCACAGCCTTTAGCCACTAAACGGGACTTGAATTTATCCACCTCGCCATTTTTGTCACGCTTGACGGCGAACACCCATCTGCTACCAATGGCCTTCTCTCCTTTTGGTAGGTCAGTCAACGTCCACGTTTTGTTGGCTTGTAGACTTGCTATCTCCTTCTGCATCGATGCCTGCCAAAATTTGGCATGATGAGAATTCAAAGCTGCATCCACAGTTCCAGGCACTGATATATCATCAGTTGTCAAAACATTGAGTATGTTATACTGCTTGCGAGGGCGTCCGGGTTTCCCAGTGTAGATAAGCTTTGGTCGTCCAGGTCCTCTCTTCCCGCAATCATCAGCTGTGTTGACTTCCAAATTTCCTTCTCCAATATTAGCTGCTTCTTGTTGCTGTTCATGATGATTCATACCGCCCAGTGATACATCTTTAACATTGTCGTCTATGTTACATGCAGAATTAGACTCGTCCATCACCAACGTGACCTCAGTACTGTTTGTTGATCCCTGATCTCTCACACTTTCGTCTGTAAGGGAATCTTCAAGAAATCTAACATTTTTGGGTCAAATAATCGATATGCCTTTGCGGTTGCAGAATAGCCAATCAACACTCGCTCCTTACCTTTGGGTTAAAACTCCTTCTGTGCGTCTTGTTAAGTACGATAGGTTTACTACCAAATATTATATACTATATAATAGATGACTTACGCCTGGTTTCCTGACATTCCATGACTCGTAAGGTGTCATATCGGTCAACGTCGAAGCCTCAAAGCGGTTGCGCAGATATGCAGCTGTATTTATGGCCTCTGCCCCAAAACTCTCGTCGAGATCAGCATGAATCAGCATGCTGCGTGCCATCTCCACCAACGTACGGTTCTCTCGTTCTGTCACACCATTTTGCTGCGGTGTATGAGGCACAGTAAGCTGTTTAGAAATTGTTGAAATGCGCTACTCAGATACTCGCGCCCGATGTCACTTCTCATACACTTTATTTTCCTAGCAGTTGATGTTTTCGCAATTGCTTTAAATTCTGCGAACTTATCAAAAATTTTACTTCGCGTCTTCAAAAAACAGACATAAACGTAACGTGATTTATCGTCAATAAAAGTAGCAAAGTAACAAGCACCGCCAACCGAACTCTTATGCATTGGTGCACAAATGTCTGTAGGGATGAGGTCTAATACATCCTTTGCCCGATTATAAGACTGCTTAGGAAATTGCTTCTCACACACATAGTTTTGAATATTTATACATTGTTCGGATGTTAATCCACGAGCCATATGATTTTTCATCATTTTATTTATACTGGCAAAATTTAAATGGCCAAAGCGATAGTGCCATTTAATAAGTCCGTTTTTATCAGTTTCTTATTATCACTCTCTTCATTGTTTCACTTTTCGTTTGTTTTATTTGAACTTTTACAGTTAGCCGCAATATGCCCTTGACGACCACAACATCAGCACACTCGCTGCTTAAAGTTTTTATTTTGCGAGACTGTACTTTTCTCACGTCGCGACGAAAACATTTTCTGCGATCCGCTTTGTTCTGTATCTATATTTCGGCGCTCACCCTCTTCGAGTAATTTTATTTTTAACATTAACGAATCACGTGATTCAATGGCAACTACAAAATTGTCAAAAGATTCCGGCAAGCTCGACAATAGCAATATGCACAGACACTCATCGGCCAATGTAAAATCAATTTCCGACAGTTTTTCAATTAAGTCTGAAAATTTAGCTATGTGCGATGCCATATTTTCTAAGTCTGTCAACTTTATATATAACAGTTGTCTCAGCAAGTGAACACGACGCGCGGGACCTGCGGGCATATGTATTTTCCAATCACTTGCAGAAGTTTTTTCTCGGGACTATCACTTTCAAGTTTCACTTTTAGTCCACACACGTAGCCCCACAACTCGGAATGTATGAGCACGCTTTTCATTTGCACGACCCACGCACCATAATTATTGTCGTTCAATTTCTCTATCGAGTTCATTATGGAATTCATTGTCACAAACAAGAAAGTTCAGAATATTTGCTATTCACTTTCTTTACTAATTCGATAAAATAACTTCGCGCACAATTGTATTTATTAAGCTCTCTGGGCCCATAACCTGATGAATTTATTATATATAGTCCATCTTGTGATGAATGTTCAACTTAGACTAAGACAATGTTGCTGACAATGATAATGACTTGTACTTATACAAATGTGTAGAAACAATGAAGAGTACATATAAGAGTGCGTTGCCAATAGCAATATGTATATTTCTCACAAAATATTTAATAAATAATAAATAATAATAAATGAACAAATATTTCGTCAATAAAACAGCTTCAAAAACATATACGAACGTGGAAAAATAACTTTTGTAAAAATAGCCCAATATGCCTTGAATTTGTCGTAGATTTTAATCGGCTTAAAGGATAACTTCGCATAACAAATCGTAACACTTCTTAATTTAAGCTACAGAAAAAATTCTGATTTTTGGCGGCTAAAGAAGGCGTTACAATAATAACAAATACAATATGTATATAACGAGGAAATAGTAGAAGCAGGAGTTGAGTCTGCTAAAGGGTCTGAACCGTGTTACGCCCGGCCGCTCTTCTCATATGCGGTAAAAGTGATAACCCTTTGTCTTTCTTTAGAAAATGGTGTGCGACAACTATACACCTACACTATAGCTGTTTTTTTTTTAAATTAAATTAAACTTTTATTTTTTTGTCGTAATTCAGAAAATAAATTTCCAGTCCTCCATAACGTTGACTTTAAAATTTTAGGACAATAGATATACAGAGGTGTTCAAAATTATTTACACATCGTGCATTTTTTTCAATTGCAAATTCAATTCAAAAAAAGCTCGTTGTGTAAATAATTTTGACCACCTTTGTACATATTACATAAAGGGTGCGGCGCTTAAATCCGGAAAAATTTTTTTGTATGTTTCAAAACAAATTTATTGACATACAACATACATGAAATGGAAAATTCATTTACAGAAATATAACTGTACCTGTCGAAAGTAAAATTTCTTTATATAACCTCCTTCAGCCCTAATAACCGCCTCTATTCTTGTCCTTAAACGGTCGCATGCTCTCTTTAATGCAGCGCTGTCCATATTGGTGAATGCTGCTTCGATAGCGGTGCGTAGAGATGCGACATTAGGGTGCCTGGACTTGTTAGTAACCCTTTCGACTACGCTCCAAACATAATAATTCAGGGGGTTCAAACGATTGCCCTGGGTCCTCCAAAATCAGCGCATGAGCCTTTTCCACGACTGCTGGAGTTCGTGACATGCGTTTTCTCGAATGAGTTCTCCTTGTTGGGTTAGCAGAAGGTTCCCCAGACACGTCAGAAGCATTGTACTTAGATACAATATCGTATACAGTTGATATCGGGTACTTGAAAAATCGAATTATTTCTGTCGGTGAACGCCCATCGCGAAGACTTTCGATAATTGCAACTCTTCGGTTGAACTCCGCACTTGCACGTAACATCCTAGCCATTTTTAGGTTATGACTTTTATATTTACTAAATGCCTATGGCATTTAAAAACGCCATTAGCGATCTCTGGTGGAATTCCTATGTGGCGGAAATTCAAATTGATATATGTCCGGGTTTAAGCGCCACACCCTGCATTAGCATATTATTGTTGTCCAATCCATTTTGGATAAGCTTCCAATTAGTAATCTTGGTCCCAGAAGAGTCTCCTTTAAAAAAAGGAGCTTTTTCGATAAATAATAAAAGTTTTTAAGTTTAAACGACAATGTTAAATTAAATTATTAATAAATTAAATTATAAATTAAATTAGTTATATTTAAAAGAAACCCATTTTTCATAATTGGTCCAATGCCCGTGCGAGGTTCTTATTATTTTTTTTTCAATAAATTCAGTCAATTTCTCGTTTGAAAATTCTCGTTTCACCAACATAAATAATAGTTACAATATGCAACTCGTGAAAGAAGGAAAAAATTACCATAGTGAAATTTGTATGTCAGCAATTGGAAATCTCCTCGCCCTCTAGTGTACTCGCAACATTTTCTAATTTTTGAGAGAGTTTCATTTTACGGCAATTATTATCGGACCCAAGGGCTTCCATTATCTAAAAATTAATACATTTTAATGATCATCAGAAAATAAATTTTGTATTTGGTTACATAAATGTATAACTCTTACAAATCAGAAATGGTATCAAACTCGTCGATCTGCCTAACAGACAGTTGTTGCATGGCTGTACTCATTTCTTGGTCGCTTATTTGCGGAAGACGAGAAACATCGCGGTAAAATCCTTGTACCATTATTCGATAGTTTTGTATATCCTGCAAAACAAATTTGGTAATTAAATATATTGTCCGTAATATTTACAATTTTTAGACAATTAATTATACAAATTATACATTTTATTTTTATAATGAATTTAAAGTTATTTTGCAATTTTTATATATTTTTATATATTTTTATATATTTTGCAAATATTGAAAGAAACCTTGGTAGGCAGTTACAAACAGGATCTAAAATAATATCACAATATATAATAATATCGATTTGCTGTAATCTTTTCTGCATCAGCCTTATCTCTATAAGTTAAGTACGAGGGCGGATCAATAAGTCCGTGACTTTTTGAATTTCCCGCCTCTTAATTGAAATGGTAACACCAAACAGCAGTCAAAACAGTGGGTTTCTCGGGGCAAAGGTGGGTTTGTCAGCCAATAAAGTCATAGCGACTGTTTTTTGGGATGCACGCGGTATTATCCACATTGACTACCTTCAAAAAGGAAAAACAATCAATGGTGAATATTACAGCAACTTATTGGGTCGATTCGATGAGGCATTGAAAAAATAGCGACCGCACTTGGCCAAGAAAAAAGTTCTTTTCCACCAGGACAATGCACGGGTGCACACATGTGCAGTTTCCATGGCAAAATTCCATGAAATGGGCTACGAATTGCTCCCTCATCCGGCCTATTCACCCGATCTAGCCCCGTGTGACTACTTCTTGTTCCCAAACTTGAAGAAATGGCTCGGCGGAAAGAGATTTGCCTCCAATGACGAAGTCATCTCACAAACAAATGCCTATTTTGAAGGGATTTTTTGGAAGGGATACAAAAATTGGAGAAACGTTGGGCTAAGTGTATAGAGCTCAAAGGAGACTACGTTGAAAAATAAAATAACTTTTTATCTAAAAACCTGTGTTTCATTTAAATAGTCACGGACTTATTGATCCGCCCTCGTAACCCTCTTATTCTTGATCTCTTACCTCAAATCTAACTCTTACAGTGGTTTAAGGTTATAATAATTTTGTATATTCATTTTTTGATTTGAAATTATTCTTTAAGATTGTCTACAGGGTGCGTTATGAAAGTAATGCGCATGGTTTCATTGTCACGTAACTACCTGTCGTAGCACGCTAGGACCTGTCTGAAAATTTGGGGCGGAGTCTCTCCTTTCCCACGCGCTCTCTCTCAGTGCGCTCTGAGCAATAGGAGTGGTAGGACGTGTCGTAGAGCGAAGTAATTTTTTCTGTTGTGTCACGGTGCGATAGAGCGTTCGCTGGAACAGCGGTACGCCATAAAGTTTTGTGTGCGACTTGGCAAAAATGCATCGGAAACTTATCAAATGCTTCGAGAGGCCTTTAAGGAGGAGTGCATTTCGAGAGCTCCAAGTGGCACACACAATTTTCTCCCAGACCCAAGAAGGCGCGTATGAGCAAATCTCGTATCAAAACAATGCTGATTGTCTTCTTTGACGTCCGAGGAATCGTCCATTTTGAGTTTGTACCGCAAGGACAAACTGTCAACGGAGCCTTTACCAAGAGGTACTCAAGAGACTGAAACGCCGAGTCGTACGCGTCAGGCCAGACATCAAAGACGTTTTCATGCTCCACCACGATAACGCCCCCAGCCACACGGCCTTCGTCGTCACCAACTTCTTGACCCAGAAGAAGATCTCAGTTGTGCCCCAGCCTCCTTACAGCCCTGACTTAGCTCCGTGCGACTTTTTTTTGTTCCCCCTACTGAAGAGAGAGCTAAGGGGAAAACACTGGGAGTCGGTGGAGAACATCCAAGCTCGCGTAACAAGGTTCCTGAAAGGCATTTCTGTCGAGGAGTTTCAGGGTGCTTTCCAGGCGTGGCATACACGTCTGGAGTGTATTGACGCAGGAGGGGACTATTTTGAAGAATTTTAATAATTTGTACTGATTGGATCAACAAATATATTTTTCTTAGAAAATGCGCATTACTTTCATAACGCACCCTGTATGCTATAAAATCGAGCAACAACAAAAAATAGACAGTAGTTTTAAAGCTAGCGTTTTGAAATTTTTACAAGATCATTATTTTTGTTGCACGCAGATCAAGTTTAAGAATCGGTCGGATCGGACCCTTATATCATATAGCTGCCATACAAACGACCGATATGAAAACAAGTCTTTGTATGAAAACTTTTTTGTTTTCCAATCTATTGCAACCGAATTTAACATTTATTTATTTGATATAGCCATACACGATTTGTAAAAGTTTGGTCCAGATCGGACTTCTATATCATATAGCTGCCATACAAAGGACCGATATGCAAACAAGTCTTTGTATGGAAAACTTTTTTGTTTTCAAGGGTATACCATCTTCGGCAAGCCGAAGATAACTTTTCTCACTTGTTTTTTTTTAAGGTGAAAAACACCTCTGAAATTTATATTTCACCTTACATTCAAGCCAAATTGAAAACCGTAGTAAAATTGAATAAATAATTGATTAAATGAAGATTAAATATTCTTACTTGTGGCTAATCCTTCAAGATACGCTTACCTTGCCGAAGTTCGACACGATTTGTTCGCCCAGTTTCTGGCCGGAGAATATATTCGTACAAGAACATCAGCCGAGTGGCAGTCCTGTGGAAGTAAAATTCCTAAAAGGTTAAATTTCTGACCAGTCTTAATCAAAAAATATAACAAAATATATTCTTAGCTATCAATAGTAAGCTCCCTAAACTTTATTCTGATAGTTCTTCATTTGCATCCCAGCCAGGATTTTAGCTCCCAAGTCTTACCAGATAGATACACCACTTTCAGACGGAACCGACTTCTGCAAAGAGAAAGAGTAGTCTTTATCCCTGTGGATTCCGATTTCGCTTCTGACGAGGTGAAGTTACCAAATTTTGGTGATTTTTAATTTCTCTGCGATCAAATCACTTTGTCTTCTCAATCGCTGTTCTTAGGTGGAAGGTGGTATTTCTTCCGAAACGCCTATGTGCGGTCATCACTTGTCTGCTATTCAGTCGGTTTTGAATCTTATGTCATATAGTGACCTGCTAGTGGCTCTGGTCAAACTTACTTGGTGAAATATTGAAAATTCGCCATCTTCACCACGATTTTACTACGGGTATGTTCGACTTGTCCCATGGTCCTAATAACCACGTAAGAAATTCTTTAGGTCAGCTCCAAGACCTGTGTTTTGTTTCTGATCCTGATGGAATAACCCTCTCCAAAGCCCTGTCACTTTCGACTCCAAAAGATTTATACCATAAAAAGGTTGAGGTTTCCCAACTATTACTTGTATCGCCCTTAAGTTTGCTCATGCAACTTAAGTAAAACTCATTGCTTCCGTAAATCTGACTTTCAGAGATTTATTAACTTAATTCCTTAATTTAATTGGTTCGATCTTCTGGAATTCACCGATTTAAATAGCGCCTTAGAAATATTTTTTAAATCTTTAAACTTATTCTTTGATTTAAGTGTGACATGAAAATTTCTGTCCACTTCAAATAATCCACCTTAGTTTGGCGCCTTACAAATAAAAAAATATTTAACATTCCTAATAGCCGGACTAGAAATTTTAATCATCTATTCCCAAGCCATTGACTTTTAGGGTACTGTGTTCGGACTATAACGGGCCCTATGGCATTTCTTTCGCACTATTCACTTCCACTTCATTCAATTCATTAATTCTCACTTACCTTTCAGCGGAACAAACGCACTCTTTTTCTTGCTCGTAATTCTTCCTACTCTTTATTTTCTCGGGTATGTCCTCACGATTTAAGCCGTACAATAAATGGCTGGGCCCCTCGGTTGGTTTGGCGCAAGGTGCGCTGTACGTTATGCAGCAAGAATGGCACGAAAAAAAACCACCGGACAGTGAAGAAACCGAAAGCAAAACGCCAGAATATAGTACACTGGCATAAGTGCATGCCAGTACACCAAGTTGCTGAAGAAAATGAATAAGAGCATTAACTTAACAATTTGCATAACAGAAACGTAGACCTAGATTCGCACCTATTACACTTAACCACTTATTGTTACCCAATAAGTCAGTTCCGAAATTAAGGACACGCGGACCTTAGCCCATCTGATCATTGATGAAACCATCAACAAACAAGGTTCTTGAGCGTGTCTGCTTGCATTCACTGGCACTACTGTTCAGAATGCCGCGACAAGAACAAAGAGGAGCTCTAAGACATACGGAATCGTTTCTCGACCAACGATGCACACATCCGAAACTTGCCACTGCGCGAGAACCATATATGTTTCCAGGCGACTAAGCCATTTACTGACAAAATAAAATGCCAGTCTTATACCCAGACAAACGGACCATCTAGATTAGCACAGATCATTTCCAGAAAAACTAGAATTAAACCAAATCCTGGAGGAGGGCGACGTAGCCGCAGACTTAAACGTATGTCGCTGCGAGATCAAGTTGACTCTAAATATGGTCACGAACCGTAATGAGGCGTTCCCGGAACTTTAAAAACTTTAAAAACATATGTATATATTTAGAGTACATATCTACATAGAGTACAATGTACTCAGAATATTTGCATAAATAAATAACACAATTACATACGCATTGGCAGTGCTAGCATAAACAATAATGTTCAAGTGGAAGCGTTATATGATCGCCCGCTTCTGAAGCACACTGCACAAATGCATGGTCAGCATTCCCACGCTAACCAAAAGCCCACTATATACATACTGTGCGCATATAGCATTTTCGCCCAACTCTTTTATCATACATATATAATAGCCGCTTCTCTGCCGACTTCACCAGGTAGCGAAGGCTTAATTCATAGCCTAAGAAGAATATTATATTAGCTTTAAGAATCAGTCGAGTTTGAGAACTGACACAAGCATAACTACAAAATAAACGGAGCTATGCTCCATAAGGAATACAATGGACTTTCTATCTTACAAAATAAACGGAGCTATGCTCCATAAGGAATACAAAGGACATCCGATCTTACAATTGTCTAGTTCAAGACTAGCAACAGGAGGTCAGTCAACCTCCACAACGTAATCGTCATTTAATCCGCGAAGCCAGACCAGCATAGAGAGCTGGAAGACTGCTGCGGGGACAAAATAACTGGATTGAATAATTGCATAACGAATTTGGGAAATCGCAAGCTTCTTGAATATATTTAATTAATAATTTATCTTGGTCGGGATATGAATATAAATAAGTGTATCCTAAGTGTAAGTCCTAGCGTCTGGTCTGTTTATCATGAGTTCGAATTGTGCGACAAATGCAAGGTAGGGTGTGTTCTAACCAAAAGTACTTTTTAAAAAAATCGGCGTTCACATATCAATTTAAACACATATAGAAGTGCGACAAAAGCTACAAAAATCCGGCCACAAAAGAAACTCTCGATTTTTTGAATATGGATACAATGGTGGCAAAAATAATTATTTGTCTTATTTCAAATAATGTTGTTGTTTAATTGTATCTTAGAAATTAAATTCAGGAGGTTCAATAATTATTGCCACAACAGTTGAGGCCTTCAGACAGCGTGTGTGTGGTGTTGTGCCGTTTTAGTTTTAGTCTGTTGGTGTAACCGGAATTTAACAACCGAGGGCTACCGACCGGTTATTTCAAATAATATGTGGGCAAATCCACAGTCGACACAATCCACATATTGGATGAAATATAGGCAACATAGAAACTTTTTGTATTTTTGTCGAGAACTTCGGAACCTAAATTTGAGCACGAACACGACTCGTCCAAATGAATATGATGAATTTTTTATATATAGTTCTTCTTGTGATGAATGTTCAACTTAGACTAAGACAATGTTGCTGACAATGATAATGACTTATACTTATACAAATGTGTAGCAACAATGAAGAGTGCGTATAAGAGTGCGTTGACAACTTAGACTAAGACAATGTTGCTGACAATGATAATGACTTATACTTATACAAATGTGTAGCAACAATGAAGAGTGCGTATAAGAGTGCGTTGCCAATAGCAATAGGTATATTTCTCACACTCTTTCTCAACGCAATTATACAAATTTTGATCTACTTCATACCTAACATACATGTAAATTTCATATGCTTAACTTTACACAGATTTTTAGTTAGGATATCAGCTATCATATTTTCAGTAGGTACATAGTTAATTTCCACAAATTTATTCTTAACCATTTCCCTTACATGGTGATATTTGATGTCAATGTGTTTGCTGCGTGCATGGAATTTCTAGTCCTTAGCTAGACACTGTGCACTTTGATTATCGCTGTTGATGTGTGTGGCGTAGTCGTCACCAAATCCCATTTCACGCATCACCTTGCGTATGTACGTTGCTCTTTTGCAGCCGTCGATAGTGCGACGTACTCCGCCTCAGTGCTGCTCAAGGCTACCTCAGTATTATTTTAGCAGCTGCCTCGTGCTCCTGATGTGGATCCGTATTCTGCTGTGCAAGTTTTACGACTGAGTGAAGTACATCCGGCCGTGTTGTTATTGCCAAATACATTAGAGAGCCTATCAGTGATTGATAGCTCGTTTGGTCTACACGCTTGCAGTCGTCGCGATCGCATTTCACTTGAAATCCTGCTTCGTGAGGTATAGCATTAGATTTGCAGTTTTGCATACCATACTCACGTAAGGGATTTTCAATATATTGCTTATGGCCAACATTTATGTTGCCAGTCTCGCCTTCACGATCTATTTCCATTTCAAGAAAATGGTTCAACTGACCGCCATCGGTGACGTCGAATTCGTCAGCAATCGACATCTTTATTCTTTTTAGGTCATCTTTGCTGGTACTGGCCACAATCATGTCATCTACATACACCACTATGATCCCCAATGTTTGACCTTGTCGCCGTATGTATAGACACTACTCGCTGGCGCATGGGTTGAAGTCCATCTTCACCAAAACAGAATTTAGCTTCTCATTCCACTCACGCCCACTCTGCTTTAAGCCGTACAAAGATTTGTTCACTTCTGGTCAATAAATCCCTCTGGTTGGCGCATATACACCAAATCTCGCAGTTCACTGTTGAGATAAGCAGAAGAAACATCCATTTGATGAACATACATACCATGCTCAACTGCCAGAGCAATCACCAGCCTGATCGTAGAATACCTCGCCGCTGGTGAGAATTTTTCACTGTAGTTTATGCCAAAGCGCTGCGCACAGCCTTTAGCCACTAAACGGGACTTGAATTTATCCACCTCGCCATTTTTGTCACGCTTGACGGCGAACACCCATCTGCTACCAATGGCCTTCTCTCCTTTTGGTAGGTCAGTCAACGTCCACGTTTTGTTGGCTTGTAGACTTGCTATCTCCTTCTGCATCGATGCCTGCCAAAATTTGGCATGATGAGAATTCAAAGCTGCATCCACAGTTCCAGGCACTGATATATCATCAGTTGTCAAAACATTGAGTATGTTATACTGCTTGCGAGGGCGTCCGGGTTTCCCAGTGTAGATAAGCTTTGGTCGTCCAGGTCCTCTCTTCCCGCAATCATCAGCTGTGTTGACTTCCAAATTTCCTTCTCCAATATTAGCTGCTTCTTGTTGCTGTTCATGATGATTCATACCGCCCAGTGATACATCTTTAACATTGTCGTCTATGTTACATGCAGAATTAGACTCGTCCATCACCAACGTGACCTCAGTACTGTTTGTTGATCCCTGATCTCTCACACTTTCGTCTGTAAGGGAATCTTCAAGAAATCTAACATTTTTGGGTCAAATAATCGATATGCCTTTGCGGTTGCAGAATAGCCAATCAACACTCGCTCCTTACCTTTGGGTTAAAACTCCTTCTGTGCGTCTTGTTAAGTACGATAGGTTTACTACCAAATATTATATACTATATAATAGATGACTTACGCCTGGTTTCCTGACATTCCATGACTCGTAAGGTGTCATATCGGTCAACGTCGAAGCCTCAAAGCGGTTGCGCAGATATGCAGCTGTATTTATGGCCTCTGCCCCAAAACTCTCGTCGAGATCAGCATGAATCAGCATGCTGCGTGCCATCTCCACCAACGTACGGTTCTCTCGTTCTGTCACACCATTTTGCTGCGGTGTATGAGGCACAGTAAGCTGTTTAGAAATTGTTGAAATGCGCTACTCAGATACTCGCGCCCGATGTCACTTCTCATACACTTTATTTTCCTAGCAGTTGATGTTTTCGCAATTGCTTTAAATTCTGCGAACTTATCAAAAATTTTACTTCGCGTCTTCAAAAAACAGACATAAACGTAACGTGATTTATCGTCAATAAAAGTAGCAAAGTAACAAGCACCGCCAACCGAACTCTTATGCATTGGTGCACAAATGTCTGTAGGGATGAGGTCTAATACATCCTTTGCCCGATTATAAGACTGCTTAGGAAATTGCTTCTCACACACATAGTTTTGAATATTTATACATTGTTCGGATGTTAATCCACGAGCCATATGATTTTTCATCATTTTATTTATACTGGCAAAATTTAAATGGCCAAAGCGATAGTGCCATTTAATAAGTCCGTTTTTATCAGTTTCTTATTATCACTCTCTTCATTGTTTCACTTTTCGTTTGTTTTATTTGAACTTTTACAGTTAGCCGCAATATGCCCTTGACGACCACAACATCAGCACACTCGCTGCTTAAAGTTTTTATTTTGCGAGACTGTACTTTTCTCACGTCGCGACGAAAACATTTTCTGCGATCCGCTTTGTTCTGTATCTATATTTCGGCGCTCACCCTCTTCGAGTAATTTTATTTTTAACATTAACGAATCACGTGATTCAATGGCAACTACAAAATTGTCAAAAGATTCCGGCAAGCTCGACAATAGCAATATGCACAGACACTCATCGGCCAATGTAAAATCAATTTCCGACAGTTTTTCAATTAAGTCTGAAAATTTAGCTATGTGCGATGCCATATTTTCTAAGTCTGTCAACTTTATATATAACAGTTGTCTCAGCAAGTGAACACGACGCGCGGGACCTGCGGGCATATGTATTTTCCAATCACTTGCAGAAGTTTTTTCTCGGGCCCCACAACTCGGAATGTATGAGCACGCTTTTCATTTGCACGACCCACGCACCATAATTATTGTCGTTCAATTTCTCTATCGAGTTCATTATGGAATTCATTGTCACAAACAAGAAAGTTCAGAATATTTGCTATTCACTTTCTTTACTAATTCGATAAAATAACTTCGCGCACAATTGTATTTATTAAGCTCTCTGGGCCCATAACCTGATGAATTTATTATATATAGTCCATCTTGTGATGAATGTTCAACTTAGACTAAGACAATGTTGCTGAGAATGATAATGACTTGTACTTATACAAATGTGTAGAAACAATGAAGAGTACATATAAGAGTGCGTTGCCAATAGCAATATGTATATTTCTCACAAAATATTTAATAAATAATAAATAATAATAAATGAACAAATATTTCGTCAATAAAACAGCTTCAAAAACATATACGAACGTGGAAAAATAACTTTTGTAAAAATAGCCCAATATGCCTTGAATTTGTCGTAGATTTTAATCGGCTTAAAGGATAACTTCGCATAACAAATCGTAACACTTCTTAATTTAAGCTACAGAAAAAATTCTGATTTTTGGCGGCTAAAGAAGGCGTTACAATAATAACAAATACAATATGTATATAACGAGGAAATAGTAGAAGCAGGAGTTGAGTCTGCTAAAGGGTCTGAACCGTGTTACGCCCGGCCGCTCTTCTCATATGCGGTAAAAGTGATAACCCTTTGTCTTTCTTTAGAAAATGGTGTGCGACAACTATACACCTACACTATAGCTGTTTTTTTTTTAAATTAAATTAAACTTTTATTTTTTTGTCGTAATTCAGAAAATAAATTTCCAGTCCTCCATAACGTTGACTTTAAAATTTTAGGACAATAGATATACAGAGGTGTTCAAAATTATTTACACATCGTGCATTTTTTTCAATTGCAAATTCAATTCAAAAAAAGCTCGTTGTGTAAATAATTTTGACCACCTCTGTACATATTACATAAAGGGTGCGTCGCATAAATCCGGAAAAATTTTTTTGTATGTTTCAAAACAAATTTATTGACTTACAACATACATGAAATGGAAAATTCATTTACAGAAATATAACTGTACCTGTCGAAAGTAAAATTTCTTTATATAACCTCCTTCAGCCCTAATAACCGCCTCTATCCTTGTCCTTAAACGGTCGCATGCTCTCTTTAATGCAGCGCTGTCCATATTGGTGAATGCTGCTTCGATAGCGGTGCGTAGAGATGCGACATTAGGGTGCCTGGACTTGTTAGTAACCCTTTCGACTACGCTCCAAACATAATAATTCAGGGGGTTCAAACGATTGCCCTGGGTCCTCCAAAATCAGCGCATGAGCCTTTTCCACGACTGCTGGAGTTCGTGACATGCGTTTTCTCGAATGAGTTCTCCTTGTTGGGTTAGCAGAAGGTTCCCCAGACACGTCAGAAGCATTGTACTTAGATACAATATCGTATACAGTTGAAATCGAATTATTTCTGTCGGTGAACGCCCATCGCGAAGACTTTCGATAATTGCAACCCTTCGCTTGAACTCCGCACTTGCACGTAACATCCTAGCCATTTTTAGGTTATGACTTTTATATTTACTAAATGCCTATGGCATTTAAAAACGCCATTAGCGATCTCTGGTGGAATTCCTATGTGGCGGAAATTCAAATTGATATATGTCCGGGTTTAAGCGCCACACCCTGCATTAGCATATTATTGTTGTCCAATCCATTTTGGATAAGCTTCCAATTAGTAATCTTGGTCCCAGAAGAGTCTCCTTTAAAAAAAGGAGCTTTTTCGATAAATAATAAAAGTTTTTAAGTTTAAACGACAATGTTAAATTAAATTATTAATAAATTAAATTATAAATTAAATTAGTTATATTTAAAAGAAACCCATTTTTCATAATTGGTCCAATGCCCGTGCGAGGTTCTTATTATTTTTTTTTCAATAAATTCAGTCAATTTCTCGTTTGAAAATTCTCGTTTCACCAACAAAAATAATAGTTACAATATGCAACTCGTGAAAGAAGGAAAAAATTACCATAGTGAAATTTGTATGTCAGCAATTGGAAATCTCCTCGCCCTCTAGTGTACTCGCAACATTTTCTAATTTTTGAGAGAGTTTCATTTTACGGCAATTATTATCGGACCCAAGGGCTTCCATTATCTAAAAATTAATACATTTTAATGATCATCAGAAAATAAATTTTGTATTTGGTTACATAAATGTATAACTCTTACAAATCAGAAATGGTATCAAACTCGTCGATCTGCCTAACAGACAGTTGTTGCATGGCTGTACTCATTTCTTGGTCGCTTATTTGCGGAAGACGAGAAACATCGCGGTAAAATCCTTGTACCATTATTCGATAGTTTTGTATATCCTGCAAAACAAATTTGGTAATTAAATATATTGTCCGTAATATTTACAATTTTTAGACAATTAATTATACAAATTATACATTTTATTTTTATAATGAATTTAAAGTTATTTTGCAATTTTTATATATTTTTATATATTTTTATATATTTTGCAAATATTGAAAGAAACCTTGGTAGGCAGTTACAAACAGGATCTAAAATAATATCACAATATATAATAATATCGATTTGCTGTAATCTTTTCTGCATCAGCCTTATCTCTATAAGTTAAGTACGAGGGCGGATCAATAAGTCCGTGACTTTTTGAATTTCCCGCCTCTTAATTGAAATGGTAACACCAAACAGCAGTCAAAACAGTGGGTTTCTCGGGGCAAAGGTGGGTTTGTCAGCCAATAAAGTCATAGCGACTGTTTTTTGGGATGCACGCGGTATTATCCACATTGACTACCTTCAAAAAGGAAAAACAATCAATGGTGAATATTACAGCAACTTATTGGGTCGATTCGATGAGGCATTGAAAAAATAGCGACCGCACTTGGCCAAGAAAAAAGTTCTTTTCCACCAGGACAATGCACGGGTGCACACATGTGCAGTTTCCATGGCAAAATTCCATGAAATGGGCTACGAATTGCTCCCTCATCCGGCCTATTCACCCGATCTAGCCCCGTGTGACTATTTCTTGTTCCCAAACTTGAAGAAATGGCTCGGCGGAAAGAGATTTGCCTCCAATGACGAAGTCATCTCACAAACAAATGCCTATTTTGAAGGGATTTTTTGGAAGGGATACAAAAATTGGAGAAACGTTGGGCTAAGTGTATAGAGCTCAAAGGAGACTACGTTGAAAAATAAAATAACTTTTTATCTAAAAACCTGTGTTTCATTTAAATAGTCACGGACTTATTGATCCGCCCTCGTAACCCTCTTATTCTTGATCTCTTACCTCAAATCTAACTCTTACAGTGGTTTAAGGTTATAATAATTTTGTATATTCATTTTTTGATTTGAAATTATTCTTTAAGATTGTCTACAGGGTGCGTTATGAAAGTAATGCGCATGGTTTCATTGTCACGTAACTACCTGTCGTAGCACGCTAGGACCTGTCTGAAAATTTGGGGCGGAGTCTCTCCTTTCCAACGCGCTCTCTCTCAGTGCGCTCTGAGCAATAGGAGTGGTAGGACGTGTCGTAGAGCGAAGTAATTTTTTCTGTTGTGTCACGGTGCGATAGAGCGTTCGCTGGAACAGCGGTACGCCATAAAGTTTTGTGTGCGACTTGGCAAAAATGCATCGGAAACTTATCAAATGCTTCGAGAGGCCTTTAAGGAGGAGTGCATTTCGAGAGCTCCAAGTGGCACACACAATTTTCTCCCAGACCCAAGAAGGCGCGTATGAGCAAATCTCGTATCAAAACAATGCTGATTGTCTTCTTTGACGTCCGAGGAATCGTCCATTTTGAGTTTGTACCGCAAGGACAAACTGTCAACGGAGCCTTTTACCAAGAGGTACTCAAGAGACTGAAACGCCGAGTCGTACGCGTCAGGCCAGACATCAAAGACGTTTTCATGCTCCACCACGATAACGCCCCCAGCCACACGGCCTTCGTCGTCACCAACTTCTTGACCCAGAAGAAGATCTCAGTTGTGCCCCAGCCTCCTTACAGCCCTGACTTAGCTCCGTGCGACTTTTTTTGTTCCCCCTACTGAAGAGAGAGCTAAGGGGAAAACACTGGGAGTCGGTGGAGAACATCCAAGCTCGCGTAACAAGGTTCCTGAAAGGCATTTCTGTCGAGGAGTTTCAGGGTGCTTTCCAGGCGTGGCATACACGTCTGGAGTGTATTGACGCAGGAGGGGACTATTTTGAAGAATTTTAATAATTTGTACTGATTGGATCAACAAATATATTTTTCTTAGAAAATGCGCATTACTTTCATAACGCACCCTGTATGCTATAAAATCGAGCAACAACAAAAAATAGACAGTAGTTTTAAAGCTAGCGTTTTGAAATTTTTACAAGATCATTATTTTTGTTGCACGCAGATCAAGTTTAAGAATCGGTCGGATCGGACCCTTATATCATATAGCTGCCATACAAACGACCGATATGAAAACAAGTCTTTGTATGAAAACTTTTTTGTTTTCCAAGCTATTGCAACCGAATTTAACATTTATTTATTTGATATAGCCATACACGATTTGTAAAAGTTTGGTCCAGATCGGACTTCTATATCATATAGCTGCCATACAAAGGACCGATATGCAAACAAGTCTTTGTATGGAAAACTTTTTTGTATTCAAGGGTATACCATCTTCGGCAAGCCGAAGATAACTTTTCTCACTTGTTTTTTTTTAAGGCTAACCCACCTCTGAAAAACACCTCTGAAATTTATATTTCACCTTACATTCAAGCCAAATTGAAAACCGTAGTAAAAGTGAATAAATAATTGATTAAATGAAGATTAAATATTCTTACTTGTGGCTAATCCTTCAAGATACGCTTACCTTGCCGAAGTTCGACACGATTTGTTCGCCCAGTTTCTGGCCGGAGAATATATTCGTACAAGAACATCAGCCGAGTGGCAGTCCTGTGGAAGTAAAATTCCTAAAAGGTTAAATTTCTGACCAGTCTTAATCAAAAAATATAACAAAATATATTCTTAGCTATCAATAGTAAGCTCCCTAAACTTTATTCTGATAGTTCTTCATTTGCATCCCAGCCAGGATTTTAGCTCCCAAGTCTTACCAGATAGATACACCACTTTCAGACGGAACCGACTTCTGCAAAGAGAAAGAGTAGTCTTTATCCCTGTGGATTCCGATTTCGCTTCTGACGAGGTGAAGTTACCAAATTTTGGTGATTTTTAATTTCTCTGCGATCAAATCACTTTGTCTTCTCAATCGCTGTTCTTAGGTGGTAGGTGGTATTTCTTCCGAAACGCCTATGTGCGGTCATCACTTGTCTGCTATTCAGTCGGTTTTGAATCTTATGTCATATAGTGACCTGCTAGTGGCTCTGGTCAAACTTACTTGGTGAAATATTGAAAATTCGCCATCTTCACCACGATTTTACTACGGGTATGTTCGACTTGTCCCATGGTCCTAATAACCACGTAAGAAATTCTTTAGGTCAGCTCCAAGACCTGTGTTTTGTTTCTGATCCTGATGGAATAACCCTCTCCAAAGCCCTGTTACTTTCGACTCCAAAAGATTTATACCATAAAAAGGTTGAGGTTTCCCAACTATTACTTGTATCGCCCTTAAGTTTGCTCATGCAACTTAAGTAAAACTCATTGCTTCCGTAAGTCTGACTTTCAGAGATTTATTAACTTAATTCCTTAATTTAATTGGTTCGATCTTCTGGAATTCACCGATTTAAATAGCGCCTTAGAAATATTTTTTAAAACTTTAAACTTATTCTTTGATTTAAGTGTGACATGAAAATTTCTGTCCACTTCAAATAATCCACCTTAGTTTGGCGCCTTACAAATAAAAAAATATTTAACATTCCTAATAGCCGGACTAGAAATTTTAATCATCTATTCCCAAGCCATTGACTTTTAGGGTACTGTGTTCGGACTATAACGGGCCCTATGGCATTTCTTTCGCACTATTCACTTCCACTTCATTCAATTCATTAATTCTCACTTACCTTTCAGCGGAACAAACGCACTCTTTTTCTTGCTCGTAATTCTTCCTACTCTTTATTTTCTCGGGTATGTCCTCACGATTTAAGCCGTACAATAAATGGCTGGGCCCCTCGGTTGGTTTGGCGCAAGGTGCGCTGTACGTTATGCAGCAAGAATGGCACGAAAAAAAACCACCGGACAGTGAAGAAACCGAAAGCAAAACGCCAGAATATAGTACACTGGCATAAGTGCATGCCAGTACACCAAGTTGCTGAAGAAAATGAATAAGAGCATTAACTTAACAATTTGCATAACAGAAACGTAGACCTAGATTCGCACCTATTACACTTAACCACTTATTGTTACCCAATAAGTCAGTTCCGAAATTAAGGACACGCGGACCTTAGCCCATCTGATCATTGATGAAACCATCAACAAACAAGGTTCTTGAGCGTGTCTGCTTGCATTCACTGGCACTACTGTTCAGAATGCCGCGACAAGAACAAAGAGGAGCTCTAAGACATACGGAATCGTTTCTCGACCAACGATGCACACATCCGAAACTTGCCACTGCGCGAGAACCATATATGTTTCCAGGCGACTAAGCCATTTACTGACAAAATAAAATGCCAGTCTTATACCCAGACAAACGGACCATCCAGATTAGCACAGATCATTTCCAGAAAAACTAGAATTAAACCAAATCCTGGAGGAGGACGACGTAGCCGCAGACTTAAACGTATGTCGCTGCGAGATCAAGTTGACTCTAAATATGGTCACGAACTGTAATGAGGCGTTCCCGGAACTTTAAAAACTCGTTAAAGAATGAATGATCGAGGCTGTCAAGAGTTATCGAATGTTGAAATGGATGGAGGTGCCAAAATTTTTTTTCGACAAGCCTAAATACAAAATCTTGAGGAGTGTTTTGTTGAGCGGAATATTTTCTTTAAAGGTTATGTGTCTACCCTGCAAGGACTCGCATTTCTTTCTCAAAATCAATGCGTATGTATTTAAACGTTTATTTTGACTTGCGAGGTTGGAACGGAAATGAGCCAAGGACCAGGCAGATTTAACTGCGTATACATAGACGTGGTAAGCGAGCTTACCAGTGATGCGCATTTGTTGGTATTAATAAGCATTACTGTTTTTTTGTTTTTATAAATTCACATAATTCGTATTTTCACATATTCGTACAATTAAACCGACCCAAAAATCGATTTTTTTCTTTTGCTTAAAGAGTTTGTAAATTTCCTGCAAAATACAATGGTGAAAGTCCCATATTCAAATTTGAAGCCTTTCTGGTTTGATTGTCGTTTTTCGAAGACGCTTCATAGATAACCGTTTTAACAGGTTTTTTTTTCAAAACGGTATTTTTGAAGTTGGCGTAGAGGATAACTCAAAATCTAATCAGCCAATTTGGCTGACATTTGGGGGATTTCTTCTTATAACATTAGAGTATATGAACTATATGAACTAAATAATTTTGGAAGGTAAACATTGGAAGGTATCATTTTTTTTTAAACCTTGCCAACTGTCTATTTTTTTCGATTTGTAAGAAACGTACATAAAACAATTTGATTTTTATTTTTAGATAATAATTACGGATTCCAAGATCTACGCCGTGAATTGGTATGGCCTCTTCAAGACCGCCATTTTGAAAAAGAAAATAAAATATTTTTTAAACTTATTAAGATTATGTTAATCAGGCTAAGAAATTTCATTTTAATTAAATTGAAACTTTGTTTTAAAAAAATTGTTAAACATATTTTTTTTGCCGTTCTAATTGTAATTTTGTCCCTCCCCTTAATTGGATTTATCTTTTTGTAGTTTTATGTAATTAAATATTTTTTCTATTTTTAAATAATTTGTACAAGCTTTGAAAACTTTTAACGCAATATTCATTAGTAAACAAACATTATTTTAATTTAATTCGATAATTATTTGTTGAATAATTTTTTGAAATGATAGTTTAATTTGTTGCTTTTTATACCCTGTACCCATTAAAAATGGGTGAAAAGGGTATCATAATATGGTGCAAATGTATGTAACAGGCAGAAGGAAGCATCTCCGACCCCATAAAGTATATATATTTGAGTTATCAGCATCAACAGCCGAGTCGATATAGCCATGTCCGTCTGTCCGTCCGTCCGTCTGTCCCTCTGTCCGTATAAACGCCTAGATCTCAGACACTACAAGAGCTACAGACATGTGCCGTATATCGTTGGATAGGTAATTACCATACGCAGTATAAGTTTGTTTTTTTATTTTGATATCACCCCCCGCTCCCCCGCAAACAGCAAAAAATGCCACGTCCACGCTCCCCGCAACCGCAAAAAACTGCCACGCCCACAATTATTAACCTAATGCTATGCAATTCAGCATATGCGTTGGTGCTTATAAAAGCTATCTAATTTTTAAATTTGAACCAAATCGGATAAGAAACACGGAAGTTATGCCACATGCAAAATCTATGGTAAGGGAAGCAGAAGCGCAGCAAAACACGCATTGCTCGACGCCGACTGCGACGTTGACAGCGAAATGGGTATGGCTTTATGAAACGAAACTTATTTTCATAACCAAAATCAAACCAAATTTATATTGTTATGGTACTCTTTTCTAATATGGTAGAATATTGTTTCATTTATTTATTGATATTAAATAAATAAATTGTAAGCCCTTAGACAGGGCACAAGGTATTTTGCAATCGGGAAACTTGACTGCTGCTACCTTACTTGTTTTTATAAAGGCTAATGATTTCTAATCATAGGGATCAGCAATGACGAATTTTTTGCGCTTGGGAAACTATTAATTAAGTGGCCTTCAAATACTAAATTGAAAATAAAGCGTCAAGATCAAGAGTTGGTCACTGATTTAAAAAAACCAGCATGCATTTAAATGCAAGAACGTTTTCATAACACACCGTGAAATCAACACAAATAGACATCTTTTTTTACGGTTTTACAGCACCCGCAAAAAACGATAAGGAATATTTTGGCAAATTATATTACCTCAAAAGAATCACTGTAGTAAGCCACTGTAACGACCCCTTTTTGCCTGTTATATCTAATGACAAGTTAGTTAGCTTTTTGATCTTTAAGTGGAAATGCGCCAAGGTCCAAAAAGTGATCACAAAATAAGAGGAAATTTCAACGGTATATTTCCAACTACTAACGGACTAGTTATGTATTTGACTACACATAGCAGGGCCGGCGGAAGGTGTATGTCGGGTGAGAAACACCCCTCATGCGAAATCTGAGCGGGTGAGGAATTCATCACCCGAAAAAATTTGCCTTGGATGAAACATTTTATGACTTCATGAGTGTTTATATCGTGGAAATCAAACCAGAAAACTTCAAAAATTTGGAAGTAGTCGCTCCCACCAGCTTGACCGTGTTTATAGTCACTCCCGCCAGCTTTGACGTGAGCGACTATATATAGTCCCGTCTCTCGTCTTTCTTTCGAGCATGTGTGTGTGCGGTCACCATATATATACATGGTGACCGCACACCGATATCGCACAGCTGTTTAGTCGTGCGGCGTGCATTGTTTAGATCTAATAAATTCGGTTCAAAGTTATTCATGCCAGTGCGTGAAAAATATTAGATGGAAAAATATTTATCAAAGAGGAAGGAGGATGATGGAACAAGCACAACAGGAAAAACTAGCCACTCGCTGGAGAGTGAAAGCTCATCGTTACAAAAGAAGCAAAAACTTTCAGTCCCGGATGAGGTCCAGTCTGAAAATGAGAACAGACGTCAATGTGACGGTAGCAATATGGGTAAGTATTTTTTTTCCAAGCGAACCACAGCGGTTTGTTTCGAGGTTAGGTAAATAACCTGCTATTATATTTTTAAAATTTCAGATGATCGTGTTTTGCTAAAATCAGGTCTATCAAGTAAAAAACTGTCTACCTCTGTTCCGGGAGCGTTTAATCGTTGGAAAACTACCAACCCTTGGATTGAACTCAACGGTGAAAATAAAACAATCTGCCGCATATGCACAGACGCATTAGAACGGAAATTAATCATTGCGAATAATCCTGAGAGTTAAAGTTCGGTTGCCGCTTGGGTGAAAAATGGATTCTCGAATTGGAAAAGTGCTGCCAAAAAAGATTGAATCATACCGCAATCTTGAATGTGTATCGCGATTCGGTTGATGATCTTGATATGCAAAGTTTGATGGACGAGTTCATTTCTAACAAGTGAGAAAAGTTATCTTCGGCATGCCGAAGATGGTATACCCTTGAAAACAAAAAAGTTACCCATACAAAGACTTGTTTTCATATCGGTCGTTTGTATGGCAGCTATATGATATAGTGGTCCGATCCGACCGATTTTTAAACTTGATCTTGATTTTTAAACTTGATCAACAAAAATAATTATCTGGTAAAAAGTTCAAAACGCTAGCTTTAAAACTACTGTCTATTTTTCGCATAGAAACAGACGGACAGACGGATAGACGGACAGACGGACAGACGGACATGGGTATATCGACTCGGCTGTTGATGCTGATCAAGAATATATATACTTTGTGGGGTCGGAGATGCTTCCTCAAATGCGTTACACATTTCTGGACAAAATTATAATACCCTTTTTCAAGGGTATAAAAATTCAAAAAGGAGTACAACCTTTGCAAAATCCGTGAAATTAAATGTTCTGGTACATTTTTTACAGTATAATAAAAGATTTCTAATCATTATGAAATTGTGTGTTTATTGACCTAAATAAACATAAATTATTTTTAGTTAGATACAATGTACATGATTTTGAATGATGTTATAAAAGGGGGAGGGGGCATAAAAAATTTCAGAGCTCCTCACCCCACTCAGAAGTGTTTCTCCGGCCCTGACACATAGGGGACTAGTTTGCGCAGAAACGGACAAACCGACATGCTTTTAGCTACTCTAAAAGGTATTTAAAATTGGCAGGAAAAATTTTCCATATTAACCTTTTTTTTAGCTAATAAGTAAACATAGTTCATAAATAGTCAATTTATTTATATGATTAATCTATTGCGAATCAAATTTTAACTATAGGGTTAAACCGTTTCTGGCCGGAGAACATATTCGTACAAGAAAATCAGCCGAGTGGCAGTCCTGTGGGAGTCAAATTTCGAAAAGGTTAAATTTCTGACCAGTCTTATTCAAAAAAAATAACAAAATATATTCTTAGCTATCAGTAGTAAGCTCCCTAAATTTTATTCTGATAGTTCTTCATTTGCATCCCAGCCAAGATTTTAGCTCCGAAGTCTTACCAGATAGATACACCACTTTTATAAGGAACCGACTTCTGCAAAGAGAAAGAGTAGTCTTTATCCCTGTGGATTCCGATTTCGCTTCTGACGAGGTGAAGTTACCCAATTTTGGTGATTTTTAATTTCTCTGTGATCAAATCACTTTGTCTTCTCAATCGCTGTTCTTAGGTGGAAGGTGGTATTTCTTCCAAAACGCCTACGTGCGGGCATCACTTGTCTGCTATTCAGTCGGTTTTGAATCTTTTGTTACATAGTGACCTGCTAGTGGCTCTGGTCAAACTTACTTGGTGAAATATTGAAAATTCGCCATCTTCACCACGATTTTACTACGGGTATGTTCGACTTGTCCCTTGGTCCTAATACCCACGTAAGAAATTCTCTAGGTCGGCTCCAAGACCTGTGTTTTGTTTCTGATCCTGATGGAATAACCCTCTCCAAAGCCCTGTCACTTTCGACTCCAAAAGATTTATACCATAAAAAGGTTGAGGTTTCCCAACTATTACTTGTATCGCCCTTAAGTTTGCTCATGCAGCTTATAAAACTCATTGCTTCCGTAAGTCTGACTTTCAGAGATTTATTAACTTAATTCTTAAATTTGATTGGTTCGGTCATCTGGAATTCACCGATCTATTCCAAAGCCATTGTCTTTTAGGGTACTGTGTTCGGCCCCTATGGCATTACTTTCGCACTTTGCACTTCCACTTCATTCAATTCATTAATTCTCACTTACCTTTCAGCGGAACAAACGCACTCTTTTTCTTGCTCGTAATTCTTTATACACTTTATTTTCTCGGGTATGCCCCTCGGTTGGTTGGGCGCAAGGTGTGCTGTACGTTATGCAGCAAGAGTGGCACGAAAAAAAACCACCGGACAGTGAAGAAACCGAAAGCAAAACGCCAGAATATAGTACACTGGCATAAGTGCATGCCAGTACACCAAGTTGCTACAGAAAATGAATAAGAGCATTAACTTAACAATTTGCATAACAGAAACCTAGACCTAGATTCGCACCTATTACACTTAACCACTTATTGTTACCCAATAAGTCAGTTCCGAAATTAAGGACACGCGGATACCTCAGTCCATCTGATCACTTAGGAAACCATCAACAAACAAGGCTCTTGAGCGTGTCTGCTTGCATTCACTGGCACTACTGTTCAAAATGCCGCGACAAGAACCAAAAGGAGTTCTAAGACATACGGAATCGTACACAGCCGATAGAAGGAATCGGCATCATCATTTCCAGAGCAACTAGAATTAAACCAAATCCTGGAGGAGACCGACGTAGATCAAGATCAAGTTGACTCTAAATATGGTCACGAACCGTAATGAGGCGTTCCCGGAACTTTAAAAACTCGTTAAGGAATTAATGAACGAGGCTGTCAAGAGTCATCAAATGTTGAAATGGATAAAGGTGCCAAAATTTTTTTTCGACAAGCCTAAATACAAAATCTTGAGGAGTGTTTTGTTGAGTGGAACATTTTCCTTGAAGGTCATGTTTCTACCCTGGCAAGGACACGCATTTCTTTCTCAAAAATTTGTAATGCAATCAAAGAGAATCTACGGACAGTAGATACTATTTTTTGTTGGTTTTAAGCCATTTGGATTTACATCAACGCTGCAATTTGTAGATTCAAATAACGAATTCACAATGCATCCGGTGTAAACATAAGGTTAAGACTAAATTAATGCGCAGACAATCTTATGTTATATTAAGCTTCCCATTTGAATTGTAACGATAAACTTAAGCAAAGTAGTGATCTGGCAACACATATTGTACATATACAGCCTATTTGGAATTCCTTTATGTTCTGTCAGTTCCTAAAAATCTCATTGACTAAACCGACGTGTTAAGCGCATAATAAAACTTATACTTTAAATCTAACAGGTTATGGGCCCAGCCCCAGCCACAAGTTATACGTTGAGAGCATTTGAAGATCATAAAGAAAGTTTAAATAAAAAGCCGTGAAAAATGGCTAGTGCACATATCAGAATTGAACCGCTAAACGCGAACAATTATGATACGTGGAAGTTGCAAATGCGTGCAGTTCTTGTGAAGAACGAATTGTGGAAATACGTCGACGGAACGAAAAGTTGCCCGGATGACGATATAGATAAAATCGCTTGGGAAAACCAGGACGAAAAAGCACGTGCAGATATTTTGTTATCAGTGAGTCCATCAGAGTTGGCCATAATTGAGAATTGTATGACATCAAAAGAGTGCTGGTCGAGATTGCGAGAAACATTTCAGTCGAAAGGTCCCGTGCGGAAAGCAAGCCTTCTGAAAAGAGTAGCGTTGTCGCGAATGAAAGTAGGCGACGACGTCCGTCATCACTTAAATGAGTTTTTCGACGCAATGAAAAAACTTAAAGAAATTGGTGTTGTGATTGGCGATGATTTACTAGCGATCTTATTGTTGTACAGTTTGCCTGATTCGTACGAAACATTTAGGTGTGCAATGGAGACACGGGATGACTTACCGCACCCTGATGTATTGCGCATTAAAATTCTAGAGGAATCAGAAGCTCGAAAAGCAAAGGAAGATGGTGGAGAGCAAAAAGCTATGTACGTTGAACGTCGAAAAGACAAAGATAACGGAAAAAGCGAGAAAAACGGTTACCACAAAAAGGAAACCAGAAAATGCTTTGTATGTGGTAAAGCAGGCCACATAGCGAGAGACTGCCGAAACAGAAACTGTATACCGAAAAAGGAAGATAGAGCAACTATTGAAAGTAAGCTGAGCGAAGTTCAAAGTATGTATGCAGTGAGGCAAAATGGAGGTTCATAGTGTCTAGACAGCGGATGTTCAGCACACATGAGTTCAAACAAAAGTGCATTCCAAAACTTAAAGACAGTCGAAAAGACTTTGCACTTGGCGAACAACAACACAACGATGATTGACGGCATTGGCAAAATTAGAATGACCGCAATCAAAGGAAAGAAAGATAAAGAGGATATCGATCTACAAGAAGTATTTTATGTTGAAGATTTACGTCAAAATTTATTATCCGTTTCTAAAATTACAGACCATGGCTTTGAGGTGCATTTTAGAAAAAATGAAGCAGTAATTGTTAAAGACAGCGAAGAGATATGGCAACCTTTATTACTTAGACAGCGAAGAGCATAATGTAAACAAAGCAGAGGTGAGTGCCGTAAATGACATAAACAAGTGGCACTACCGTTTGGGACACGTTAATGAGAACGACCTTAAAAGAATGGCCATGAGTGAAAAGGTCTACGGTATGAAGTTTGATAATAAAGCTGAATTATCAAAATGTGAAATTTGCATACGCGAAAAGCAAACGGCAAATAATCACAAAAGCACGAGCAAAGAGCGAACCAGTGAACTACTAGAGATCGTACACAGCGATGTGTGTGGCCCGATGAGAACTGAGTCAATGAATGGTTCTAAATATGTTGCAACTTTCATCGATGACCATTCCAGATATTGTGAAGTTTATTTTCTCAAACAGAAGTCAGAAGTATTTGAAACGTTCAAAGCTTACAAAGCAAAAGCAGAAAACATCACCAATAACAAGATTAAAGCTCTACAATCGGATAATGGCACCGAATACTGCAACAACGAATTCAACGACTATTTGAAGAAGCATGAAATTGCGCGAAGGTTGTCTACACCACATACCCCGCAGCAAAATGGCTTAGCAGAACGGCAGAATCGCACGTTAATAGAAATGGCAAGGTGCATGATGCGGCAATCTGGGGCACCTCCGTCATTTTGGGCAGAAGCGGTAAACACAGCAAATTACATACGAAACAGATGCGTCACAAAAGGCTTAAATGGAGAGATACCATACACATACTGGACGAAAAAAATTCCAACAATGGCACACCTGCGCATATTTGGCACAAAAGCATATGCGATCATTAAGGGTGGCAATCGTGGCAAGTTCGAGACAAAATCTGAAGAATGTATACTGGTGGGCTACTCAACAGAATCGAAAGCGTATCGATTATGGTCGCCGGAAAGGCGTAAGGTAATAATTAGTAATGATGTCAAGTTCTTGAATATTCCAGGGATCAAGAGTGAATACCAGGACTTCTACGACGCTGAGGTTATCGTAGACGAGGGCATCTTAATTGGCAAGTCGATTGAGCGGCAACATCCAAGTGAGAGCTCATCAAGCGAAGAAGATTCAAATGATGTGCAACAGCGGCGTGGCAGAGGGCGTCCCAAACTTTTGAGGACAGGCCAAAGAGGTAGACCACGCAAAGTGTATCAGCCAGCAGTCGAAAAGGCAAGCGACGAGAGCGTCGATGAGCTGAGTACTAACTCATCATCAAAGGACGAATTTGAGGAATGCGAGATGGCATTCACGGCAATGGCAGGCGACCCTATTACAATCGAAGAGGCGAAAAGCTCAAGCGATGCCGAAAAGTGGATAAGAGCGATCGAAGATGAGTACATGGCGCATGTGCAGAGCGGCACATGGAAAATAGTAGAACGTCCAGCTGAGAAAAAGGTTATTGGGAGCAAAATGGTGTTTCACACAAAAGAAGATGGCACCATACCCGGCAAGAAGAAGGCGAGGCTAGTCGCAAAAGGCTACTCGCAGAGACCTGGCGAAGATTTTCATGAGACGTACTCACCTGTAGTGCGATTTACATCAGTCAGAATGCTAGCAGCGTTGGCAGCAGAGTCTGACATGGAGGTCCATCAAATGGACGTGGTGACAGCATACCTAAACGGAGAGCTGAAAGAGAGCACCTACATGGAAGTTCCAGACGGATTGGATGATTTCATAAGCTAATTGAAATCAGGTGCAGCTATTGGTTCAAATCAGGATCGTAAGGCTTTAAGCGAGATGAAGAATCCCGTTTGTCTTCTGGAGAAAGCTTTATATGGACTACGTCAATCAGGTTTGCAATGGTACCGCAAATTAACAGAGAAGCTGCAGGAGATGGGTCTAGAGGCTACCAAGCAAGATCCATGTGTGTTCGTGAAACGGCAGGAGGAGAAAATTCTCTTACTCATGATTTACGTTGAAGATTTATTGCTGGCGTCAAATCATAAAGAGTGGCTGCATCACATGAAGAGTTCCCTTGGTGAAGCATTCGAGATGAAAGACATCGGTCCAGTGAAGACGTGCCTGGGCATAGAGTTCCAACAAAACTTGGAGGAGCATCAAATCTTCATCTCACAGGAGATGAATACTAATACCATATTGAAGCGATTCGGTATGGCAGAATGCAAGCCTGCATTAACCCCCATAGAAGCAAAGTGTACATTGAAGCGATCCGAGTCCCCCAATGAAGAGGAGATGAAAAGGTATCCTTATCAAAAATTAATAGGAGCTTTAATGTTTCTTTCAGTTACAACAAGACCGGACATTGCTTATGCTGTGAATTTCTTAAGCCAGTTCAATTCATGTTATGAAGCGGAACATTGGAAAGCAGCAAAACGCATACTGCGATAGCAGGCAGCATGGCCTGTTATACAAGAGAACAGGCGAGAATCTATACGGCGTAGTAGATGCAGATTGGGGTGGAAACTTAAGCGACAGGCGTTCCTACTCTGGTCTAGCATTCATCATGGCTGGCGCATTCATAAGTTGGGAGGCGCGAAAACAGCGCACGGTGGCTTTGTCAAGCACAGAAGCTGAATACTTGGCAATGTCAGATGCAGTTAAAGAAGCCTTAGATTTAAAGGAGCTTCTTAACATGGTGGGCCGAAAATGCGGATCCGTTGTGCTCTTTAACGACAATCAGAGCGCACAAAAATTAGTAAAAGGTTTCGGCTTCCACCCTCACACGAAGCACATCGATGTGCGACATCACTTCATACAGCAGAAGCACCGAGATGGCGACATCACCATTGAGTATATGCAGACAGAACATATGCCAGCGGACGTCCTAACGAAGGGTCTAAGCAGCACTAAGCATCGAGAGTGCATATCATCCTTGGACGTCACTAATATTTAATCTGCAGAACAGCTACTTTGAGGGGGCGTGTTATATTAAGCTTCCCATTTGAATTGTAACGATAAACTTAAGCAAAGTAGTGATCTGGCAACACATATTGTATGTATACAGCCTATTTGGAATTCCTTTATGTTCTGTCAGTTCCTAAAAATCTCATCGACTGAGCAGACGTGTTAAGCGCATAATAAAACTTATACTTTAAATCTAACATCTTAACTCTCGGTTCGGTTGTTGTCTAGTGTTACTTTATGATGAGAGGCCTGCTTATATGACTATGTCCCACTTATTGTACATGGATTCGGACCTTAATTGGATTTCGGGTAAAATAACAAAAATAGGTGCGCGTTCAGAAAAATATGTTTATGTATCATATTAAATTTAAATGCACTGCGTCAACTGGCGCATTTATTGTTTAAGAAAATTAGTTGCAGTGTTTTATATCACACTGCACTGTCAATATACACGTATTCTTGATTAGGATGAATTTTCCTTTTTGCGACGAGGTTGTAATTTATAAAAGGGTGTGCAAATGCGTGTTGTAAAATTTTCAAGATCGGAACGATCATCGGCCTTATCGGTGACCGTTGATTCTGAATTTGTTCCAGCCTCTATTCCACCTAAGAAGCACCACGATAAAATAAGATAAAGGATACCTGAACAAAAGCAATTAATTATTAGCAATTAATTACGTCAATGGAAAACGTGTCAAACAAAAATGAAATTCCAGGCCAATTATGCCGGGGTAACCCATATTGAGCTACTTGCGTTTAAGTAGCGGTTAGAGTTCCCAGGTCCCGAATTGATAAATCAATAAATCAATCAATATATTTAAACGTTTATTTTGACTTGCGAGGTTGGAACGGAAATGAGCCAAGGACCAGGCAGATTTAACTGCGTATACATAGACGTGGTAAGCGAGCTTACCAGTGATGCGCATTTGTTGGTATTAATATGCATTACTGTTTTTTTGTTTTTATAAATTCACATAATTCGTATTTTCACATATTCGTACAATTAAACCGACCCAAAAATCGATTTTTTTCTTTTGCTTAAAGAGTTTGTAAATTTCCTGCAAAATACAATGGTGAAAGTCCCATATTAAAATTTGAAGCCTTTCTGTTTTTATTGTCGTTTTTCGAAGACGCTTCATAGATATAACAATTTTAACAGGATTTTTTTCAAAACGGTATTTTTGAAGTTGGCGTAGAGGATAACTCAAAATCTAATCAGCCAATTTGGCTGACATTTGGGGGATTTCTTCTTATAACATTAGAGTATATGAACTATATGAACTAAATAATTTTGGAAGGTAAACATTGGAAGGTATCATATTTTTATAAAACCCTGCCAACTGTCTATTTTTTTCGATTTGTAAGAAAGGTAAAACAATTTGATTTTTATTTTTAGATAATAATTACGGATTCCAAGATCTACGCCGTGAATTGGTATGGTACCTCTTCAAGACCGCCATTTTGAAAAAGAAAATAAAATATTTTTTAAACTTATTTAGATTATGTTAATCAGGCTAAGAAATTTCATTTTAATTAAATTGAAACTTTGATTTAAAAAAAATTGTTAAACATATTTTTTTTGCCGTTCTAATTGTAATTTCTAATTGTTTTATGTAATTAAATATTTTTTCTATTTTTAAATAATTTGTACAAGCTTTGAAAACTTTTAACGCAATATTCATTAGTAAACAAATATTATTTTAATTTAATTCGATAAATATTTGTTGAATAATTTTTTGAATTGATAGTTTAATTTGTTGCTTTTTTTTAAAGGCTAATGATTTCTCGCTCATAGGGATCAGCTATGACGAATTTTTTTGCGCTTGGGAAACTATTAATTAAGTTGCCTTCAAATACTAAATTGAAAATAAAGCGTCAAGATCAAGAGTTGGTCACTGATTTAACAAAACCAGCTTGCATTTAAATGCAAGAACGATTTCATCTCACACCGTGAAATCAACAAATTTAGACATCTTTTTTTACGGTTTTACAGCAACCGCAATTTGGAAATAAATGGTAAGCAAAAAAACGATAAGGAATATTTTGGCAAATTATATTACCTCAAAAGAATCACTGTAGTAAGCCACTGTAACGACCCCTTTTTGCCTGTTTTATCTAATGACAAGTTAGTTAGCTTAGTTAATTACATTTAGAAAAAAGTCCCAGGAATTAAAAAAAATTTTTAAGCTTATACCCCCCAAAAACACGACAGTTGTCATTTTTGATCTTTAAGTGGCAACTCTAGGAGTTAGTCGACCGATCCGTATGACATTTTCGAAATGTCAATTAATCATTCGTATGCTGATGCGAATTGATTCTAGTGAAGTGAATGGTTATTAATAAAAAACAAATAAATATATCGAAAGCGAAAAAGACGCTCCGGGCGATGCACCATCGCTCGAATACATATTCTGCGTTTGAAATAGTTAAATAATAGTTTCAAACAATAGTTCATTACAACGAAAGAACGCGTACTTTTCTTATGTCTCCGCGATACCTGCAAGCGAAGACAACGAGCGGCCAATAACCCATAACCCAACGAACCTTTTTGTACCATCAAATCAAGAAAGAGCGCGCTCTTGCTCTCCCGCACTTCTAGCTCCGACACAAGCTCCGCTATCTGCAACAACAACAACTGGAGCAATATCGACAGCCCGCTCTACTTCGCCATTGGCTGCACCCGCTCACGCTTTTACTAAGTTAGCGAATACAAAAACAAAAGCCCAAGAGCCAAACGGCACTGCTGCACAACTAGCAAAACAAAACGCAAACAAAAAAGTTGTGTCGGCCTCGCAGACTGGACTAGACAGCAACAACAAAAACTGGAGCAATATCGACGGCCCGCTCTACTTCGCCATTGGCTGCGCCCGCTCACGCTTTTACTGAGTTAGCGAATACAAAAACAAAAGCCCAAGAGCCAAACGGCATTGCTGCACAACTAGCAAAACAAAACGCAAACAAAAAAGTTGGGTCGGCCTCGCAAACTGGACTGGACCGCTCCATTACAATAAAGCGGAAGCTTAGCCCTAAAACTTCCGATACAGAAAACAAGCCGAAAAATACACGCGTCAATACTACCTCGATCAACAATGAAGCGCCCGCAAATAACAACAGATTCGCTTTGCTGGCAGATACCAACGAGGACGTGCCACTGATATCCATCGATAACGAACCAAAGAAAATAAAGCCTCCCCCAATTTACATCCGCGAGAAGAGCACAATCGATTTGGTAAATTCTTTAATTGGCCTTATTGAAAAAGATAGCTTTTATAAATTACCCCTCATAAGAGGTACTATTAATGAAATCAAACTTCAAACGAAAACGGAGGAAAACTACAGAAAAGTCACAAACCATCTCACTGCAAACAAAACATGCTTTTACACCTACCAGCTTAAAAGTAGCAAGGGTCTACAAGTAGTACTGAAGGGCATTGAACCTGATGTAAAGCCCAAAGAGATAGCTGAGGCACTAAAGGAAAAGGGATTTTGCGTCCAAAGCGCACACAATATTAAAAACAGAAACAGGCAGCCGCAACCACTCTTTAAGATTGAGCTTGAACCAGAAAACAAGCATCTAAAAAAAAAACGAGGTTCATCCAATTTATAAACTCCAGCTCCTTCTGCACCGTAGGATTAAAGTAGAAGAGCCGCATAAACGTAACGCTCCTGTTCAATGTATGAACTGCCAAGAATACGGCCATACGAGATCGTATTGCATACTTCGCCCAGTGTGTGTAGTCTGTGGAGATCTCCACGTCTCAACACACTGCCAAGCTAAAGAAAATGCAAGCGCGAAAAAGTGCGGTAACTGTGGGGGTAATCACACAGCAAACTACAGAGGCTATCCAATCTACAAAGAGCTGAAAACCAGTCTTCACAAAAGAATGAACACGGCACGGGTACACCAAGAAACAGCTACGCTGATACCATCGGAAACAAATCCAGAAGTACTTTTTTCGAAACCAACAAGTATTGCTCCCTGGACTATACCAAGCACTAACAAGATAAGTTTTGCAAACGTTTTAAAATCAGGTATGACAGCCCTAACCCAAAACTCCCAAACCTCACATGAAGAACACACAAATTTGGACACACAACAAAACTATAGGCCATCTGAACAGCAAGAAACGAAAACTGAAGCTATGATCCAAGCCTTACAACAGAGCATGATGGAATTCATGATGGAATTCAAGCGCGAAAAAGTGCAGTAACTGTGGGGGTAATCACACAGCAAACTACAGAGACTGTCCAATCTACAAAGAGCTGAAAACCAGTCTCCATAAAAGAATGAACACGGCACGGGTACACCAAGGAACAGCTACCCTGATACCATCGGAAACAAATCCAGAAGTACTTTTTTCGAAACCAACAAGTATTACTCCCTGGACTATACCAAGCACTAACAAGATAAGTTTTGCAAACGTTTTAAAATCAGGTATGACAGCCCTAACCCAAAACTCCCAAACCTCACATGAAGAACACACAAATTTGGACACACAACAAAACTATAGGCCATCTGAACAGCAAGAAACGAAAACTGAAGCTATGATCCAAGCCTTACAACAGAGCATGATGGAATTCATGACATTTATGCGAACCACCATTCAAGACATGATGCATAATCAAAACCTATTGATACAAATACTTGTCTCCCAACAATCAAAATAAATAATGGCTACCTTACGCCAACGGCGTTTCACAGCGCAAACTTGAGCTAGCCCAATTCCTACATGAGAAGTATATGTTCGACGTTCGAGGTTCGAGGTTCGACGTAATGCTTCTTTCGGAAACTCATCTAACAAGCAAATACAATTTCCAAATAAGAGATTACAACCTGTATGGTGCAAATCACCCCGATGGTAGAGCACACGGTGGGACCGGCATTCTAATTAGGAACCGTATGAAGCACCACTTTTATAAAGAGTTTGCTGAAATTCATCTACAGGCCACATCTATCAATATATAGTGCAGCTGTAGGACAACACTCACCTCACACTAGCGGCCGTATACTGCCCCCGCAGTTTGGTTAGAGCTGAATGTCTACCAGATCTGTCATCTGATCACTCGCCTGTACTAATTCATCTCAGCGGAAAACGTAAAACCACCTTGCAGACTGACTTCGTACAAAACGAACTGGCTAAGGTATAAAAAATATATAAGTTTACACATTGAGCTAAACCCAAAACTCAATACTGAACCTGATATAGAGAGCTGCACAGCAACACTGGAATCCATTCTTACGGAAGCAGCTTGAAATGCAACACCTAAAACCACAAACGTTACAATTAATCCGAATTAGAGTAACGCACAAATCGAGCAACTCGTCCACGCAAAACGACGCTTACGTAGAGAATGGCAATCTTCCAGATCACCATCTGCAAAACAAAAGCTAAAAATAGCCACACGGAAGCTGACCAACTCTCTGAAACAAGAGGAAGAATACGCTCAGAGCCGATATATAGAGCAACTTTCACCAACAGGTATTAAACATAAGTCACTGTGGAGAGCCCACCCAACCCTTCGCCCACCGTCTGAAACCGTTTTGCCCATAAGGAATTCCTTAGGCTGCTGGGCACGTAGTGATGCAGACAGAGCCACCACATTTGTCGCTCACCTACAAAATGTATTTACGCCAAACGAGGCTACTAGCACATTTGCGCTACCGACTTCAAACGCAAACTGCAACCAGCAACACACCCCAATTGTGTTTCGTCCAAAAGAAATATCTAACATAATTAAAGAAAATCTCATCCCGAAAAAATCCCCCGGCTACGACCTTATTACCCCGGAAATGATCATCGAGCTGCCACATTCTGCAGTTAAACAGGTGAATCGAATAACAGCGGAGATAAGAACTGCATTTGAAAATCGAGAATACTGTACAGCCATATTTCTAGACGTATCCCAAGCATTCGACAGAGTCTGGCTAGACGGCCTAATGTTTAAAGTTAAAACAGCAACTTCTAAAGTCATACCTATATGAAAGAAAGTTTGCAGTGCGGTGCAACACTGCTACTTCCACTGACCACTAAATTAAGGCCGGAGTCCCCCAAGGCAGCGTTCTAGGGCCTACTTTATACCTCATCTATACTGCTGACATTCCTACAAATAGTCGTCTAACAGTCCACGTTTGCCGACGATACAGCTATCCTTAGCCGTTCAAGGTCCCCAATCCAAGCTACAGCACAGCTGGCATTGCACCTCATAGACACTGGGAAGTGGCTCTCTGACTGGCGAATAAAAGTAAACGAGGAAAAATGCAAGCACGTGACATTTACGCTGAACAGACAAGATTGCCCACCACTTTTGATGAACAACATACCACTCCCGAAATCAGATGAGGTAACGTACCTAGGAGTACACTCACATGAAGTACACTCACATACACTCACATGGCGCAGGCACATTGAAGCGAAAACAATTCATCTCAAAGCGAACAACTTACACTGGCTCATCAACGCGGGCTCTCCGCTCAGCCTGGACCACAAAGTTACTCTACAATGCAGTACTGAAACCCATCTGGACCTATGGCGCACAGCTATGGAGCAACGCCAGCAACAGCAATATTGACATCATACAGCGAGCACATCTGCGGTCCAAAAGGTATTGAAAATTTGCAGGAAAAATTTTCCATATTAACCTTTTTTTTAGCTAATAAGTAAACATAGTTCATAAATAATCAATTTATTTATAAGATTAATCTATAACCAAATTTTAACTATCAGGTTAAACCGCTCGTTGTTTCCAGTTTCTTTGCCAATAATAATAAATAAATACTCCTTTGCCAATAAATAATACTCCCAAACTTATGTATTTCTTGAAAATCCAACATTTGAAAGTTACGCAATTTAAAAATAGAACTAGTTATTCAATTATATTTTATTCGCTTTTCACATAATATTATTTAATTTCCTAATCTATATATACAAACTAAGCATCGTTGCTTAGTTATTACAATATATTAGCATAGAAATTACAATATTTTTAAGTATTCCTAATTTTGAGAATTTACATAAGACAAATGCTTTTTATATTTTACTTAGGATAAGATCTTATATTATCTTATAATTGAAGACACAAATATTTTTTTTAAGTCTATATGTTTTTGAATACTTATTATTTGTAATACGGTTGTTACTCGTATACCGGCCGGTTCAATATTTTCCTCACGTTGACTTCTGAAAAAAAAACAATTTTGTAGAAAATTTTAAAAATTCCTATACCTGTTGTAATTTTGAAGTGTTATATTATCTATATTATAAAAATACTATAAATTTCACACAAATAAATTATTATATACGTTTTAACTATTTCAATAAATGAAACAAAAAGTTTGAGATGTTGAAAACGTCCGAGTCAACACAGGTGATTCCTAAGAAAAGTTGAATTCCATCCAATACTACTATAATACTACTGACAATTAATATTTAAATTCATTTGATAGATAAACCTCTTCTTGAAATACTAAGCTTTATTATTTTATTATTACATGCCGAGGACCTATTTTAACGCCCCAAATGTAGCAGCAACATACGTGTATATGGCGAAAGCCCGAAACTTTAATCATATTTATATTTCTGTAAAACACACAAGTGAGCCTAGAATCTGCAAGCTGTTTATAAAAAACAAGGAGTCAAAAACCTGTGACCGGCCCGGTACCCAAAGAACGGCTAACATGAGCCAAAAAATATAGTTTGTCAAGGGGAGCCATAGAAACGGACGGAAGAACCGCAAACCGAAATCTCTATTACAACGATTTCATGCAATATGCAAGAGTTTCGCTGCTAACACCGAACAGACAGTAATAGAAAAATTGGTTGTTTATGAGCTCAGCGAAATTTATGGAGTTGAAACGTTATCCAAAATAGGTAAGAATCAAAAAATTAAAAGACCTAACAACTACTTTAAGTGATGAGAAATCAAAGTAGACAAACAAAATCCAAAGCAGGAAATAATATAGAAAATATGCGAAGCATAAAAAAATCTTTAAAATCTACATAGTACGGATATTTATAACTTGCAAATAACAAGATATAGAATATAGAATATCGAATATAGAATATAGAATATAGAATATCGAATATAGAATATAGAATATAGAATATAGAATATAGAATATAGAATATAGAATATAGAATATAGAATATAGAATATAGAATATAGAATATAGAATATAGAATATAGAATATAGAATATAGAATATAGAATATAGAATATAGAATATAGAATATAGAATATAGAATATAGAATATAGAATATAGAATATAGAATATAGAATATAGAATATAGAATATAGAATATAGAATATAGAATATAGAATATAGAATATAGAATATAGAATATAGAATATAGAATATAGAATATAGAATATAGAATATAGAATATAGAATATAGAATATAGAATATAGAATATAGAATATAGAATATAGAATATAGAATATAGAATATAGAATATAGAATATAGAATATAGAATATAGAATATAGAATATAGAATATAGAATATAGAATATAGAATATAGAATATAGAATACAGAATATAGAATATGAAAGATAGAATATATATATATACATATATATATATAGAATATAGTATAAGAAAAGAAAAAACAAAATTACACATATATTTAAATTAGTTTCAAGTAAAAAAATAAAAAGAAAATGTTTCAAGAAATCAGACCAACCGACAAAATTAATATACGCGTATAATGAATTTTCTTACCTATCACTGAAAGGCTACCAATGAACGTGACTAATGGAAACACATGGGACACATTAAGTATGTGGGAAACATACTTAAGAGGGCGTTACCATTGTGCAGGCGTCGGACCAGCTGATAACTTTTTTATATATGTACATTGTACAAATATTTTTAGTGAATATACAAAATTTTCGGGCTTCTCCGCTTTTCAGTTTCACTTTTTGTTTTCAAAACGTAAAATAGATCATCAGCTTCGTTAGGAACTATTTTAAGGTTTCCAAAATGGCATCTGGCATACAAAATAACGAGTGCCGCTCGCACTTAATGATTTTACACAAAAAGAAGAAAGAAAATAAATGAAAAAATCAGAAAACATTGGCTAAGAATTGCAGTTTTTATGTAGCGAAAAGCCGAGTTTTGTGCCCTAACCGGTATATGGAATCTGATATCTCTGAGTTGTCGCGAAACCAGCATTATAGTTTATACCAAGTCGGCTTGCCGACCGATTATTATAGCCTTAGGTTCTTTATAGTTTGTAGCTTACAAGATTTTTGGGATATGCCCCCACTTCCCGGGGGCTTAAGATTTAGTTTTAAATAAAGCGCATTTGCAATAAATCGCATAAATAAAATTATACTACAGCAGCAAATTGACGTTACTTATATATTTGTACTGTTGTCTAGTCCAAGACTAGCAACAGGAGGTCAGTCAACCTCCACAACGTAATCGTCATTTAATCCGCGAAGCCAGACCAGCATAGAGAGCTGGAAGACTGCTGCGGGGACAAAATAACTGGATTGAATAATTGCATAACGAATTTGGGAAATCGCAAGCTTCTTGAATATATTTAATTAAAAATTTATCTTTGTCGGGATATGAAAATAAATAAGTGTGTCCTAAGTGTAAGTCCTAACGTCTGGTCTGTTTTTCATGAGTTCGAATTGTGCGACAAATACAAGGTACGGTGTGTTCTAACCAAAAGTTTTTTTTAAAAAAATCGGCGTTCACATATCAAATTAAACACATACAGAAGTGCGACAAAACCTACAAACATCCGGCCACAAAAGAAACCGATTTTTTGAATATGGATACAACGGTGGCAAAAATAATTATTTGTCTTATTTCAAATAATGTTGTTGTTTAATTGTATCTTAGAAATTAAATTCAGGAGGTACAATAATTATTGCCACAACAGCTGAGGCCTTCAGACAGTTTTTTGTGTGTGTGTGGTGTTGTGCCATCTGTCTAGTCTGTTTGTGTAACCGGGATTCAACAACCGAGGGCTACCGACCGGGTATGGGTACATCAAATAATATTTGGGCAAATTCACAGTCGACACAATCCACATATTGGATGAAATATAGGCAACATAGAAACTTTTTGTATTTTTGTCGAGAACTTCGGAACCTAAATTTGAGCACGAACACGACACGTCTAAATAAATATTTAATAAATAATAAATAATAATAAATGAACAAATATTTCGTCAATAAAACAGCTTCAAAAACATATACGAACGTGGAAAAATAACTTTTGTAAAAATAGCCCAATATGCCTTAAATTTGTTGTAGATTTAAATCGGCTTAAGGGATAACTTCGCATAACAAATCGTAACACTTCTAAATTTAAGCTAAAGAAAAAATTTTGATTTTTGGCGGCTAAAGAAGGCGTTACAATAATAACGAATACAATATGTATATAAAAAGGAAATAGTAGAAGCAGGAGTTGAGTCTGCTAAAGGGTCTCAACCGTGTTACGCCCGGCCGCTCTTCTCATATGCGGTAAAAGTGATAACCCTTTGTCTTTCATTCGCCAATGGTGTGCGACTACTGTACGCCTACACTATAGCTGATTTTTTATACCCTTGCAGAGGGTATTATAATTTTGTCCAGAAATGTGTAACGCATTAAAGGAAGCATCTCCGACCCCACAAAGTATATATATTCTTGATCGGCATCAACAGCCGAGTCGATATAGTCATGTCCGTCTGTCCGTCTGTTTCTATGTAAAAAATAGACAGTAGTTTTAAAGCTAACGTTTTGAAATTTTTACCAGATCATTATTTTTGTTGCACGCAGATCAAATTTCAAAAATCGATCGGATCGGACCACTAAATCATATAGCTGCCATACAAACGATCAATCAGATTTCAAGTCTTTGTATGGAAAACTTTTTCTCCAAGCTATCGCAGCCGAATTAAACATTTATTCATTTGACAGACATGCATGATTTTTTAAAGTTTTGTCCGGATCGGACCACTATATCACATAGCTGCCATACAAACGACCGATATGAAAACAAGTCTTTCTATTGAAAACTTTTTTGTTTTCCAAGCTATTGCAACCGAATTCAACATTTATTCATTTGACATAGCCATAC